>CM031599.1:9675497-9714058 GCA_018398815.1 Conus ventricosus | reverse complement strand
AATAACTTAATTAAGAACTTGGGTGACTAATTAAGACTTGGGTGACTTGGGGTAGAGTGTGTGTGGTGTACACAGAGCTTTATTATTTGTCATGTGTAACACCACTTGGTGCAAGACAGTGCTTGCGTTTTTGTAATGCATTGGCTCTTTTGTTGCAAGTTCAAAGCAGCCACCAAGTGCATTTAACAAAGCCTGATTAAATAAAACAAGACAATTGTATAAAGTACATCCGCCTAAAAAGGCAGCCTAAGCAAGTAGGCCCCCGTTCACGCGCGTGAACGGCGAAGCATGACGTCAAAGCAGGTGAGGTAATAACTATTTTTAGAAAACTGTCTGGGGCTTTGTGGGGCAGGAGTCCAGCAAGTAGGCCACCGTTCACGCGCGTGAACGACGAAGCATGACGTCAAAGCAGGTGAGGTAATAACTATTTTTAGAAAACTGTCCGGGCTTTGGGGGCAGGAGTCCACAAGTAGGCCACCGTTCACAGCGCGTGAACGACGAAGCATGACGCCCAACCACATATGATCACTTAGCCTAGTTTGCTGTGCTCCTCTTTTCTCAACCAGGCTTGCAACTGGCGTTGGCAGAGTTAAGGCAATTACTGCTGTGGCCAAGCTTTTATGGCGGCTCTAATCGCCAGTAGTAGTACATCCGTCATTGTATATTTGGAGCATTATATGAAGATAGTGACGGCCACACACTACTCCTCTCCATACTAGTAGATGTACTAAGGTCTGCCTAACCCTATCTAGTTTGTTTGCCAGAACATTCAAAAATCGCCATTCAGTTGCATAAGGGCACACTTAAAGGCAATGAACTGGTTAGAATTAAAAAAGTAGAAAAGTATACACATCTTAATACACAGATCAGCCTGCCACATGAACACTAAATTTGTAGTTAACAATCAATCAAGTCTAATACAAACTGAGAACAATACAACCCGCCGTGGCGGCCACAAAGTGGGAGTGACACGTAACAGTCTAGAACATTCGCTAACGACACCTGGCGCGCTGTCAACCTGAAATGAATACACCCCCCTCACCCCCACCCCTCACCTGGCAAGCCCAGTCTCTCGCTTTATTGATTTTTTGGTCGCTTGCCGTGCGCTGTGCGAACGAAGGTCGCGGCGTCTCGCTAGCCGTAAATTAAGCGATTAAGTTTCGGCCTCGTGTCAACCTATCTGTTACACATAGTTTTGTAGGTTAGAAATTAGTCAGAATAAGTGTGCGGATTTTATGTTAAAAATATAAAACTTATCACCATCAATAGTCAAACACGTATTAAAACTAGCTACATCTTGTTTCATTTCCTTGAACCAACAAACCTTTAAGATAGCCGTTCATTTCCAAAGCAGTTAGTTCACTTTTTTCGTTTTCTAAAAAACAATCTCTCCGTTTCACAACATGCAGTTAAAGTAAAACTTATGGCCTCGAATAACAAACCTGTTCTTCAGTAACGTTTTAGCCATTTTAAAATAACACAAGTAAAACACAGTGGTCACAACAGAGCGCAAGTCCAAGCAACAATGGCGACCCAGTCGTGTCACGCGACAGCCTCGATCTGGTTTGTCGACGTGGCAATCTCGAATTTCTGATGCAACCCATTGCAACCCGGCCGAGTGTGCTTCGTTTAAACAGCACAGGCTAGGTGCAAACTGCCGCGAGCCGTAAATTAAGTGATCAGATTTCAGCCCCGTGTACAAAGTTTGTAGGTGGAAATTAGTCAGAAGAAGTGTGCGGATTTTATGTCATTTAATTGAGAGAGAAAGAGTGTGTGTGTGTGTGTGTCTGTCTGCCCGCCTCTCTGTCTGTCTGTCTGTCTCTCTCTCTGTCTCTCTCTTCTCTGTCTGTCTGTCTGTCTGCCGGTGATTCTCTCTCTCTCTCTTCCGCCACAGGAAAAGGCGGCTTTTAGGCCACTTTCGCCCAAAAACTCGTGGTTGAGCAAGTGAGTCAGGATTGGCATTTATACGTTCTCTAAAGCAGTAGTCTGAAATGTTGTGACCTTGATTACCGCTACTCCATGTGTGTGTGTGTGTGGTGTGTGTGTGTGTGTGTGTGTGTGTGTGTGTGTGTGTGTGTGTGTGTGTGTGTGTGTCTCTGTCTGTGTGTCTCTCTGTCTGTGTGTCTCTCTGTCTGTGTGTCTCTCTGTCTGTGTGTGTGTGTGTGCGTGCGTGCGTGCGTGCGTGTGTGCGTGCGTGCGTGCGTGCGTGCGTGTGCGTGTGTGTGTGTACGATGAGAAATGTTCCAGCCGCCTAATGATGACCAGCAGGTCCATGTTGTTATGTACTTGAGGAATCGACTGAGCGGAAAGGCACGCAATGGAAAATTGCCTTCACGACATGCCGGCATCCGTGCCGCCTGCCTCTCTCTCCCCCTCCACTCCCCCCCCCCCCCCCCCCCCCCCCCTTTCTCGCCAAACCCAGACAGACAGAGACAACCAAACAAAAATGTCACGTAAGCTATCAGGCATCGCTTGCCTGCCCCTTTTTTTTGTCTACTCTAGATTTTATTAGTTTCTTCTTTTGTCGTACCCGTCGGGCTGTGCCCCATTTGACCCCGTGAAAAGGGACACACCCCCCAATTGGCGACTGTCGGCTCTGGCTCAGCTGTGTGTGAGAGCTATGGAGGCCAGGTGTCCTTACTCTCAGTCCTGGCTCAGCTGTGTGAGAGCTATGGAGGGCCAGGTGTCATTACTGTCGGCCCTGGCTCAGCTGTGTGTGAGCTATGGAGGGCCAGGTGTCCTTACTGTCGGCCCTGCTCAGCTGTGTGAGAGCTATGGAGGGCCAGGTGTCATTACTGTCGGCCCTGGCTCAGCTGTGTGAGAGCTATGGAGGGCCAGGTGTCCCTTACTCTCAGTCCTGGCTCAGCTGTGTGAGAGCTATGGAGGTCCAGGTGTCCTTACTGGCGGCCCTGGCTCAGCTGTGTGAGAGCTATGGAGGACCAGGTGTCATTACTGTCGGCCCTGGCTCAGCTGTGTGTGAGCTATGGAGGGCCAGGTGTCCTTACTCTCAGTCCTGGCTCAGCTGTGTGAGAGCTATGGAGGGCCAGGTGTCCTTACTCTTAGTCCTGGCTCAGCTGTGTGAGGGCTATGGAGGGCCAGGTGTCCTTACTCTTAGTCCTGGCTCAGCTGTGTGTGAGCTATGGAGGCCAGGTGTCCTTACTCTTAGTCCTGGCTCAGCTGTGTGAGAGCTATGGAGGGCCAGGTGTCCTTGCTCTTAGTCCTGGCTCAGCTGTGTGAGAGCTATGGAGGGCCAGGTGTCCTTACTCTCAGTCCTGGCTCAGCTGTGTGAGAGCTATGGAGGGCCAGGTGTCATTACTGTCGGCCCTGGCTCAGCTGTGTGAGAGCTATGGAGGGCCAGGTGTCAATACTGTCGGCCCTGGTTCAGCTGTGTGAGAGCTATGGAGGGCCAGGTGTCCCTTACTGTCGGCCCTGGCTCAGCTGTGTGAGAGCTATGGAGGGCCAGGTGTCATTACTGTCGGCCCTGGCTCAGCTGTGTGAGAGCTATGGAGGACCAGGTGTCCTTACTCTCAGTCCTGGCTCAGCTGTGTGAGAGCTATGGAGGGCCAGGTGTCCTTACTGTCGGCCCTGGCTCAGCTGTGTGACAGCTATGGAGGGCCATGTGTCATTACTGTCGGCCCTGGCTCAGCTGTGTGAGAGCTATGGAGGACCAGTGTCCTTACTCTCAGTCCTGGCTCAGCTGTGTGAGAGCTATGGAGGGCCAGGTGTCATTACTGTCGGCCCTGGCTCAGCTGTGTGAGAGCTATGGAGGGCCAGGTGTCATTACTGTCGGCCCTGGCTCAGCTGTGTGTGAGAGCTATGGAGGGCCAGGTGTCATTACTGTCGGCCCTGGCTCAGCTGTGTGAGAGCTATGGAGGGCCAGGTGTCATTACTGTCGGCCCTGGCTCAGCTGTGTGTGAGAGCTATGGAGGGCCAGGTGTCATTACTGTCGGCCCTGGCTCAGCTGTGTGTGAGCTATGGAGGACCAGGTGTCATTACTCTCAGTCCTGGCTCAGCTGTGTGAGAGCTATGGAGGGCCAGGTGTCCTTACTGTCGGCCCTGGCTCAGCAGTGTGAGAGCTATGGAGGGCCATGTGTCATTACTGTCGGCCCTGGCTCAGCTGTGTGAGAGCTATGGAGGACCAGGTCCTTACTCTCAGTCCTGGCTCAGCTGTGTGAGAGCTATGGAGGGCCAGGTGTCCTTACTGTCGGCCCTGGCTCAGCTGTGTGAGAGCTATGGAGGGCCATGTGTCATTACTGTCGCCCTGCTCAGCTGTGTGAGAGCTATGGAGGACCAGGTCCTTACTCTCAGTCCTGGCTCAGCTGTGTGAGAGCTATGGAGGGCCAGGTGTCCTTACTGTCGGCCCTGGCTCAGCTGTGTGAGAGCTATGGAGGGCCAGGTGTCATTACTGTCGGTCCTGGCTCAGCTGTGTGTGAGAGCTATGGAGGGCCAGGTGTCATTACTGTCGGCCCTGGCTCAGCTGTGTGAGAGCTATGGAGGGCCAGGTGTCATTACTGTCGCCCTGGCTCAGCTGTGTGTGAGAGCTATGGAGGGCCAGGTGTCATTAACTGTCGGCCCTGGCTCAGCTGTGTGTGAGAGCTATGGAGGGCCAGGTGTCATTACTGTCGGCCCTGGCTCAGCTGTGTGTGAGCTATGGAGGGCCAGGTGTCATTACTGTCGGCCCTGGCTCAGCTGTGTGTGAGAGCTATGGAGGGCCAGGTGTCATTACTGTCGACCCTTGCTCAGCTGTACGAGAGCTATGGAGGGCCAGGTGTCATTACTGTCGGCCCTGGCTCAGCTGTGTGTGAGAGCTATGGAGGGCCAGGTGTCATTACTGTCGGGCCTGGCTCAGCTGTGTAAGAGCTATGGAGGGCCAGGTGTCATTACTGTCGGCCCTGGCTCAGCTGTGTGTGAGCTATGGAGGGCCAGGTGTCATTACTGTCGGCCCTGGCTCAGCTGTGTGAGAGCTTTGGAGGCCAGTGTCATTACTGTCGGCCCTGGCTCAGCTGTGTGAGAGCTATGGAGGGCCAGGTGTCATTACTGTCGGCCCTGGCTCAGCTGTGTGAGAGCTATGAGGGCCAGGTGTCATTACTGTCGGCCCTGGCTCAGCTGTGTGAGAGCTATGGAGAGCCAGGTGTCATTACTGTCGGCCCTGGCTCAGCTGTGTGAGAGCTATGGAGGGCCAGGTGTCCTTACTGTCGGCCCTGGCTCAGCTGTGTGAGAGCTATGGAGGGCCAGGTGTCGTTACTGTCGGCCCTGGCTCAGCTGTGTGAGAGCTATGGAGGGCCAGGTGTCCTTACTGTCGGCCCTGGCTCAGCTGTGTGAGAGCTATGGATGGCCAGGTGTCATTACTGTCGGTCCTGGCTCAGCTGTGTGTGAGCTATGGAGGGCCAGGTGTCATTACTGTCGGCCCTGGCTCAGCTGTGTGTGAGCTATGGAGGGCCATGTGTCATTACTGTCGGCCCTGGCTCAGCTGTGTGTGAGAGCTATGGAGGACCAGGTGTCATTACTGTCGGCCCTGGCTCAGCTGTGTGTGAGAGCTATGTGTGTTGTGTGGTCTGAGGCAGAGCGACACGAAATTTTGGTGGAGAACCCAAACAACCTCCAATCATGAAAAGGGCCTTGTAGGGTAACGCCCCCCCCCCCCCCCCCCCCCCCCCTTCCCCTTAAATCTGTGGGACGTGATGAAATTGCAGTCTTTTTTGAAGTGCCAAACAACAACAACAACGACAGTGTTACTGAATTGTTAGGCCAAGACCGTGTCCTCCTATTGTCTAATCTTTGAGTGTAAGGCTCCATGTTTTGTTTTGTTTTGTTTTTAATGTGAAACTCCATCTTGGACCAGCTGAGAGCTGGTGGACGTAAACCCGAAAGGTTTGAGTCTGAAGGAATGCTTGTCTTTGACTTTGGAGGATTCCCCTTGATTCCATTCATCCTTTCATGACTCCTCTCTCTCTCTCTCTCTCTCTCTCTCTCTCTCTCTCTCACTCTCTCTCTCTCTCGAGAGAGAGAGAGAGAGAGAGAGAGAGAGAGAGAAGAGAGAGAGAGAGAGGTGACTGTGGGGAACTTTGAAACATAAAGGAGGCTTTTCTTTTTCTGGATAAACTTTCGATGATTGAGCTGCATCCTACATTTTCTGTCCAGGTATTGTGCAAGTTACTCTGTTTTGAAGAGGGGGGGGGGGGTTTAACAGTTGTGGGTGCATTATAACCTCAGGAGTGCAATGGAGAGCTCCCCTACGCGTTTGGTGAGGCCTCCCAATAGTTGATGTGCGGCTTCTTTGGGGAACATTTCCGAGTGTACCCTCCTAGGATTAAAAGCTGCTGTCACAGTGTCCAGGCTGTTCAGGCTCCTGAGTGACCTTGCTGAGGCCATCCTCCTTTGTGTGATGTGTGATTGAGTGCAGCTGAAGAATTTTGTCGCGTCAGACATGTTTTCGCGTCTTGCTCTCTGTTGAGTGGAAGACATTCGGTGAGATTTCAGTCTGTGTTCTCTCCCTTGCTTTATCCACACACGCTTGCACACAACCAGGCAGCTTGTTACATAAGCACGATGATGAAACAAACATAATACTAGCAGCGATTTGCATATGTTCTTCTCTCCTCTCCACTCTTCTATAAACTGTAACAAGAGCTATTAATGAACTATTCAAGTGATACTAAAATAAATAACACTGTACATCCACAGTTTCCATCCAGCTGTGTGGGCAAAATAATAAATAGACAGATAACACGCAGCTGTGTGGGCAAAATAATATACTGAACAACATTAAAAACGCACCGCTTGCCAAAAGACCCAGACAACGTTGGTAGTACAGAATTATATATGAAAGTAAGCATATTTGATTACGCATCCATTTTTCAATTAAACAAAATGTCTGTTCTTGACAAGAATGGCCGAATTCATCTGAAATTAGCTGTTGACTTCACTAGGGTCCCTGTCAAAAAGTACACCACGACGAGCATGTCCGTCCGCGAGCTCTAATACCGAGTGTGTCCGCCATTTGCCCCGATGCACGCTTGGCAGCGCCTCCTCATGGAGTAGATAAGGTTGTGCAAGAACGCCTGTGGCAGTCCATCCCACTCCTCGGTCAGTGCGCGCCTCAAATGATCGAGAGTCTGTGGACGTCTTCCACGGGCCACAAGACGCCCCAGCTCATCCCAGACGTGTTCAATGGGAGCCATGTCAGGGGACAGAGATGGCCAGGGCAACACGGCAATGTTGTTCGCCTGGAGAAACGCAGCGGTGGCTCTTGCGGTGTGGGGTCGTGCATTATCATGCTGGAAGAACTGCAGCTCCGGTGCTGGCCAAACAGTGGGACGACGTGGTTCTGCAGCACCTGCTGGTACGTGTTGGCATTCACATGGTTGTCAAAAAAGTACAGAGGTGTCTGGTAGTCATGACTGAATGCCCCCCAAACCATCAGACTGCCCCCTCCCCATCTATCGGCTTCAAACATGCAGCAGTTGGCGTAGCGTTCCCCGACACGCCTCCAGACTCTCATTCTCCCGTCAGCATGAGAAAACGCGAAGCGACTTTCGTCAGAGAACAGCACAGCTCTCCACTGACGTCGTGTCCATGGCAGATGCTGGTTGGCCCACTGCAGGCATTGCTGACAGTGTCTACGGGTGAGGACTGGGCCAACATGAGGGCGTCTTGCATTGAGCCCTGATTCTTGCAATCGACGTCGAACGGTTTGTCCAGACACTGGACCCCGTCGACCAACCACCTGGCGACATGTTTCTGCTGCTGTAAGGAATCGATTACGAAGATGAAACTGTCGAATGTATCGATCCTGCGCTGGTGTGGTAACACGAGGTTGGCCCGTTCGGCGCCGATCAGTGGTGGAACCAGTTGCTGCCAAACGTTGTGATAGCCTTACAATTGTAGAGTGACTGCAGTTCAGTTGTCTGGCTGTCTCTCTCGATGACATGCCGACCATTAACATTCCAATGGCTCGCTCGCGTTCTTGCATAGACAGTCGCGGCATTGTTTTCGGACCACTTCGTCTGGTCGAATGACAACTGATACCGTTTTCCAGTCGGCATGACTTCAAACTCACCATTTGAGACAAAGAAACAGATGAGCTACGTTCAGTCTCGGCCCCAGTGGCAAAAAAAGTGTTTTGGGCGAATTGCACGTGGGCGTCACACGAACGTTGGCAAGCGCGGAGAAACCGAGGCAGTGTGAATCTGTGTCCCTTAAAAATTGTGTTAATATACCAAATCCAAATACACATTTTTTCCAAATGGGAAATCGGCAAATCAAAACGGTGCGTTTTTAATGTTGTTCAGTATAAATAGACAGATAACACGCCAAATGTTCATACAACTTTGCGCGCTGGTGACCTACTCGTTTTTGAGTGAACCGGTGTTTTAGGAAGAAGAAGAAGAAGGGACAAGCATGTATTAAGAACTTAGAATTTCTACCATAAATGTACTTTCATGACCATGACTGAGAAATGTGTGTGTGCGTGCGTGCGTGCGTGCGTGCGTGCGTGCGTGTGTGTGTGTGTGTGTGTGTGTGTGTGTGTGTGTGTGTGTGTGTGTGTGTGTGTGTGTGGTGTGTGTGTGTGTGTGTGTGAGAGAGAGAGAGAGAGAGAGAGAGAGAGAGACAGACAGACAGACAGACAGACAGACAAAGACATAGAGAGAGACACAGACACACAGACACAGACACACACACACACACACACACACACACACACACACACACACACACACACACACACACACACACACACACAGATAGAGAGAGAGAGAGAGAGAGAGAGAGAGAGAGAGTGAGATAGAGAGATTAAAGAGAGAGAGAGAGGGAGAGAGAGAGAGATTAAAGAGAGAGAGAGAGAGAGAGAGAGAGAGAGAGAGAGAGAGAGACAGACAGACAGACAGACAGACAGAAAAAGAGACAGACAGACAGACAGACCGTCAGAGCGACAGGCAGACAATACAGAGACGGGGTTGGGGTGAGGGGGGGGGGGGGGTAGGAAGATGGGCTTGCGTTAGTCGAATCCCACCCTAACTGACAAACTTTGGCTCAGAATCTGAGAAAAAGTAAAACACATGGCCATTACCTATCTGCCTGTGGCCAGAGAGAGAGAGAGAGAGAGATAGAGAGAGCGAGCGAGCGAGCGAGGAGAGAGAGAGAGAGAGAGAGAGAGAGAGAGAGAGAGAGAGAGAGAGAGAGAGAGAGAGGAGAGAGGATTCCTACCGCACCATACCGGTGAAAAAAGAATAAATTGAACAATAAAAGAAACTATAGAGTGCTTGGAAAACGACTTTCAATGAAACAAACTCTGAAAAGCTTAAAGGGACTTGGAATAAAAGAAACTCTGCAGAGTTTAAAAGGAACTTGGAATAAAAACAAACTCTAGAGACGAAAGGTACTTGGAATTAAAAAAAAAAACAACCCCTACAGAGTTCGAAAGGGATTGTGGGAAAACTCAGACCTCCGTGGCAGTGGAGGTCAAAGGTTAGTATGTTAATGGACGCAGACATGACGAGAGGCTGCCCGAAGGTCAAAGGTAAGCTTGTCAATGGACACAGACATCAGGAGAGGGTGCCTGAAAGTCAAAGGTCAGCCTGCCAATGCACACAGACATCACGGCAGGCTGCCTGAAGGTCAAAGGTCGGCCTCAGGAGAGGCTCCCTGATGGTCAAAGGTCAGCCTCTGGACAGGCTCCCTGAAGGTCAAGGGTCAGCCTGCCAACGCACACAGACATCAGGAGAGGCTCCCTGAAGGTCAAAGGTCAGCCTGCCAATGCACACAGACTTCAGGAGAGGCTCCCTGAAGGTCAAAGGTCAGCCTGCCAATGCACACAGACATCGGGAGAGGCTCCCTGAAGGTCAGGTCACCTACACGCTTCAGCTTTCATCCACGGGCTCTACACCATAGTTTCCTTCCAGTATTGGGGAGGTCGGCTGGGTAGTTGGTGCATCGTTTGCAGACAGACTAACCCCATAGAAACGGTACACAATGTAACCTAGCTGGAGGAAATGTAATAACAAAGCCGTGACACGTCACAAACCATAGTACTTTGCAGATGAACCCTTTGAATAAAAAAAAATCCCACATCTATTTAATTTGAAAATTCAACAATAAAACAAGTGCGTGAAGCTGTGTTCAGTGAATTATCAGCACAGTGAGGGGTTCACGTGGACCAGTCTTTTTTTTAAACAAGAGAGGCAGTCTCTCTGGCGACCTGACTCACACCCGATAGACGGATGCCCATCATAGCAGAACGAAAGGCACAGGGTGGGGAACAAGGGGGATGTATGCACACCTCTGGAACACATCATAGCAGAACGAAAGGCACAGGGTGGGGAAGAAGGGGGATGTGTGCACACCTCTGGAACACATCATAGCAGAACGAAAGGCACAGGGTGGGGAAGAAGGGGGATGTGTGCACACCTCTGGAACATCATAGCAGAACGAAAGGCACTGGGTGGGGAAGGAGGGGGATGTGTGCACACCTTTGGAACATCATAGCAGAACGAAAGGCACAGGGTGGGGAAGAAGGGGGATGTGTGCACACCTCTGGAACACATCATAGCAGAACGAAAGGCACAGGGTGGGGAAGGAGGGGGATGTGTGCACACCTCTGGAACAACACCTGATTTCCAGCGCAGAAAATAGGCGTCGCATTCAGGACTTCTAGCAGCCGACATTACAAATAGAACAAAAAAAACAACTTTAAAAAATACATTTCTGACTTCTGACACCATGTTGCTGACCATGCATTTCTTCGGTGGCCGAAAGCGTTAGGACCCCCCCCCCCCCCCCCCCCCCATCCACCCCCACCGCTCCACTTTCCCTCCACCTCCCCATCTCTCCTCACACCTCTTTCCCATTCACCATCCTCTTCCTTCCTTCCTCCCCCCCCCCCTCTCTCTCTCTCTCTCTCTCTTCTCTCCCCTTTTCTCTCCATCTCTCTCTCCTCTCTCTCTCTCTCTCTGCTCCCTTAGCCCAAGTGTTTTTTGCTGATCAAAAGCAGTAGTGTGAAATGTCGTGACCTTGATTACCGCTACTTTTCTCCTCTCCCCTTCCTCTCTCTCTCTCCTCTCTCTCTCTCTTTCTCTCTCTTCTCCTCTCCCCTGCCAATTATGAAATGGACCACAGCATGTCTGTCTGAAATATCGTGACCTTAATTACCGGCTACGCTCTCTCTCTCTCTCTCTCTCTCTCTCTCTCTCCCCCTTCTCTCTCTCTCTCTCTCTCTCTCCATCAATATGCAATGACCACGCATGCCTGTCTAGCTAAAATGTTATCCACAAGATCTATTTTCACGTGCCCCGTTTTTTCCTCAGTTCTTTTTTTTTTAATGTGCTTTCATAACGACTTGAAAAAGATTTTTTTTTAAAAGGGGGGGGGAGAGAAGAAAAATAAAAGAAAAATAATGATAATTGATTAAATTTAACTAAATCCATATATATATATATGTGTATTTATATAATATAAAATATAAATATATATATATATATATATATATATATATATATATATATATATAGCTGGTAGTATATTTTCCGCTTTTTTTTTTTTTTGAAAAAGTGCTCAACCATGCGGGAGCACTAAAACAATGATTAAAAGCAAATCTTAAAACCGGGGACTACAAAAGATTTGTTTTTAATCATTGTTTGCGCTCCCGCATGGTTGAGCACTTTTTCAAAAAAAAAAAGCCGGAAAATATACTGCCACTAGAGAAACAGCTCCATACGTCGAGCACTTTAAGCCGGGCTAGCAATTTTTTTAAAAAAATGGAGAAAGTAAATTTAAACCTATCAACCAAGAATAATCCCCTATGCTACACCAAGAGCTACAAAAAAAAGGCTAATTGAGAAAACGGAAAAATTTGTACGCAATTTAAGATGGAGGCTTTCTTTTACCTTAATCCTAAAGCACACAGGAAAAGACGGACACATATGGAATCAACTCATGGAGATCTCCACCATTTATTGAAGAGATGAGGAGTTTTGGGGAAAAATTAAAAAACATGATTTCCACCATTAAATTTAGGAAAATAAACAACAACTCCCAAAAATCTCTGAGCAGCAATATAAAAGATATAATGCATGATAAAAGAATATTTACAAAGCAGACAAAACTAGTAATTTTTAACAAAATGGAAGTAAAAGATTACGAACAGCTCCTCACCAAAAACATCCAAAAGAACTACAAGAAAGCTGAAGAGGAAACATGTACAAACCATCAGGAAAGAAAAAAAAGAAACTGGGGGAACGCATAGAACTAAGTGACGGGATAGAAACCACTGCTAAAAGAGAACATTTAAACACTCAAAGATCATAAACCTAATTTTCAAACAACCCCTCATGTAGACTGATCAACCCCACAAAATCTGAACTAGGAAAGTAAGCAAGCAAATCCTAGAAAAAATAGTAGCTGATCCCAAATCAAATCTTGAACTGAACCTTTGAAAAAATACTCATGAGGTGGTGCAATGGTTCCAAAAATTAAACAAACAAAACAGAACAACCTTTATCGCATTCGACATTGTGGATTTTTACCCATCCATCAATGAAGAATTGCTCGGGAAAGCTTTGGAATTTACTACCCAAATATACGAGATAACAAATTCAGAATTGGGAAAATCATATTCCACACAAAAAAAACAGTGTTGTATAAAAAAAAGGAGCCTTACATGAAAAAAACAGTTTTTAATTCGACTTTTGACGTTACAATGGGTTCATATGATGGTGCAGAAACATGCGAGATAGTGGGCCGTTACTATTGTCAAAAATGCACAAACTACTTGGCATAGAGTTGGGCTGTACAGAGACGACGGTTTGGGCGGCACTGGACAATACACCTAGAGGGGTAGAGAATAAAAAGAAAGACTATGTAAATTGTTCCAAAATCACAACTTAAAAATTACAATAGAAGCCAAACAAAAAAGTAGTCAACTACGGGATGTAACACTAGTTTTAAACAAAAACCAATACAGACCATACAAAAAACCCAATGATACACCATTATAGAAAATTTCCATGAGTAACCACCCACCAACAATCATAAAAAACGATACCACAAGGGATAAACAAGAGGTTATCCAACCTTTCCGCAACGAAGAAATATTCAACGATGCAGCAACGGACTACCAAGAAGCACTGTTGAAAAGTGGACACAACTACAATTGAAATATGAACCTGAAAGTACCACTAGAAGCAGGAAGAAAAACAGAAAGAGGAAAATAATCTGGTACAACCCACCATATGATGGTAGAGTGAAAACCAACATTGGCAAAGATTCTTCAAAATACTAACAAAAATCTTTTCCAGAAAGACCATAAACTTTTAAAAATATTCAACAAGACACTATCAAACTATCTTACTCTTGAAAGCCAAATCTTAAAAAAATAATGTTGCTTCAAACAAAAAGAAAACCAACGTCAAAAACGAGGTGACAAACGGAAAACTTGCAATTGCACAATCAAAGACAATGCCCTCTGAACAACCAATGTCCCTCTGACAACATCGTATACCAACCACTGTGACAACAAAAAAGGCAAAGAGACATACATAGGGATCACAGAAAACAAATTTAAAAACCAGTAAAGCCAACACAAGCAATCTTTTAAGTATGAAAAAATACAAACACCAAACAGAATTAATAAAACATATATGGGGTCTTAAGAAAACAAATACAGATTTTAACATCACATGGAAAATAAACAGAAAAGCAGCAGCAAACAATAATAGCAAAAAAGAGATGTAAAATTTGTGCACAACAGAAAATGATGAATCTATGCAAACCTTGTATGGGTACATTGAACACAAAGTTGAAATCGTAGACCCGTTTTCAGGGACAAAAGGAAATTTTTATCAACAAGTATAAAATAGCAGAAGCGGCAGAGAGGTTTCAAGCTGGGTCTGTCAAGGAGGAACAAAAGTGAACTTCATAAGGCTTAATTTCCCTACAAATATCAGGTGTCCCTGTGGCTCAGTGGTTAAAAGCGCGAGTCATTAAGTAGAAAATGAGCATGTCCAGAGGTCATGGGTTCGAACCCAGCCCTGGCTCGTCCCAAATGGGAAAAAAAAAGGGCAGCAGAGGGACATCCGATCTGAACCGGGTGGCCCAACCCCCCTAGAGTGTCAGGAATAAGGGCCGAAACAAATTGCTTGAAGGGGCTTCTCTTCTGAGGACTCTCTGCTGCCACCTCTCCCAAAGAGTTTTCTTTCTACTGATGCATGGGTAAACCATTGACTTTCCGGGGAAAAGCCGGAGGACGTCCGGGAAAGACCGGAGGACACTGGGGAAAAACCAGAACCAAGGGCTCTGTGGGCTGGCTCCCCACTTTTCCTTAAACATGTTGGGTACAAAAGTAAAAGGAAAAGATGCCTCCCAGGATTCACCGAAAGGGGAGAGAAGATGAATCCATCGGGGCTCAACCATCACGACTGCAAATCCCAAACGGACTATGAACATGGACCAAATGGGAAAATCCATGTGTCTGTGGAAAGCGTTTCGCTACCACCCCGTGGCATGAAGAAACCACAGAACAAAGATGGGATGTGTAAGACCATCTGAATGACAGCAGCGCACTGCATCAGCCGATAAGACGTCGGAAGACCAAGGCCAGGATTTAAACCACAGTGCCAAGGACATCCACGCTGTTGGTTCGGGTGAGGAATTTACACAGGCCCTCGATGCCAGGCGCCTGAAACTCAACCTGCCACGAAACAAAAAGAAACTGAAGATTGGGAGAAACTGGATGCAAAAATCGTCCAAAGACTCGATGCACTGATAGGGAAAAGCACCCTGGAACCAAACTAGCCACATATGGGACATTGTGTATGCCACATGTAGAGACGCCTAATGGAGTAAAACTACCCAAAGAGAAAACACCTCCAAAGAAATCCAGACGCCAAGAAAAGATGGACAAGATCAGAGTCCAAAAGAACAACCTCAAGAAGCAAATGAAGACCGCACTGCCAGCTGAAAAACAAGGCTTGGAAAAACTGGGAAGACCTGAAAGAAAAACACACGCCCTCAGCAAAGCGGAATCTGCGAGGGAAAAGAAGAGCAAAAAGAAGAAGACACAAGAGCGCTTCTTCAGCGACCCCTCCAGTTTGCCAGAACACTGTTTGAGCAGCCAAAATCTGGGACCCTAATGGGGGACAAAGGAGTTTTTTGACAGCATCTGAGGAAAAAATACTCTGACTCACAGAGCAAAGCACCACTCGACATTCAAGATCTGTGTGTGGCCAACCAACCCTGAGGAACAGTTTCAAAGGCAAGCCCCCCAACGTTGGCGGAAATCAAGAAGTGGTCGACAAAGCCAGAGCCAAATCATCCCCCAGGGCCAAACGGAATACCTTACCAGCTTTTACAAGAAATGTCCCAAGGTGCTGAGTGGCTCCACAGGCTGCTGCGATCGGGTTGGAGAAACCAGAAGATCAGCGGCCAGTGGATGACGGCAGATGGTGTGTACATCCCCAAAGAGCAAAACTCAAGTGACATCAGCCAGTTTTAGGCCAATATCACTACTGAACGTCGAAGGGGAAAACTCTTCTCTGTCATGCAGCAAGGCGACCAAGTACCTGATGGAAAACAAGTACTTGGATGTGTCATCCAGAAAGGTGGGATCCCAGGCGGGCTGGCTGTGGGAGAACACGCCCACAATGAAACTGGGACGCAATCCAAAAAGCAAAATCAGAAAAGAAGACCCGGACGTAGTGTGGCCGATCTGGCAAACGCATATGGATCTGTGCCCCATGAGATGATACAGTTGGCTCTTGAGATGTACCATGTGCCAAAGAACATCCGCGACATGCCAAGAATTTCTTCAATGGCTTCTCAATGCGGTTCTCTACCAAGGACTACACAACGATTGGATCAACTTGGAAGTGGGCATTGCAATGGGCTGTGCAATTTCCCCGATACTGTTTCGTGCGGCAATGAACTCATCTTGAAAGCAGCAACAAACAACGCGAGACAAACAGACCTTGGGGATGGATACAAGATGCCTCCTCCAAGGCCTTCATGGATGACACTACAGTGATTTCATTTCCCGAGAAGACGAGACCCCGTCATGTGCTGGAGAGGCTGGGCGACATAGTTTTCCTCATCCAGAATGAAGTTCAAGCCAAAGAAATCACGGAGTCTCTCACTGAGGAAAGGAAAAGTGGCAGAATCTGTGGTCTTCATGTTGCCGACCAGGCCATTCCAACAGTCACAGAAAACCAGTCAAGAGCCTTGGAAATGGTAAAGATGATACGCTGAAAGACCCCACAAAGAGCAAAAGAAACCAAGCAATGGCGGAAGAAGGCTTGGAGACCATTGACCAGTGTGGGCTCCCGGCAAATACAAGTCTGGTGTCTGCAGTTCTGCTGATACCAAAGCTCCTATGGCCTCTGATGATATACGACATCTGCACCAGCACAGTGGAGGCAATGGAAGCCAAAATCAACAAGTTCACAAGGAAATGGCTTGGGGTCCCACCCTGTCTGACTGACATCGCGCTGTACTGTCGCCAAGCAAAGCTCAAACTACCACTGAAATCCATCCTGGAGGAATACAAAGCAGGGAAGATCAGACTTCAAAGCATGCTGGAGGACTCAGGAGACAACGTGGTAGAAGCAATCAAGCCCCAGCTGAAGACAGGCAGAAAATGGAAAGTTCAAGAGGCGATGGATTCTGCAAAAGAAAGTCTCAAGATCAGAGAAATAACAGGACACACACAGACCAACAGACAAGGACTGGGGTGACCAAAACTGAATGGTGGTCAAAGGCCAAAGGAAAAGCCAAAAGAGACATGATGATTCAGGAGATGAGAAAAGAAGAAGACCAAAAAAGACTCCAAAAAGCAGTCCAGCAGAGCCAGCAAGGGGCAATGGACAACGTGGAGAATGCACTCCAAAGAAGTCTAACTTGGAATGACATTTGGCACATGCCCCTCTCAGGATCAGCTTCATTCTCAGATCTGCATATGACCTTCTGCCCTCAAATGCAAACCTGGTGAAGTGGGGGAAAACAGACGATCCTGCATGCCCCCTCTGCCATGAAAAACAAACAGTGGAGCATGTTCTAAGCTCATGTAAAGTAGCCCTGGCTCAAGGAAGGTACACATGGAGGCACAACCAAGTGCTCAAAGAAATTGTACAAGTAGTCTGGGCTAGTACCAACACCACAAAAGGGAGAATCGGGACTCCAAAAGCACCCGCAACATTCTTCACGGCAGGAGGCAGCAAATCATGGCCAAGAACAACAGTGCCACTCGAAACATGCAGGCAGAGTCTGCTGGATGGGGCAGATGACTGGGAGTGCACTGCAGACCTCCCAGAATGGAAGAGTCACCCAGAGATCATCAGCAAGAGTGGCCTGAGACCAGACATAGTAGTCCACTCTAAGTCAACCAAGCAGCTGATCATGATCGAGCTCACGGTGCCATATGAGAACAGAATGGAGGCAGCTCAAATCTACAAGACTGAAAAGTATGCTGATCTGGCAAACAGCCTGAGGAGAGAAGGCTATCAGGTCAAAGTCCTCACTGCAGAAATTGGAGCTAGGGGTTTGTAGGAACGTCTGCATACAGCCTCATGAAACAGCTCTCAGTTGCAGGGAAGGAAAAAACCAGAGCCCTGAAAGCAATGGCAGAAGCGGCAGAGAGGTGTTCAAGCTGGATCTGGTCAAGGAGGAACAAAAGTGAACTTCATAAGGCTTAATTTCCCTACAAATATCAGGTGTCCCTGTGGCTCAGTGGTTAGAGCGCGAGTCATTAAGTAAAAATGAGCATGTCCAGAGGGTCATGGGTTCGAATCCCAGCCATGGCTCGTCCCAAGATGGGGAAAAAAAAAAGGGGGCAGCAGAGGGACATCCGGAGTCATGAACCGGGTGTGGCCCAACCCCCTAGAGTGTCAGGAGATAAGGGCCGAAACAATTGCTTGAAGGGGGCTTCTCTTCTGAGGACTCTCTGCTGCCACGCTCTCCACGAGTTTCTTTCTACTAGCAACCCTGATAGGACCCCTCATACTCAATAGAGAAAGAAAGACTTACAACCCTAACAGGCCCCCCCCCCCCCCCCCCCTTGCACAACACGTGCAACACAACCCCTCATACTCAATAAAGAAAGACTTACAACCCTAACAGGGCCCCCCTCGCACAACACGTGCAGCACAACCCAACTGGACTACAGTTCACAATCCAAACACATATATACGATCGAGGTCAGTAGCAGGGGATTGGCACGGGATCTGAAGAGAGGAAAGACCTCGAAACAAATTTGTAGTCCCGGTTTTAAGATTTGCTTTTAATCATTGTATATATATATATGTGTGTGTGCGTGCGTGCGTGCGTGCGTGCGTGTGTGTGCGTGTGTGTGTGTGTGTTTGTGTGTGTGCATTGGAAATAACTAAGGAACAAGAAATATGGAAAGAAACAAAAGCAACAACAACAGAAGGCAAGTAAGTAAGGAAATTTAAAAGTAACCATTAACAAGTTCATACACATTCATTCTTGAAAAGAGAGAGAGAGAGAGAGAGAGAGAAGAGAGAGAGAGAGAGAAGAGGTTCCTTCATTATCACCAACAAGTCGCCTACGAATACTAATTGTGAGTCATCAGCGTGCACTTAACATTTTAATGTTACATGCGTGACAATATACTGTAACATTTTAACGTTACATGCGTGACAATATACTGTAACATTTTAACTTTACACGCGTGACAATATACTGTAACAGTTTAACGTTATACGCGTGACAATAAACTGTAACACTTTAACCTTGCACGCGTGACAATATACTGTAACATTTTAACGTCACACGCGTAACAATATACTGTAACACTTTAACGTTACACGCGTGACAATAAACTGTAAAACTTTAACGCTACACGCGTGACAATATACTGTAACACTTTAACGTTACACGCGTGACAATATACTGTAACATTTTAAAGTTACACGCGTGACAATAAACTGTAACACTTTAACGTTACACGCGTGACAATAAACTCTAACACTTTAACGTTACACGCGTGACAATAAACTGTAAAACTTTAACGTTACACGCGTGACAATAAACTGTAACACTTTAACGTTACACGCGTGACAATATACTGTAACATTTTAACGTTACACGCGTGACAATAAACTGTAACACTTTAACGTTACACGCGTGACAATATACTGTGCTCTGGAGTTCTATCGTATTTCTATACTTAGTAACACCTTTAATGATATCTCCACCATTGCATGGTAGAACATGGCATAAACTGGTCATATTTTGATAGTACATAATGTTACTTTTACTGCGGAACTGGCAAATTACGTCTTTTAGAATGTCTTTTATCAGCGTAAAAAGCAACCAAAGTCATCACAAATTTCCAAGAATGTGATCATTTTGCGACAATGAAACTAATACAGCAAATGTTGACTTCAGATTGAGGCCGTCATGATTTCCTGACATCACATGGGATAGGGAGGGGGGGGGGGAGGGTAGGTAACTGCATATGGCTGAACAGCATTGATGGGGCCATCACGATTTCCTGACATCACATTGGGGGGGGGGGGGGGGGGGGTTGTGTAACTGCAAATGTCTGAACAACATTGATCACTCTGCCAGCTTGTATTTTCTTAATGTTCGTACTTGCTGAGAAAATGCCAACGCTAACGTTTACCACACACACACACACACACACACACACACACACACACACACACACACACACACACACACACACACATAGACACACACACACACACAGAGAGAGAGAGAGAGAGAGAGAGAGAGAGAGAGAGAGAGAGAGAGAGAGAGAGAGAGAGAGAGAGCATTGCTTTTACCCAGCCGACCGCAAAGGGCCATGTCAGAGCTGTCACTTGGCTGAAGTCTACTGAAGTCAGCTTTTGAAAAATATGAATTCCTACACAACTCTTCAAAACACGTGTTTTTTTTTAAACATACTGGAAATTTGTTAAAATCCCTCTTTCCTAAATTCCAGAATCCGATGAAAAATTATAAACTGCACAAATTCAACAATTACACCGGGTGGGACATCCCTGAACACAATTTTTTTTACCACGGTGTCTTGCTGTAAAATGTTTAGCTCTGACATCATGTAAGGCCTAAAATTCTATGGGTCAGTGTGTACCTCCTGTCTAGAAGAGGTCCGAGCCAAAGAGATGTGTTGAGAGCACCTGCCCTCTCAATCAGAGCACCTGCCCTCTCAATCAGAGCACCTGCCTCCCAATCAGAGCACCTGCCCTCTCAATCAGAGCACCTGCCCTCTCAATCAGAGCACCTGCCCTCTCAATCAGAGCACCTGCCCTCTCAATCAGGACCTCGTTCCCCTCCATCACAGGTCGCACCGCATCTTAAGAAGACCCCAGAGAAATGGACAATGTGTCAGACCAGTTATCAAAACACAAAGAATCCCACAGACTGTACACAGATGGTGCAGTCAGTTTAGTTATCAAAACACAAAGAACCCTGCGCATTGTGTACAGATGGTGCAGTCAGTTTAGTTATCAAAACACAAAGAACCTCGCAGATTGTGTACAGATGCTCCAGTTGATGTAGTTATCAAAACCCAAAGAACCCCGCAGACTGTGTACATATGGTGCAGTCAGTTTAGTTATCAAAACACAAAGAACCCCGCAAACTGTGTACAGATGGTGCAGTCAGTTTAGGTATCAAAACATAAAGAACCCCGCAGACTGTGCACAGATGGTGCAGTCAGTTTAGTCATCAAAACACAAAGAACCCCGCAGACTGTGCACAGATGGTGCAGTCAGTTTAGGTATCAAAACACAAAGAACCCCGCAGACTGTGTACAGATGGTGCAGTCAGTTTAGGTATTAAAACATAAAGAACCTCGAAGACTGAGTACAGATGCCTGGGTAAAGAAACAGTAATCTCCCTTGTGAGTTCTCCACGAATGAAAGGGTAAACTGATATGCCATTCCTGTATGAAGGGGAGGGGGGTTGAGGTGGGATTGTGGGGGGGGGGGGGGGGGGGGAGGGTCTGTTGCAGTCTGTCTACAAACGTAATCTTGCCGTTACAGGCCAAGAAAACAATCATTGCAACTTCTGTTCACACGTTCTAAATCTCTCTCTCTCTCTCTCTCTCTCTCTCTCTCTCTCTCTCTCTCTCTCTCTCTCTCTCTCTCTCTCTCTCTCTCTCTCTCACGCACGCACGCACGCACGCACGCACGCACGCACGCACGCACGCACGCACGCACGCACGCACGCACACACACACACACACACACACACACACACACACACACCCTTACAATGTCACGACACAAGAACACACTCCAAAGTCCAGGAACTCGCGCGCTCCTTCACAAGATCCATCTGGTAGGTAATTCGTTGTTTACTGTTTACTTTTCCATGTCTCATCTAAGCTTTGCTTTTCAGTTGTTAACCTGGTACCAACAGTTCTTTCTGGAGATGACTTTTCAGCTGTTGACCTGATAACAACAGTTCTTTTGGAGATGACTTTTCGGCTGTTAACCTGGTAACAACAGTTCTTTCTGGAGATGACTTTTTGGCTGTTAACCTGGTAACAACAGTTCTTTCTGGAGATGACTTTTCAGCTGTTAACCTGGTAACAACAGTTCTTTCTGGAGATGACTTTTCGGCTGTTAACCTGGTAACAACAGTTCTTTTAGGAGATGACTTTTCGGCTGTTAACCTGGTAACAACAGTTCTTTCTGGAGATGACTTTTCAGCTGTTAACCTGGTAACAACAGTTCTTTCTGGAGATGACTTTTCGGCTGTTAACCTGGTAACAACAGTTCTTTCTGGAGATGACTTTTAAGCTGTTAACAACAGTTCTTCTGGAGATGACTTTTCAGCTGTTAACCTGGTAACAGCAGTTCTTTTAGGAGATGATTTTTCTGGTGGGGAGCACACACAGTTCCATTTCACCCAACCTCTTCAGTGTAGGGTAGGTTGAACACACAAAAACGAACAGGGCCTTCCTGAAGCAGTCGAGTATTCATAGTTTGGCACAGTTGGATTGATTTGATAATTTTTCTTATGTCTGAAAGTTGATTCTCCTTTTTTTTTCTTAAGGCCCCAAAGGTACCAGCCAGGTGGTTCCAAGCAGACAGATCAAAATCAAGGGAATGGGACTGTTTGGGCGTTTGGAGCTGCCACAAAGACAGGGTCACGGGCGAGCGCAAAGGCCTGAACTGTGACATCCACCAAGGGGAAGGTCATGTCTTTGAACATAGTTTGTGATTTCATTGGTGGAAATCCCCCCCCCCAAAAAAAAAAAAAACAAGGGAAATAATTGGTGGGGAGTTGTTCGTTTGATCGATTATCAGTTTAACATTAAGTGTTGGCTGAATTAGGCCTCGGACGTGGACATGGATTGTACAATGATTTAGTGCAAAATCCTAATTGTGGTGTGTGGCATATACACGGAAGCTGCATCACAGGCTCAGAGAGGAAGGCGGGTAATTGACCCATAGTTCTATACAACCAGACACTACACAGATGCTTCCTTAGATCCATGGTTCTATACAGCCACACACTACACAGATGCTTCCTTAGATCCATGGTTCTATATAGCCACACACTACAAATATGCTTCCTTAGATCCATGGTTCTATACAGCCACACACTACACAGATGCTTCCTTAGATCCATGGTTCTATACAGCCACACATACGCAGATGCTTCCTTAGATCCATGGTTCTATACAGCCACACACTACACAGATGCTTCACAGCCAGTCATAGTTCCATACAGCTAGACACTATGCACATGCTTCCATGCTCCATGGTTCTATACAGCCAGACACTACACACATGCTTCCATAGATCCATAGTTCTGTACAGCCAGACACTACGCACATGCTTCCATAGATCCATAGTTCTATACAGCCAGACACTACACAGATACGTTCTCACAGCCAGTCACAGTTCTATACACAGATGTTTCCTTACATTCAAGTGCTTCTTTCTATGTGAGGCATTCAGTCAACGTCACTGATGTCACAGAGATGGTGATCCTGTGGATCTTCAGATCTGATATCGATCTGACGTCACAGAGATGGTGATCCTGTGGATCTTCAGATCTGATATCGATCTGACGTCACAGAGACGGTGATCCTGTGGATCTTCAGATCTGATATCGGTCTGACGTCACAGAGATGGTGATCCTGTGGATCTTTAGAACTGATATCGATCTGACGTCACAGAGATGGTGATCCTGTGGATCTTCAGAATTGATATCGGGCTGACGTCACAGAGATGACGATCCTGTGGATCTTCAGAACTGATATCGGTCTGACGTCACATAGATGACGATCCTGTGGATCTTTAGAATTGATATCGGTCTGACGTCACAGAGATGACGATCCTGTGGATCTTCAGATCTGATATCGGTCTGACGTCACAGAGATGACGATCCTGTGGATCTTCAGATCTGATATCGGTCTGACGTCACAGAGATGACGATCTGCGGATCTTCAGATGTGATTTATCGGTCTGACGTCACAGAGATGACGATCCTGTGGATCTTTAGAATTGATATCGGTCTACACTGTCACTGTCACTCAAAATCTTCTCTTGGGAATGCCCACTCCATGAGCTCCCTCAGCCATCGGCACTGTGCTCATCTCATTTAGGGAGCCACACCAGGACACTTCATCATTTCTTTCACAGCAGATAGTGGGAGGGGGGGGGGGGGGGGGGGGGGGGGGGGCAGAGGGGGTAGGGTTATCCCATTAGTTCCAGGTGAAGATCTGGCCCCGACTTTCCAGACCACTGTCTGTACTTGTCCAGTGTTCGGGGCTCGCCCTTGACCTTTTTCTCTGGCACTTGCAGGCCGCAGCACCGTGGCTCGGATTTCAAGTGGTGCTTCGCTCCGAGGGTCAGAATGATGCTGCTCCAGAGTCTCTTCTCTTTTCTTTCCTCTCCTTGTCTTTTTTCTTTTTTTCCCCTTTTTTCCCTCTTCACCCCACCCCCACCCCCCACCCTACCCCCACACCCCACCCCACCCCCACCCATGACTGTGCATAGTTCTTCCCTGGCGAAATGGAAGCGGTCTCTGAAGAAGCAGTCTTGGATTGCCTTCCTCCTTGTTTGCTTTCTTTCTTTCTTTCTTTCTTTTTTCACTTTCTCCTTCTTGCTTTTTCTGCTTTGCTGAGGAGGGCGCTGTGCGTCTTTCGGTCAAGTCTTCACACAAAGTTGTCAGACCCTTTTCTTCTCCGCTCCTGAGGCCGCCTTCACCTGTTTCTCGAGAGGAGCATTTCTCTTCCGAATGTTGTCCTCCATGTCTCGCTCGGATCTGGATTTCTTCTTTTGAACTCCACCCAGATGTAGCCAGTCTGTATTCCAGTGTGCTCTTCCAGCATCCAGTTGAAGGACTTTTTTTTCCAACTTATTCCTCCAATGTTTTTTTCTTTTTATTTGTGACAGGCAAGCTGGGTTTCTGTGGTATGACATGAAGAGACTGTAGACATTTCTCCTATGAGACTAGACATTTCTCCTATGAGACTGTAGACATTTCTCCTATGAGACTGTAGACATTTTTCCTATGAGACTGTAGACTGCAGACATTTCTCCTATGAGACAGTAGACTGTAGACATTTCTCCTATGAGACTGTAGACATTTCTCCTATGAGATTGTTGACTATAGACATTTCTCCTATGAGACTGTAGACATTTCTCCTATGAGACTGTAGACTGCAGACATTTCTCCCATGAGACTGTAGACATTTCTCCTATGAGACTGTAGACATTTCTCCTATGAGACTGTAGACTGCAGACATTTCTCCTACGAGACTGTAGACATTTCTCCTATGAGACTGTAGACATTTTCTCCTATGAGACTGCAGACATTTCTCCTATGAGACTGTAGACTGCAGACATTTCTCCTATGAGACTGTAGACATTTTCCTATGAGACTGCAGACATTTCTCCTATGAGACTGTAGACTGCAGACATTTCTCCCATGAGACTGCAGACATTTCTCCTATGAGACTGTAGACATTTCTCCTATGAGACTGTAGAGATTTCTCCTATGAGATTGCAGACTGTAGACATTTCTCCCATGAGACTGCAGACATTTCTCCTATGAGACTGTAGACATTTCTCCTATGAGACTGTAGACATTTCTCCTATGAGACTGTAGACATTTCTCCTATCAATATTCAGCGTGAGTGTTCCTGGCACTGTGGTTTGACTTCTGGTCTTGGTTTTGTTAGTTACGTCTGCGGCATTACGTCATATCTGCTGGCACACGTCATATCCGCTGGCATTACGTCACATCTGCTGGCATTACGTCATGTCCGCTGGCATTACGTCGTATCTGCTGGCATTACGTCATATCTGCTGGCACCACGTCATATCCGCTGGCATTACGTCGTATCTGCTGGCATTACGTCACATATGCTGGCATTACGTCACATCTGCTGGCTTTCCGTCGTATCTGCTGGCATTACGTCACATCTGCTGGCATTACGTCGTATCTGCTAGCGGGTATTAGGTCATATCAGCTGGCACTACGTTACATCTGCTGGTATAACTTCACTTCTGCTGGCATACGTCATATCTGCTGGCATTACGTCAGATCAGCTGGCTAGCATTACGTCAAATCTGCTGGCTAGCATTACGCCCTATCTGCTGGCTAGCATTACGCCACATCTGCTGGCATTACGCCATATCTGCTGGCTAGCATTACGTCAAATCTGTTGGCTTACTTCTTTTCTGCTGGTATTACGTCATATCTACTGGTATTGTGTCATATCTGCTGGCATTACGCCACATCTGCTGGCTAGCATTACGTCATATCTGCTGGCATTACGTCATATCTGCAGGCGCGGTGCGCTGCTGTTCATTCACCAAAGTCCTCACACAGCCCTGTTCTTGTTCTGTAGATCACGCCACGCTCAGTACACAGCCCTGTGTTGTTCTGTAGATCACGCCACGATCAGTACACAGCCCTGTGTTGTTCTGTAGATCACGCCACACTCAGTACACAGCCCTGTTTTGTTCTGTAGATCACGCCACACTCAGTACACAGCCCTGTGTTGTTCTGTAGATCACGCCACACTCAGTACACAGCCCTGTGTTGTTCTGTAGATCACGCCACACTCAGTACACAGCCCTGTTCTTGTTCTGTAGATCACGCCACGCTCAGTACACAGCCCTGTGTTGTTCTGTAGATCACGCCACGCTCAGTACACAGCCTGTGTTGTTCTGTAGATCACGCCACGCTCAGTACACAGCCCTGTGTTGTTCTGTAGATCACGCCACGCTCAGTACACAGCCCTGTGTTGTTCTGTAGATCACGCCACGCTGAGATCAGTACACAGCCCTGTGTTGCTCTGTAGATCACGCCACGCTCAGATCAGTACACAGCCCTGTGTTGTTCTGTAGATCACGCCACACTCAGTACACAGCCCTGTGTTGTTCTGTAGATCACGCCACGCTCAGTACACAGCCCTGTGTTGTTCTGTAGATCACGCCACACTCAGTACACAGCCCTGTGTTGTTCTGTAGATCACGCCACACTCTAGTACACAGCCCTGTGTTGTTCTGTAGATCACGCCACGCTCAGTACACAGCCCTGTGTTGTTCTGTAGATCACGCCACGCTGAGATCAGTACACAGCCCTGTGTTGTTCTGTAGATCACGCCACACTCAGTACACAGCCCTGTGTTGTTCTGTAGATCACGCCACGCTCAGTACACAGCCCTGTGTTGTTCTGTAGATCACGCCACGATCAGTACACAGCCCTGTGTTGTTCTGTAGATCACGCCACGCTCAGTACACAGCCCTGTGTTGTTCTGTAGATCACGCCACACTCAGTACACAGCCCTGTTTTGTTCTGTAGATCACGCCACACTCAGTACACAGCCCTGTGTTGTTCTGTAGATCACGCCACGCTCAGATCAGTACACAGCCCTGTTTTGTTCTGTAGATCTTCACGCCACACTCAGTGGATAATTTCTCAACAAGGACAATAGGAGTTCCGCTCGTTTATAGCTAATACATGTGTGTTGAATTGACCTTAGTTCAACTGAAGTTTATCAATGTGGTGTATGGCAACAGTGGACAATTTCCGAAGTGCTTAGCTTGGTCAAACGCACACACACACACATACGCACGCACGCACGCACGCACGCACGCACGCACGCACGCACGCACGCACGCACGCACGCACGCACGCACGCACGCACCACACACACACACACACACACACACACACACACACACACACACATCTAGATAGATAGGTCTGAATCACTTTTAGTGGAAGGACGTTAAACTGAAGGACAACATCTAGATAGATAGATAGATAGATAGAGAGATAGAGAGATAGAGAGATATATATAGATATAGATATATAATCCACGACACACTTACAGAAGCCACAAAACTTTAGCGCCGAAAAACTTGTTTGATTTATGATTTTTTGTTTTCTGAAATTTGCCAGCAAAATGCGGTTAAACAATGACTGTCTCCCCCCCCCCCCCCCCCCCCCCCCCAACTCCGCCACAAACAGACAGACCAACATGCCTCCTTTAGCATCCAATAGCGCTGATCACCATGCCTCCCTTTATGCCAGACGCCACTGATTGACACACCTCTCTTAGGAACGGACGACGTTCATCACCATGCCTCCATTAGGACCTGACGTCCCTGATGACCACGCCTCCTGGGAACCTGACGTCACTGATCGCCACGCATCCCTTAGAATCAGGTGGCACTGATGGACATGAGGTCACCGATCAAAGTGCCTCCCTTACGACCAGACGTCAATGATCAATATGCCTCCCGTGGACCAGACGTCACTAATCCTTATGCCTTTCTTAGAATCGGGCAGGATCAAGCATCAAGCCTCCAGATATGAGAGATAAACAGGCCTCCCGTGGACCAGACGTAATCAATCATTAACACCCCCCTTAGAACCAGGCGTGACTTTTAAAACATGCCTCCCTTCGGACCAGACTCATGAATTCACACACCTTCTTCAGGACCAGACTCATGGATTCACACACCTTCTTCAGGACCAGACTCATGGATTCACACACCTTCTTCAGGACCAGACTCATGGATTCACACACCTTCTGCGGGACCAGACTCATGGATTCACACACCTTCTTCAGGAACAGACTCATGGATTCACACACCTTCTTCAGGACCAGACTCATGGATTCACACACCTTCTTCAGGACCAGACGTCAATGATGAACGTGCCTCCTCCAACAGACGTCACTAATGGATCGTGCCTTCCTTATGACCAACGTCACTGACCTCCATTAGAACCACACGTCACTGATGGGCCATGCCTTCCTTATGACCAACGTCACTGACCTCCATTAGAACCACACGTCACTGATGGGCCATGCCTTCCTTGTGACCAACGTCACTGACCTCCATTAGAACCGCACGTCACTGATGGGCCATGCCTTCCTTATGACCAACGTCACTGACCTCCATTAGAACCGCACGTCACTGATTGGCCATGCCTTCCTTATGACCAACGTCACTGACCTCCATTAGAACCACACGTCATCAATTTTCATGCCTCACTTGAAACCAGACGTCACTAGTCATATGCTTCACTTGCAATCTGACGTCACTGATTCACATACTCCCTAAGACCTCACGTCATTGCTCTGCTTAACTCCTTTTTCTATCGATCAACAAGCCTCCCTTAGGATCAAACGTCACTGATCAACATTGCATTTTATTATCAGACATCACGGATCACTGTCCCTTCCACGGGACCAGGCGTCATCAACATGCCTCCCTTAGAACCACATGTCACTGATGACCATACCTCCCTGAAGACCACACGTCACTGATGACCATACCTCCCTGAAGACCACACGTCACTGATGACCATACCTCCCTGAAGACCACACGTCACTGATGACCATACCTCCCTGAAGACCACACGTCACTGATGACCATACCTCCCTGAAGACCACACGTCACTGATGACCATACCTCCCTGAAGACCACACGTCACTGATGACCATACCTCCCTGACTGAAGACCACACGTCACTGATGACCATACCTCCCTGAAGACCACACGTCACTGATGACCATACCTCCCTGACTGAAGACCACACGTCACTGATGACCATACCTCTCTGAAGACCACACGTCACTGATGACCATACCTCCCTGAAGATCACACGTCACTGATGACTATACCTCCCTGACTGAAGACCACACGTCACTGATGACCATACCTCTCTGAAGACCACACGTCACTGATGACCATACCTCCCTGAAGACCACACGTCACTGATCAGCAAGCCTCCCCCTAGGATCAGGCAGATGCAGGAAATGAAGGTGCGCCAGAATATTTGGGGAGACAGCTAGTAGTACAACAGGGTTTTCTTGTTTGTGTTTTTTTCTGTCTCTTTTGTCAAACATATGAAACAACGGAACAAGGTAACAAGCCGCACAGAAGAGGTTCTCTGGTGGCAGAATTGCATTAAAACTATGCAGACAAAATCCACCCAGACAGCAATCAAATCAACTGTCAAGACTGAAGGCCCCCCCCCCCCCCCCCCCCCCCCCCCCCCCCCCCCCCCCCCCCCCCCAAAAAAAGGGCACTGTTTGCTCCTGGTGTTAAATTTTTAAAAAAATCTTGCTCACATGTAAACAAACACGTCACAACGAAGGAACACACGCACGCACGCACGCACTCACACACACACACACGCGCGCGCGCGCGCGCGCGCGCGCACACACACTTAAAAATATTTATTTTATCGAGAATACAAAATGTGATTGAACACGTCTGCTGAATTGGCTGTGTCGTAGACACAAACATTCGAACTTAATTATCCATACACTGGAGTGTACATGTACACACAGCAGAAGGAAATGTGAGTATTATACTGCCCGGCTTCGGTTTTCAGACGGTTTAGTTGTTAACATCATATGATATCCTCACTACATTGTTGCGACTTCCTTTGATCTTAGAGTTATTTTCCTTGTGTTGTTTTTTCCCGGGGAGGATGGGGCGTGGGTCATGAGGATCGAAGAGTGATTTCCCTTGGGTTAGTGTTTGTACCCGGTCTGTTTGTGGTAAAAACGCACAGTTAATCCCAGCCCAGGACCCTGCAGTTTTAGTCTGTTGTGTTCTGTTGTACGCCACTAATCAGTGGCCTCAGTCTGTTGTGTTCTGTTGTACGCCACTAATCAGTGGCCTCAGTCTGTTGTGTTCTGTTGTACGCCAATAATCAGTGGCCTCTACAACAAGGACCCTGCAGTTTTAGTCTGTTGTGTTCTGTTGTACGCCACTAATCAGTGGCCTCAGTCTGTTGTGTTCTGTTGTACGCCACTAATCAGAGGCCTCTACAACAAGGACCCTGCTGTTTTAGTCTGTTGTGTTCTGTTGTACGCCACTAATCAGTGACCTCTACAACAAGTGTTCTGTTGTACGCCACTAATCAGTGGCCTCTACAACAAGTGTTCTGTTGTACGCCACTAATCAGTGGCCTCTACAACAAGGACCCTGCAGTTTTAGTCTGTTGTGTTCTGTTGTACGCCGTTAATCAGTGACCTCTACAACAAGGACCCTGCAGTTTTAGTCTGTTGTGTTCTGTTGTACGCCACTAATCAGTGACCTCTACAACAAGGACCCTGCAGTTTCAGTCTGTTGTGTTCTGTTGTACGCCACTAATCAGTGACCTCTACAACAAGGACCCTGCAGTTTCAGTCTGTTGTGTTCTGTTGTACGCCACTAATCAGTGACCTCTACAACAAGTGCAGTTCTCTGTTTCTGACTGTGTGACGTACATCTCTCAGCTTCTGAGCAATGTTACTGCCCCTAAGCCAGTGTCGCGTGAAATCTGAGAACGCGTTCCCAAAATGTACTGTGATATCTAGGAAGGCCCGTGAAGTCTGGGAACGTGGGCTTTCAGAGCTCAGAAGGGCAGAAAAAAGACGAAAAAAGAATGGATTTTCGAGATAAGGTAGGAAACAATTTATTTAGGTGCAATTGAGATCTTTGGCCTTCTTGTCACTTTTTTTCCCATTAATTTCTTGGCATGATTTTCACAAAGTTCCCAGATTTCACGATTGGAAGTTCGGGAAATCTGGGAACGCGATCCCAGATATCACGGTAAATCTGGGAACGCGTTCCCAGATATTATAGGACACCGGTACACATTTCTGCTGGACTAATATTTAGGGGTCTCCTGTACAGCATGATGAATTATAAAGATCCATGGAAAATCGTTTCTGTCACACCATGCATATTAACCATCGCACAGAAACACAAACAACAAATTATTTACTGTTTTTTTTTTAAATTTATATGTGTAACAAGAATCTAAGAGATCATACTCCCGTGTGTGTGTGTGTGTGTGTGTGTGTGTGTGTGTGTGTGTGTGTGTGTGTGTGTGTGTGTGTGTGTGTGTGTGTGCGCGCGTGTGAGTGTGTGTGTGTGTGTGTGTGTGTGTGTGTGTGTGTGTGTGTGTGTGTGTGTGTGTGTGTGTGTGCTTGTGTGTACGTGTGTGTACGTGCGTGCGTGTGTATGTGTTTGTGCGTGCGTGCGTGCGTGTGTGTATGTGCGTGCGGGCGCGTGAGTGTGTGTATAAGCGTATGTGCGCGCGTGCGCGCGCATATGTGTTTCTATGTGTGTGTTCGTGTGTGCGTGCGTTGCGTGCGTGCGTTCGTGCGTGTATGCGTGCGTACGTGAGTGCTGTCTGTGTGCGTCTATCAAGTGAAGAAATCCACGTTTTATTTCTTTGAATGTGATCGTTTGGGGTTTGAAATCAACTGTGTTTGAGTTGCTTCTCTGTCTGTTGTGAGTGTAATTCAACTGTGTGTGAGTTGCTTCTCTGTCTGTTGTGAGTGTAATTCAACTGTGCGTGAGTTGCTTCTCAGTCTGTTGTGAGTGTAATTCAACTGTGTGTGAGTTGCTTCTCTGTTGTGAGTGTAATTCAACTGTGTGTGAGTTGCTTCTCTGTTGTGAGTGTAATTCAACTGTGTGTGAGTTGCTTCTCTGTTGTGAGTGTAATTCAACTGTGTGTGAGTTGCTTCTCTGTTGTGAGTGTAATTCAACTGTGTGTGAGTTGCTTCTCTGTTGTGAGTGTAATTCAACTGTGTGTGAGTTGCTTCTCTGTTGTGAGTGTAATTCAACTGTGTGTGAGTTGCTTCTCAGTCTGTTGTGAGTGTAATTCAACTGTGTGTGAGTTGCCTCTCAGTCTGTTGTGAGTGTAATTCAACTGTGTGTGAGTTGCTTCTCTGTCTGTTGTGAGTGTAATTCAACTGTGTGTGAGCTGCTTCTCTGTTGTGAGTGTAATTCAACTGTGTGTGAGTTGCTTCTCTGTTGTGAGTGTAATTCAACTGTGTGTGAGTTGCTTCTCTGTCTGTTGTGAGCGTAATTCAACTGTGTGTGAGTTGCTTCTCAGTCTGTTGTGAGCGTAATTTAACTGTGTGTGAGTTGCTTCTCTGTTGTGAGCGTAATTCAACTGTGTGTGAGTTGCTTCTCTGTCTGTTGTGAGTGTAATTCAACTGCGTGTGAGTTGCTACTCGGTCTGTTGTGAGTGTAATTCAACTGTGTGTGAGTTGCTTTACAGTCTGTTGTGAGCGTAATTCAACTGTGTGTGAGTTGCTTCTCTGTTTGTGAGTGTAATTCAACTGTGTTTGAGTTGCTTCTCTGTTGTGAGTGTAATTCAACTGTGTGTGAGTTGCTTCTCTGTTGTGAGTGTAATTCAACTGTGTGAGTTGCTTCTCTGTTGTGAGTGTAATTCAACTGTGTGTGAGTTGCTTCTCTGTTGTGAGTGTAATTCAACTGTGTGTGAGTTGCTTCTCTGTCTGTTGTGAGTGTAATTCAACTGTGTGTGAGTTGCCTCTCAGTCTGTTGTGAGTGTAATTCAACTGTGTGTGAGCTGCTTCTCGGTCTGTTGTGAGTGTAATTCAACTGTGTGTGAGTTGCTTCTCTGTCTGTTGTGAGTGTAATTCAACTGTGTGTGAGTTGCTTCTCTGTCTGTTGTGAGTGTAATTCAACTGTGTGTGAGTTGCTTCTCTGTCTGTTGTGAGTGTAATTCAACTGTTTGTGAGTTGCTTCTCTGTCTGTTGTGAGTGTAATTCAACTGTGTGTGAGTTGCTACTCTGTTGTGAGTGTAATTCAACTGTGTGTGAGTTGCTTCTCTGTTGTGAGTGTAATTCAACTGTGTGTGAGTTGCTTCTCTGTCTGTTGTGAGTGTAATTCAGCTGTGTGTGAGTTGCTTCTCTGTCTGTTGTGAGTGTAATTCAACTGTGTGTGAGTTGCTTCTCTGTCTGTTGTGAGTGTAATTCAACTGTGTGTGAGTTGCTTCTCTGTCTGTTGTGAGTGTAATTCAACTGTGTGTGAGTTGCTTCTCTGTCTGTTGTGAGTGTAATTCAACTGTGTGTGAGTTGCTTCTCTGTCTGTTGTGAGTGTAATTCAACTGTGTGTGAGTTGCTTCTCTGTCTGTTGTGAGTGTAATTCAACTGTGTGTGAGTTGCTTCTCTGTCTGTTGTGAGTGTAATTCAATGTGTGTGAGTTGCTTCTCTGTCTGTTGTGAGTGTAATTCAACTGTGTGTGAGTTGCTTCTCTGTCTGTTGTGAGCGTAATTCAACTGTGTGTGAGTTGCTTTCTGTCTGTTGTGAGCGTAATTCAACTGTGTGTGAGTTGCTTCTCTGTTGTGAGTGTAATTCAACTGTGTGTGAGTTGCTTCTCTGTTGTGAGTGTAATTCAACTGTGTGTGAGTTGCTTCTCTGTCTGTTGTGAGTGTAATTCAACTGTGTGTGAGTTGCTTCTCTGTCTGTTGTGAGTGTAATTCAACTGTGTGTGAGTTGCTTCTCTGTCTGTTGTGAGTGTAATTCAACTGTGTGTGAGTTGCTTCTCTGTCTGTTGTGAGTGTAATTCAACTGTGTGTGAGTTGCTTCTCTGTCTGTTGTGAGTGTAATTCAACTGTGTGTGAGTTGCTTCTCTGTCTGTTGTGAGTGTAATTCAACTGTGTGTGAGTTGCTTCTCTGTCTGTTGTGAGTGTAATTCAACTGTGTGTGAGTTGCTTCTCTGTCTGTTGTGAGTGTAATTCAACTGTGTGTGAGTTGCTTCTCTGTCTGTTGTGAGTGTAATTCAACTGTGTGTGAGTTGCTTCTCTGTTGTGAGTGTAATTCAACTGTGTGTGAGTTGCTTCTCTGTCTGTTGTGAGTGTAATTCAACTGTGTGTGAGTTGCTTCTCTGTTGTGAGTGTAATTCAACTGTGTGTGAGTTGCTTCTCTGTTGTGAGTGTAATTCAACTGTGTGTGAGTTGCTTCTCTGTTGTGAGTGTAATTCAACTGTGTGTGAGTTGCTTCTCTGTTGTGAGTGTAATTCAACTGTGTGTGAGTTGCTTCTCAGTCTGTTGTGAGTGTAATTCAACTGTGTGTGAGTTGCTTCTCAGACTGTTGTGAGTGTAATTCAACTGTGTGTGAGTTGCTTCTCTGTCTGTTGTCAGTGTAATTCAACTGTGTGTGAGCTGCTTCTCTGTTGTGAGTGTAATTCAACTGTGTGTGAGTTGCTTCTCTGTTGTGAGTGTAATTCAACTGTGTGTGAGTTGCTTCTCTGTCTGTTGTGAGCGTAATTCAACTGTGCGTGAGTTGCTTCTCAGTCTGTTGTGAGCGTAATTTAACTGTGTGTGAGTTGCTTCTCTGTTGTGAGTGTAATTCAACTATGTGTGAGTTGCTTCTCTGTCTGTTGTGAGTGTAATTCAACTGTGTTTGAGTTGCTACTCGGTCTGTTGTGAGTGTAATTCAACTGTGTGTGAGTTGCTTTACAGTCTGTTGTGAGTGTAATTCAACTGTGTGTGAGTGCTTCTCTGTTGTGAGTTTAATTCAACTGTGTTTGAGTTGCTTCTCTGTTGTGAGTGTAATTCAACTGTGTGTGAGTTGCTTCTCTGTTGTGAGTGTAATTCAACTGTGTGAGTTGCTTCTCTGTTGTGAGTGTAATTCAACTGTGTGTGATTTGCGTCTCTGTTGTGAGTGTAATTCAACTGTGTGTGAGTTGCTTCTCTCTCTGTTGTGAGTGTAATTCAACTGTGTGTGAGTTGCCTCTCAGTCTGTTGTGAGTGTAATTCAACTGTGTGTGAGCTGCTTCTCGGTCTGTTGTGTGTGTAATTCAACTGTGTGTGAGTTGCTTCTCTGTCTGTTGTGAGTGTAATTCAACTGTGTGTGGGTTGCTTCTCTGTCTGTTGTGAGTGTAATTCAACTGTGTGTGAGTTGCTTCTCTGTCTGTTGTGAGTGTAATTCAACTTGTGTGTGAGTTGCTTCTCTGTCTGTTGTGAGTGTAATTCAACTGTGTGAGAGTTGCTTCTCTGTTGTGAGTGTAATTCAACTGTGTGTGAGTTGCTTCTCTGTTGTGAGTGTAATTCAACTGTGTGTGAGTTGCTTCTCTGTCTGTTGTGAGTGTAATTCAACTGGTGTGTGAGTTGCTTCTCTGTCTGTTGTGAGTGTAATTCAACTGTGTGTGAGTTGCTTCTCTGTCTGTTGTGAGTGTAATTCAACTGTGTGTGAGTTGCTTCTCTGTTGTTGTGAGTGTAATTCAACTGTGTGTGAGTTGCTTCTCTGTCTGTTGTGAGTGTAATTCAACTGTGTGTGAGTTGCTTCTCTGTCTGTTGTGAGTGTAATTCAACTGTGTGTGAGTTGCTTCTCATGTCTGTTGTGAGTGTAATTCAACTGTGTGTGAGTTGCTTCTCTGTTGTGAGTGTAATTCAACTGTGTGTGAGTTGCTTCTCTGTCTGTTGTGAGTGTAATTCAACTGTGTGTGAGTTGCTTCTCTGCCTGTTGTGAGTGTAATTCAACTGTGTGTGAGTTGCTTCTCTGTCTGTTGTGAGCGTAATTCAACTGTGTGTGAGTTGCTTCTCTGTTGTGGATGTAATTCAACTGTGTGTGAGTTGCTTCTCTGTTGTGAGTGTAATTCAACTGTGTGTGAGTTGCTTCTCTGTCTGTTGTGAGTGTAATTCAACTGTGTGTGAGTTGCTTCTCTGTCTGTTGTGAGTGTAATTCAACTGTGTGTGAGTTGCTTCTCTGTCTGTTGTGAGAGTTATTCAACTGTGTGTGAGTTGCTTCTCTGTCTGTTGTGAGTGTAATTCAACTGTGTGTGAGTTGCTTCTCTGTCTGTTGTGAGTGTAATTCAACTGTGTGTGAGTTGCTTCTCTGTTGTGAGTGTAATTCAACTGTGTGTGAGTTGCTTCTCTGTCTGTTGTGAGTGTAATTCAACTGTGTGTGAGTTGCTTCTCTGTCTGTTGTGAGTGTAATTCAACTGTGTGTGAGTTGCTTCTCTGTCTGTTGTGAGTGTAATTCAACTGTGTGTGAGTTGCTTCTCTGTCTGTTGTGAGTGTAATTCAACTGTGTGTGAGTTGCTTCTCTGTCTTGTCTCTTTCGTTTGTTTGATCCATGGGGTTGGAAGGCTCATTAAGACACCATGGGGTTGGAAGGCTCATTAAGACACCATGGGGTTGGAAGGCTCATTAAGACACCATGGGGTTGGAAGTCTCATTAAGACACCATGGGGTTGGAAGGCTCATTAAGACACCATGGGGTTGGAAGGCTCATTAAGACACCATGGGGTTGGAAGGCTCATTAAGACACCATGGGGTTGGAAGGCTCATTAAGAACCATGGGGTTGGAAGGCTCATTAAGACACCATGGGGTTGGAAGGCTCATTAAGACACCATGGGGTTGGAAGGCTCATTAAGACACCATGGGGTTGGAAGGCTCATTAAGACACCATGGGGTTGGAAGGCTCATTAAGACACCATGGGGTTGGAAGGCTCATTAAGACACCATGGGTTGGAAGGCTCATTAAGACACCATGGGGTTGGAAGGCTCATTAAGACACCATGGGGTTGGAAGGCTCATTAAGACACCATGGGTGGAAGGCTCATTAAGACACCATGGGGTTGGAAGGCTCATTAAGACACCATGGGTTGGAAGGCTCATTAAGACACCATGGGGTTGGAAGGCTCATTAAGACACCATGGGTTGGAAGGCTCATTAAGACACCATGGGGTTGGAAGGCTCATTAAGACACCATGGGGTTGGAAGGCTCATTAAGACACCATGGGGTTGGAAGGCTCATTAAGACACCATGGGGTTGGAAGGCTCATTAAGACACCATGGGGTTGGAAGGCTCATTAAGACACCATGGGGTTGGAAGGCTCATTAAGACACCATGGGGTTGGAAGGCTCATTAAGACACCATGGGGTTGGAAGGCTCATTAAGACACCATGGGGTTGGAAGGCTCATTAAGACACCATGGGGTTGAAAGGCTCATTAAGACACCATGGGGTGGAAGGCTCATTAAGACACCATGGGGTTGGAAGGCTCATTAAGACACCATGGGGTTGGAAGGCTCATTAAGACACCATGGGGTTGGAAGGCTCATTAAGACACCAATGGGGTTGGAAGGCTCATTAAGACACCATGGGGTTGGAAGTCTCATTAAGACACCATGGGGTTGGAAGGCTCATTAAGACACCATGGGTTGGAAGGCTCATTAAGACACCATGGGGTTGGAAGGCTCATTAAGACACCATGGGGTTGGAAGGCTCTCATTAAGACACATGGGGTTGGAAGGCTCATGAAGACACCATGGGGTTGGAAGGCTCATTAAGACACCATGGGGTTGGAAGGCTCATTAAGACACCATGGGGTTGGAAGGCTCATTAAGACACCATGGGGTTGGAAGGCTCATTAAGACACCATGGGGTTGGAAGGCTCATTAAGACACCATGGGGTTGGAAGGCTCATTAAGACACCATGGGGTTGGAAGGCTCATTAAGACACCATGGGGTTGGAAGGCTCATTAAGACATTCCCAACTGTGCTCAGCTTGCTCCTCTCCTGTTCACTTCTTTCCTTTCTTTCCTTTCTCCCTCCTCCTTTATTTACTTTTCTGTCTTTGTACTCCGTTTTATTTCTCTCTTTCCGTCCTTGTTTTCTTTCGACTGTTTACTGTTTCTTAGATCAGTTTGTTTCTTCTGATTTTCAGGGGTTTATTTTTCAGTTCAGATTTATTCCTCCTTTCTCCGATGATTGTTATTCTTCCGTCTTTTGTTCCCGGGTCTTGAAGGACAATCTTATTGCAAAAGGGTCAAAGCACACTGCGCTGTGAAGACAACAGATGGGACCACAACATCCAGCCAAACTGGGTCAATTCATCAGGGGTCGCATTTTCTTTTTCTTTTCTTTCGCTCTTTCTTTCTTTCTCTCCTTTTTTTCTTACTTTTTTCACAAACAAACACGCGCACGCGTTAACCCCCCCCCCCAACCCCACACACACACACACACACGCACAAACGTACGCGCGCATGCACGCACGCGTGCACGCTCTCTCTCTCTCTCTCTCTCTCTCTCTCTCTCTCTCTCTCTCTCTCTCTCTCTCTCTATCTCATTCTCTCTCTCTCTCTCTCTCTCCTTCTCTCTCTCTCTCTCTCTTCTCCCCCTCTCTCTATGCGTGCGAACGTGCGTGTATTTGTGTGTTCAAAAATATGTACGCACTTTGTCATATTCACTTCACTGTCTGTTTTCATACATGCCAATCTTGTACGTTGTAGTACACTTACATATGTTTCCCCAGCCCACGTCACTCCCTACCCCCCACTCT
>CM031599.1:9637997-9670497 GCA_018398815.1 Conus ventricosus | reverse complement strand
GGGGTGAAAGAAGAGGACAAGGGAGAAGACAGGAAGGCGGGGTGAAAGAAGAGGAAAAGGAAGAAGGGGGGAAGGCGGGGGTGAAAGAAGAGAAAAAGGAAGAAGGGAGGAAGGCGGGGGTGAAAGAAGAGGACAAGGGAGAAGACAGGAAGGCGGGGGTGAAAGAAGAGGAAAAGGAAGAAGGGGGAAGGCGGGGGTGAAAGAAGAGGAAAAGGAAGAAGACAGGAAGGCGGGGGTGAAAGAAGAGGAAAAGGAAGAAGACAGGAAGGCGGGGGTGAAAGAAGAGGACAAGGGAGAAGACAGGAAGGCGGGGTGAAAGAAGAGAAAAAGGGAGAAGGGAGGAAGGCGGGGTGAACGAAGAGAAAAAGGAAGAAGGGAGGAAGGCGGGGTGAAAGAAGAGGAAAAGGAAGAAGGGAGGAAGGCGGGGGTGAACGAAGAGGAAAAGGAAGAAGACAGGAAGGCGGGGGTGAAAGAAGAGGAAAAGGAAGAAGACAGGAAGGCGGGGGTGAAAGAAGAGGAAAAGGAAGAAGACAGGAAGGCGGGGGTGAGAGAAGAGAAAAAGGAAGAAGGGAGGAAGGCGGGGGTGAACGAAGAGGAAAAGGAAGAAGACAGGAAGGCGGGGGTGAAAGAAGAGAAAAAGGAAGAAGGGAGGAAGGCGGGGGTGAAAGAAGAGGAAAAGGAAGAAGGGAGGAAGGCGGGGGTGAAAGAAGAGGAAAAGGAAGAAGGAAGACGGGGGTGAAAGAAGAGAAAAAGGAAGAAGGGAGGAAGGCGGGGTGAAAGAAGAGAAAAAGGAAGAAGGGAGGAAGGCGGGGTGAAAGAAGAGAAAAAGGAAGAAGGGGGAAGGCGGGGGTGAAAGAAGAGGAAAAGGAAGAAGACAGGAAGGCGGGGGTGAAAGAAGAGGAAAAGGAAGAAGACAGGAAGGCGGGGGTGAAAGAAGAGGAAAAGGAAGAAGACAGGAAGGCGGGGATGAAAGAAGAGGAAAAGGAAGAAGACAGGAAGGCGGGGGTGAAAGAAGAGGAAAAGGAAGAAGACAGGAAGGCGGGGATGAAAGAAGAGGAAAAGGAAGAAGACAGGAAGGCGGGGGTGAAAGAAGAGGAAAAGGAAGAAGGGAGGAAGGCGGGGGTGAAAGAAGAGGAAAAGGAAGAAGACAGGAAGGCGGGGGTGAAAGAAGAGGAAAAGGAAGAAGACAGGAGGGCGGGGGTGAAAGAAGAGGAAAAGGAAGAAGACAGGAAGGCGGGGGTGAAAGAAGAGAAAAAGGAAGAAGGGGGAAGGCGGGGGTGAAAGAAGAGAAAAAGGAAGAAGGGGGAAGGCGGGGGTGAAAGAAGAGGAAAAGGAAGAAGACAGGAAGGCGGGGGTGAAAGAAGAGGAAAAGGAAGAAGGGGGGAAGGCGGGGGTGAAAGAAGAGGAAAAGGAAGAAGACAGGAAGGCGGGGGTGAAAGAAGAGGAAAAGGAAGAAGACAGGAAGGCGGGGGTGAAAGAAGAGGAAAAGGAAGAAGACAGGAAGGCGGGGGTGAAAGAAGAGGAAAAGGAAGAAGACAGGAAGGCGGGGGTGAAAGAAGAGGAAAAGGAAGAAGACAGGAAGGCGGGGGTGAAAGAAGAGGAAAAGGAAGAAGGGAGGAAGGCGGGGGTGAAAGAAGAGGAAAAGGGAGAAGACAGGAAGGCGGGGGTGAAAGAAGAGGAAAAGGAAGAAGGGAGGAAGGCGGGGGTGAAAGAAGAGGAAAAGGAAGAAGACAGGAAGGCGGGGGTGAAAGAAGAGGAAAAGGAAGAAGGGAGGAAGGCGGGGGTGAAAGAAGAGGAAAAGGAAGAAGACAGGAAGGCGGGGGTGAAAGAAGAGGAAAAGGAAGAAGACAGGAAGGCGGGGGTGAAAGAAGAGGAAAAGGGAGAAGTGGACAAGGAGGAGGAGTGAGGCAGTTGGGGGAGGAAGAGGAGGAGAAGGGGGAGGAGGGAGAGGAGGAGGAGGAGGAAGAGGGAGAGGAGAAGGAGAAGAGGAGGAGGACCAGCCGCCGTGGCGAAGTGGTTAGCGTCGCGGACTCCCGGCTGGGAGGTCGTGGATTCGAATCCCATCAGAGTCATGTGGGCTTTTTTCTGCCCCGACCGGCTCCTACCCAGAGTTGAGTTTGCTGCGGACTCAGTTGGGAAGACTGGGACCACACAGACGAGTTTCACCCACTTAATGGAAGCGTTTCTTAGAGTGTTGCTCCAATTTCCGGACCAACACTGCAGGTGCTTGTATCTCTCGGGCCTGGTTGACGCCAGGATATATTATGAAAGGAAGCGTAGAGTACAGCCCTGTCATGTAGTCTCAGACCGAAATGGAAATCCGTAGCATCATCTTAATCATCCTCATTCTCATTGATCAGCATTTAAAAAAATGTCTCAAATTCTGTGGCCCTTCATGCCCTGCTCTCATGGTGACCTCAATTTCGATGTCCTCTCCACGTCTGTGGCCTTGGTTTGGTTCCGTCGGGGTCACCAGTATCGGCGGGTCCATGGGGGCTGTCGTTGGACGGACGTGGTGGCGCCCTCCGGAGGGAGAGCTCACTCACGCCGGCTCCGCGACTAAGCAATTATTGTCGTCAGTAGGGGGCTTAGTAGGTGGTGTCCTCCGTATGTTAGATCAGAACAGGCGCCACTGAACACCACTGAAGTGACTCGGCAGCAGTGCAGTGTCTCCTCCGGTGGGTTGCCTCTTGACGACTTGACATTGACTGCTCCCTGTGGATTGCCGGTGCCGGGGCTGCGGTGGGACCGACCGGGCTGTGGCTGTGGACGGGGTGTCGGAATGAGTGGCGTGGGTGCACTGCCTCTGAGGTGGCGCAGAAGTTGGGACAGCAAAAAAAAAAAGGAGGAGGGAGTGAGGCATTAGGAGGAGGAAGTGGAGGAAGAGGGAGAGGAGGAGGAGGACGAGGCGGAAGAGGAGGAGGAGGAGGGAGTGAGGCATTAGGAGGAGGAAGTGGAGGAAGAGGGAGAGGAGGAGGGAGGAGGGAGTGAGGCATTAGGAGGAGGAAGTGGAGGAAGAGGGAGAGGAGGAGGAGGAGGGAGTGAGGCATTAGGAGGAGGAAGAGGAGGAAGAGGGAGAGGAGAAGCAGAAGGAGGAGGGAGAGAGGCAGTAGGAGGAGGAAGAGGAGGAAGAGGGAGAGGAGAAGCAGAAGGAGGAGGGAGAGAGGCAGTAGGAGGAGGAAGAGGAGGAAGAGGGAGAGGAGAAGCAGAAGGAGGAGGGAGAGAGGCAGTAGGAGGAGGAAGAGGGAGAGAAGCAGGAGGAGGAGGGAGAGAGGCAGTAGGAGGAGGAAGAGGGAGAGGAGAAGCAGGAGGAGGAGGGAGAGAGGCAGTAGGAGGAGGAAGAGGGAGAGAAGCAGGAGGAGGAGGGAGAGAGGCAGTAGGAGGAGGAAGAGGGAGAGAAGCAGGAGGAGGAGGGAGAGAGGCAGTAGGAGGAGGAAGAGGGAGAGGGAAAGAAGGAAATGGAGGAGCAGGAGGTGAGAGCTGCGGGGGGGGGGGGGGGGGGGGTAGTGGGAAGAGGAGAAGGAATGGGGGTAGCAGAGGATGAGTAAGGAGGAGGATGAGTAAGGAGAAGGAGGGAGAAAAGGAGGAGGGGCAACAGTTCAGTGACTACAGGTCTACAGGTGTAACAGTTCAGTGACTACAGGTCTACAGGTGTAACAGTTCAGTGATTACAGGTCTACAGGTGTAACAGTTCAGTGACTACAGGTCTACAGGTGTAACAGTCCAGTGACTACAGGTCTACAGGTGTAACAGTCCAGTGACTACAGGTCTACAGGGGCAACAGTCCAGTGATTACAGGTCGACAGGTGTAACAGTCCAGAGATTGCAGGTAGACAGGTGTAACAGTCCAGTGATTACAGGTAGACAGGTGTAACAGACCAGTGATTACAGGTAGACAGGTGTAACAGTCCAGTGATTACACCTCGACAGGTGTAACAGTCCAGTGATTACAGCTCGACAGGTGTAACAGTCCAGTGATTACAGGTCGACAGGTGTAACAGTCCAGAGATTGCAGGTAGACAGGTGTAACAGTCCAGTGATTACAGGTAGACAGGTGTAACAGTCCAGTGATTACAGGTAGACAGGTGTAACAGTCCAGTGATTACAGCTCGACAGGTGTAACAGTCCAGTGATTGCAGGACGACAGGTGTAACAGTCCAGTGATTACAGGTAGACAGGTGTAACAGTCCAGTGATTTAAGGTCAACAGGTGTAACAGTCCAGTGATTACAGGTCGACAGGTGCAACAGTCCCGTGATTGCAGGTAGACAGGTGCAACAGTCCAGTGATTACAGGTAGACAGGTGTAACAGTCCAGTGATTGCAGGTAGACAGGTGTAACAGTCCAGTGATTACAGGTCGACAGGTGTAATAGTCCAGTGATTACAGGTAGACAAGTGTAACAGTCCAGTGATTACAGGTAGACAGATGTAACAGTCCAGTGATTGCAGGTAGACAGGTGTAACAGTCCAGTGATTGCAGGTCGACAGGTGTAACAGTCCAGTGATTACAGGTAGACAGGTGTAACAGTCCAGTGATTGCAGGTAGACAGGTGTAACAGTCCAGTGATGACAGCTCGACAGGTGTAGCAGTCCAGTGATTTTAGATCGACAGGTGCTACAATTCAGTGATTATAGATCGACAGGTGCTACAATTCAGTGATTATAGATCGACAGGTGCTACAATTCAGTGATTATAGATCGACAGGTGCTACAGTTCAGTGATTATAGATCGACAGGTGCTACAATTCAGTGATTATAGATCGACAGGTTGAACAGTTCAGTGATTATAGATCGACAGGTGCTACAATTCAGTGATTATAGATCGACAGGTGCTACAGTTCAGTGATTATAGATCGACAGGTGCTACAATTCAGTGATTATAGATCGACAGGTGCTACAGTTCAGTGATTATAGATCGACAAGTGTTACAATTCAGTGATTACTGGTCGACGGGTGCTACAGTTCACTGATTAGAGGTCGACAGGTGTAACAGTCCATCATACCAACGATTGACAGAAAGAGGACAGATGCCAAAAAATATTTCCCACTGTCCTCACATTGCCACGGTGACCCCTCACATCTTGGTGACCCCTCACATTGCCACGGTGACCCCTCACATCTTGGTGACCCCTCACATTGCCATGATGACCCCTCATATTGCAATGATGACCCCTCACATTGCCATGGTGACCCATCACATTGACATGATGACCCCTTGATGACCCCTCACATTGCCATGATGACCCCTCACATTGCCATGATGACCCCTCACATTGCCATGATGACCCCTCACATTGCCATGATGCCCCCCTTGATGACCCCTCACATTGCCATGATGACCCCCTTGATGACCCCTCACATTGCCATGATGACCCCTCACATTGCCATGGTGACCCCTCACATTGCCATGATGACCCCTCACATTGCCATGATGACCCCTCACATTGCCATGATGACGCCTCACATTGCCATGGTGACCCCTCACATTGCCATGGTGACCCTCACATTGCCATGGTGACCCCCTAACATTGCCATGGTGACCTCCCACATTGCCATGATAACCCCTCACATTGTCATGGTGACCACTCACATTGCCATGGTGACTACTCACATTGCCGTGATGACACCTCGCATTGCCATGGTGACCCCTCACATTGCCATGGTGACCCTTATCATTGTCATGGTAACCCTTAGCATTGCCATGGTGACCCCTCATATTGCCATAGTGACCCCTCATATTGCCTTGGTGACCGCTCACATTGCCATGTTGACCCCTCACATTACCATGATGACCCCTCACATTGCCATGATGACCTCTCACATTGCCATGGTGACGCCTCACATTGACTTGATGACCCCCTTGATGACCGCTCACATTGCAATGATGACCCCTCACATTGCCATGATGACCCTCACATTGCCATGATGACCCCTCACATTGCCATGATGACCCCCTTGATGACCCCTCAGATTGCCATGATGACCCCCTTGATGACCCTCACATTGCCATGATGACCCCTCACATTGCCATGATGACCCCCTTGATGACCCCTCACATAGCCATGATGACCCCTCACATTGCCATGATGACCCCATGATGACCCTTCACATTGCCATGATGACCCCTCACATTGCCATGATGACCCCTCACATTGCCATGATGACCCCCTTGATGACCCCTCACATTGCCATGATGACCCCTTGATGACCCCTCACACTGCCATGGTGACCCCTCACATTGCCATGATGACCTCTCACATTGCCATGATGACCCCTCACACTGCCATGGTGACCCCTCACATTGCCATGATGACCTCTCACATTGCCATGATGACCCCCTTGATAACCCCTCACATTGTCCTGATGACCCCTCACATTGCCATGGTGACCTCTCACATTGCCACGGTCACTTCTCACATTGCCATGATGACCCCTCACATTGCCATGATGACCCCTCACATTGCCATGATGACCCCTCACATTGCCATGATGACCCCTCACATTGCCATGATGACCCCCTTGATGACCCCTCACATTGCCACGGTGACCCCTCACATTGCCATGATGACCCCTCACATTGCCATGATGACCCCTTGATAACCCTCACATTGTTATGACCCCTCACATTGCCATGATGACCCCCTTGATGACCCCTCACATTGCCATGGTGACCCCTCACATTGCCATGATGACCCCCTTGATGACCCCTCACATTGCCATGATGACCCTCACATTCCATGATGACCCTCACATTCCCATGATGACCCCTCACATTGCCATGGTGACCCCTCTCATTGCCATGATGACCCCCTTGATGACCCCTCACATTGTCATGATGACCCCCTTGATGACCCCTCACATTGCCATGGTGACCCCTCACATTGCCATGATGACCCCTCACATTCCCATGATGACCCCTCACATTCCATGATGACCCCTCACATTGCCATGATGAACCCTCACATTGCCATGATGACCCTCACATTGCCATGATGACCCCCTTGATGACCCCTCACACTGCCATGATAACCCCCTTGATGACCCATCACATTGTCATGACCCTCACATTGCCATGATGACCCCTCACATTGCCATGGTGACCCCTCACATTGCCATGATGACCCCTCACATTGCCATGATGACCCTCACATTGCCATGGTGACCCCTCACATTGCCATGATGACCCCTCACATTGCCATGGTGACCTCTCACATTGCCTTGGTGACCCCTCACATTGCCATGATGACCCCCTTGATGACCCTCACATTGCCATGATGACCCCTCACATTGCCACGGTGACCCTCACATTGCCACGGTCACTTCTCACATTGCCATGATGACCCCTCACATTGCCATGATGACCCCTCACATTGCCATGATGACCCCTCACATTGCCATGATGACCCCTCACATTGCCATGATGACCCCTCACATTGCCATGATGACACCCTTGATGACCCCTCACATTGCCACGGTGACCCCTCACATTGCCATGATGACCCATCACATTGCCATGATGACCCTCACATTGCCATGATGACCCCTCACATTGCCACGGTGACCCCTCACATTGCCATGATGACCCCTCACATTGCCATGGTGACCCCTCACATTGCCATGATGACCCTCACATAATTTAGCAATGACAAGATATGATGTCACACCAACAGGGTAAAGATAAAAAATTCAGAAAGAGAAGAAATAAAACGAAAGCAGCGAAGGCAGGGAAGACAGGAAAGATAAGACACAGAACAGAATAAAGGAAGAGATGAAAGCAAATAAACCAAACAGAACAAAATAAAGGAGCAGAACAAAGCAAGATAAGATAGAGTACATCATGAAAGAAGAAAATAAATCATAGCTCAGATACAAAGAAAAGAAAAAAAAAAAAAGGAATGAGAGATAAGGAACATAACAGGTTAAGGGAAGAAAAACCAGCTAAGAAACAGAACGGAATTAAGGAAGAGAGGAAAGCAAAGACGGGAAATAGAGAAGAACAAAGTAAACGAAAAGGAACCAAAGACATCAAACAGAAAGGAATAAAGGAAGAGATCAAAACACAGAGAAGAAGTAGAACGTGATACTGGAAGCAAAGAAGCCAAAAATAAGAAACAGAACAAAAAAGTGAAGGGGGGGGGGAGATAACAAACACACCAATATAAAGGAAAAATCAGAAGATAATAAAGGAAGATACGAGATCAAAGAGAAGAAAGAAACATAATAAAGGAAGAGACGAGGCAAAGATCTGAACAGAAGAAAATAGGGGAAGGGAACAAATCAAAGAATTTCGAAAGAAAAAAAGGTGGGGAGGTGGGGGGAGAGGAAAGCAAAGATAAGAAACAGAACATTACAAAGGAATGTAAGAAATAAAACATACAGAACAAAATAGAATATTGAAAGAAAAAAAGGTGGGGTAGGGGAAAAAGCAAGGATGAGAAACAGAAAATAATAAAGGAAGGAGAGAAATCAATGATAAAGAACAGAATAGAATTTTCAAAGAAAAACATAGGGGGGGGGGGGGGGGGGCAGAGAAATCAAAGATAAGAAACAATATACTACAGGAAGAAAAGACAAGAATCGGGAGATAGGACAGGAAGAATAAAGGTCAAAGGTGAGACAGAACATACAGGAAAGAAATCAAAGAGAAGAAACAAAACACGATAAAGGAAGAACAGAAGACAAAGGCAATGAACACTGTGAAAGGAAGGAAGAAATCAAAGACGAGACACAGAACATACTGGAGCAGGGAAAGAAATGAAAGGTAAGAAACAAAGCAGACGAAAAGAAGCAAGAGAAAAAAAAAGACTGAATAAAAGAGAGAAAGCAAAGATGAGAAACAGAACATATTTATGGAAGGAGATAAAACATAGATACTACACGAAACAGAACAAAGAAAGAAAAGGAAAATAATTGTTTAAAAGATGCAATAAGGTTAAAAAGAAAAACAAAATGGGGGGGGGGGGGGGGGATAGAAGCAAAATCAAAGATAAGAAAGATAACAAAACGGAGGATAGGAATCCTAGATAAAACAAAGCGCAAGATAGGAATCCTAGATCAAACAAAGCGCAGGATAGGAATCCTACATCAAACAAAGCGCAGGATAGGAATCCTACATCAAACAAAGCGCAGGATAGGAATCCTACATCAAACAAAGCGCAGGATAGGAATCCTACATCAAACAAAGCGCAGGATAGGAATCCTACATCAAACAAAGCGCAGGATAGGAATCCTACATCAAACAAAGCGCAGGATAGGAATCCTACATCAAACAAAGCGCAGGATAGGAATCCTACATCAAACAAAGCGCAGGATAGGAATCCTAGATATAAAAAAAAAACCCACAGCAAACGAAGGAAAGGAAGCAAAGACAAGAAATGAAATGGAAAGAGAAATAAAGATGGGACTCCCACAACATCTACAGACTTTCTGTAGTGGAAAGAGAAATAAAGATGGGACTCCCACAACATCTACAGACTTTCTGTAGTGGAAAGAGAAATAAAGATGGGACTCCCACAACATCTACAGACTTTCTGTAGTGGAAAGAGAAATAAAGATGGGACTCCCACAACATCTACAGACTTTCTGTAGTGGAAAGAGAAATAAAGATGGGACTCCCACAACATCTACAGACTTTCTGTAGTGGAAAGAGAAATAAAGATGGGACTCCCACAACATCTACAGACTTTCTGTAGTGGAAAGAGAAATAAAGATGGGACTCCCACAACATCTACAGACTTTCTGTAGTGGAAAGAGAAATAAAGATGGGACTCCCACAACATCTACAGACTTTCTGTAGTCTGTCTGAATTTGTTTGCCTTGTTTTTGTTCAGGAGCAGAGTGAAAGAAAAACAGGTGAAATTTGTTGTTCATTACCTGTGTGGGAGAGGTCTGTGGTGATGGCCTCGTTTGATAAGCCCACCACACCACGTGACGGAAAACCAGCAGGGTCAGTCGGCCATCTCTCTCTCTCTCTCTCTCTCTCTCTCTCTCTCTCTCTCTCTCTCTCTCTCTCTCTCTCTCTCTCTCTCTCTCTCTCTCTCTGAATGAGAGTGAGTGAGTGAGTGAGTGAGTGAGTGAGTGAGTGGTGTGTGTGGTGTGTGTGTGTGTGTGTGTGTGTGTGTGTGTGTGTGTGTGTGTGTGTGTGTGTGTGTGTGTGTGTGTGTGTGTGTGTGAAAGATTTCTTCATGCAGTTTCGGACATTTCGGAGCTGCCGTTGCTTTCCCCTTCCTCCTACATAAAAAGAAACTGTCCTCGCATTGGAATACTCTGAAAAATTGTATACCTGTCTCCAACTTTTCTCTCTGTAAAATCTCTGAAAATATGGTTGTCCCTCAACTCCTTTCACATATAGTACAAAACATCCCCATCAGTCTACTCACAGAAAACACATATAGTACAAAACATCCCCATCAGTCTACTCATAGAAAACACATATAGTACAAAACATCCCCATCAGTCTACTCATAGAAAACACATATAGTACAAAACATCCCCATCAGTCTACTCACAGAAAACACCATAGCACCAGGATAACACTTGTGAAGATTGTAAACATTATTCTTACTGGCTGCGACGACAATATAGTGCATATGCTCGCATCTTTAGACTTCAGTGTAGCCTTGGATATTTTTGAACACTCTATATTCCTCCAAAGACTTTTAGCATTCCTTTGCGGATGAGGATTGTGGTCTTTTCCGGTGCAGGTCTTACTTGTGTGATGGCACCCAGACAGTCTGCATCACCAGCAAGTGCTCACAGGCTTCTGACTTTCCATGTGGTGTACCCCAGGTGTCCGTGTTGGGACCCAATGTTTTTGTGCTATAGGCTTTTCCTACAGCTGATGTTATAGGCACGCATGCACTGCCGCTTGACAGTATTATTGCTGATAAACATGTTCATCCACCAACCTCTTTTGCCGAGGTGGAACACTTCAAATGCAATGCAGATCTTGAAATCTGGATAACCAACAACAAACAGCAACTTGATGATAAGACTGAATTGCTCCTGGCCTGTTTCTAGAAACTACTCAGTCATTGGTCTCTAATAGACTGTACGAATTCATAACACAGCTGTCTTGAAACCACCATATCATACCATACTGAGCTGAGAGAGAGAGGAGAGAGAGAGAGGAGAGAGAGAGAGAGAGAGAGAGAGAGGAGAGAGAGAGAGAGAGAGAGAGAGAGAGAGAGAGAACTCGGACTCGGAACTCGGAAAATTTTAATTGGAAAGGCCACCGACCTATCTGCAATGAGGTCAAGAAACAAAAATGAAAACACACACACTGACGCTGTGACATTTCTACTGGTCACGCACATTTACAAAACGTGCTCACACCAACTATGTTATCGTAAATTGAGAATACCGAAAGATACATACAAAATCACACCCATATGTAACACTCTCCCAAACTCGCACAGCTCGCACATACAATTTCGCTCCCACTTACAATTGCGCGCGCGCAAACCACACACACACACACACACACACGTACACAAGCACACACACAAAATATATATATATATATATATATATATATATTGAATTATAAACAAAGCTTGCTCTTATGTCTTAGATTGAAGAAATAGGGAGAGATACGCATTCATATCTGCAGTGGTAGATGATTCTGCCTGACTAACAGTATGTGCTTGAATGGGGAAAAATAAAATAAATGCTTCTCAAAATGAGACTTCAGCAAGCTTATATTCTCCAAGGGGGAGACATCCTCCAATAGGGAGGGAAACTCACTAACATATAACTCCTGGTCATATACCGATATTTCGAAACTTGGTGGTTTCTCATCAGTGACCGCGGAAAGTGGTAATTTGACTCCTCTGCCTTTTCAGTTTTAAGAAGAATGCAATCCCAGAAAAGGCTGGTGTGCAATACCGTAGTATATTTGTTGAGTTTTCAAAAAACCAACCAAAGGTGCCATCTAAGAAGCAAAAGAAAATCATGAAAGAGCAAAACAAGCTACATTTTCTTGTGAAAAGTAGAAAATATAAAAAGATATCCTCTAAGACACAAGTGCTGAGGGCCAGTTCTTGGAATGAATCCGCAAGGGACTAAAATACAACAAACTAATAAATTCCAAGGATAAGTACCGAGCACCGTTCCAGCAACTTACAGAGCAGCTTGGTGTTGCAATGACTGCAAGAAATATTGAATTATATACAAAGCTTGCTCTTATGTCTTAGATTGAAGAAATAGGGAGAGACACGCATTCATATTGGTATATGACCAGGAGTTATATGTTAGTGAGTTTCCCTCCCTATTGGAGGATGTCTCCCCCTTGGAGAATATAAGCTTGCTGAAGTCTCATTTTGAGAAGCATTTATTTTATTTTTCCCCATTCAAGCACATACTGTTAGTTAGGCAGAATCATCTACCACTGCAGATATGAATGCGTATCTCTCCCTATTTCTTCAATCTAAGACATAAGAGCAAGCTTTGTTTATAATTCAATATTTCTTGCAGTCATTGCAACACCAAGCTGCTCTGTAAGTTGCTGGAACGGTGCTCGGTACTTATCCTTGGAATTTATTAGTTTGTTATATATATATATATATATATATATAATATATATATATATATATATATATATATATAATATATATATATATATATATATATATAAAGAGAGAGAGAGAGAGAGAGAGAGAGAGAGAGAGAGAAGAGAGAGAGAGAGAGAGAGAGAGAGAGATATTAACGGAAAGACAGCATAAGATCGGACCAAATGTAGTACTCCGTGCATGTTGATCAAAAGAAACGATTTTGTTGACTATATTTCAAAGAAAAACGGAGGAAGCAGGCATCTAAATGAGAAATGTGTCAGTCAAACAGCAGACTGAGGAAATCTGGCTACCAAGACGAAGTCCTCATCACAGACACTGTAGTCAGGGTGTCCCAGATACATCTGCTTCTGATCCCATGGAGCAGCTCTCTATGACCTGTCAGAAGAACGCCAGAGTCCTGAAGGCAATGCCAGAAACAGAGGGGGTCCAGAGTTCCAGATATAGTCCTGGAGACACACAACGCTGATATTTCCCACAGCAGAACAAGTGTACAATGCTATGTAGTGAAGACATCCCTCACATGGTGAACAATGCTATGTGGTGAACACATACCTCAAATGGTGTACAATGCTATGTAGTGAAGACATCCCTCACATGGTGAACAATTCTATGTAGTGAAGACATCCCTCACATGGTGAACAATGCTATGTGGTGAATATATCCCACACATGGTGAACAATGCAATGTAGTGAAGACATCCCTCCACATGGTGAACAATGCTATGTAGTGAAGACATCCCTCACATGGTGAACAATGCTATGTAGTGAAGACATCCCTCACATGGTGAACAATGCTATGTGAAGATATCCCTCACATGGTGAACAATGCATGTGGTGAAGACATCCCTCACATGGTGAACAATGCTATGTAGTGAAGACATCCCTCACATGGTGAACAATGCTATGTAGTGAAGACATCCCTCACATGGTGAACAATGCTATGTGAAGATATCCCTCACATGGTGAACAATGCTATGTGGTGAAGACATGCCTCACATGCTGAACAATGCTATGTGGTGAAGACATCCCTCACATGGTGAACAATGCTATTTGGTGAAGACATGCCTCACATGGTGAACAATGCTATGTGGTGAAGACAATCCCTCACATGGTGAACAATGCTATGTAGTGAAGACATGCCTCACATGGTGAACCATGCTATGTGGTGAAGACATGCCTCACATGGTGAACAATCCTATGTAGTGAAGACATCCCTCACATGGTGAACAATGCTATGTAGTGAAGACATCCCTCACATGGTGAACAATGCTATGTAGTGAAGACATCCCTCACATGGTGAACAATGCTATGTGGTGAAGACATCCATCACAAGGTGAACAACGCTATGTGAAGACATGCCTCACATGGTGAACAATGCTATGTGAAGACATCCCTCACATGGTGAACAATGCTATGTGGTGAAGACATGCCTCACATGGTGAACAATGCTATGTAGTGAAGACATCCCTCACATGGTGAACAATGCTATGTGGTGAAGACATGCCTCACATAGTGAACAATGCTATGTAGTGAAGACATCCCTCACATGGTGAACAGTGCTACGTGAAGACATCCCTCACATGGTGAGCAATGGTATGTAGTGAAAGACATCCCTCACCCTGGTGAACAATGCTATGTGGTGAAGATATCCCTCACTGGGAACAATGCTATTTCGGTGAAAACATCCCTCACATGGTGAACAATGCTATGTGAAGACAACCCTCACATGGTGAACAATGCTACGTGAAGATATCCCCACATGGTGAACAATGCTATGTAGTGAAGACATCCCTCACATGGTGAACAATGCTATGTGGTGAATATAATCCCTCACATGGTGAACAATGCTATGCGGTGAAGACATCCCCACATGTGAACAATGCTATGGAAGATATCCCTCACCATGGTGAAAACCAATGCTATGTGGTGAAGACATCCCTCACATGCTGAACAATGCTAAAGTAGTAAGACATCCCTCACATGGTGAACAATGCTATGTGGTGAAACATCCCTCACATGGTACAATGCTATGTAGTGAAGACATCGCTCACATGGTGAACATGCTAATGTGAAGACATCCCTCCCATGGTGAACAATGCTATGTAGTGAAGACATCCCTCACATGGTGAACAATGCTACGTGGTGAACACATCCCTCACATGGTGAACAATGCATGTAGTGAAGACATCACTCACATGGTGAACAATGCTCTGTGAAATATCCCTCACAAGTTTATCAATGCTATGGGTGAAGACATCCCTCACATGGGGAAAAAATGCTATTAGTGAAGACATCCCTCACATGGGGAACAATGCTATGTGGTGAAGACCTCCCTCACATGGTGAACAATGCTATGTGGTGAAGACATCCCTCACATGGTGAACAATGCTATGTGGTGAAGACATCACCTACATGGAACAATGTTATGTGAAAGATATCCCTCACATGGTGAACAATGCTATGTAGTGAAGACATCCCTCACATGGTGAACAATGCTATGTGAAGACATCCCTCACATGGTGAACAATGCTATGTGGTGAAGACATCCCTCACATGGTGAACAATGCTCTGTGAAGATATCCCTCAATGGTGAACAATGCTATGTGGTGAAGACATCCCTCACATAGTGAACAATGCTATTGGTGAAGACAAACCCTCACATGGTGAACAATCCTATGAGTGAAGACATCCCTCACATGGCGAACAATGCTATTGTGGTGAAGACATCCCTCCAATGGAACAATGCTATGTAGTGAAGACATCCCTCACATGGTGAACAATGATAAAGTAGTGAAGACATGCCCCACATGGTGAACAATGCTATGTGGTGAAGACATCCCTCACATGGTGAACAGTGGCTATGTAGTGAAGACATCCCTCACATGGTGAACATGCTATGTGAAGACATCCCTCACATGGTGAACAATGCTATGTAGTGAAGACATCCCCCACATGGTGAACAATGCTATGTAGTGAAGACATCCCTCACATGGTGAACCAATGCTATGTGAAGACATCCCCCACATGGTGAACAATGCTATGTGGTGAAGACATCCCTCACATGGGAAAAAATGCTATGTGAAGACATCCCTCACATGGTGAACAATGCTATGTGAAGACATCCCTCACATGGTGAACAATGCTATGTGAAAATATCCCTCACATGGTGAACAATGCATGTAGTGAAGGGCAATCCCTCACATGGTTTAACAATGCTATGTGAAGACATCCCTCACATGGTGAACAATGCATGTGGTGAAGACATCCCTCACATGGTGAACAATGCTATGTGAAGACATCCCTCACATGGTGAACAATGCTATGTGGTGAAGACATCCCTCACATGGTGAACAATTTCTAAGTAGTGAAGACACCCCACATGGTGAACATTGTATGTAGTGAAGACATGCCTCACTGGTGAACAATGCTATGTATGAAGACATCCCTCACATGGTGACAAAGCTATATGAAGGCATCCCTCACATGTTGAACAATGCTATGTAGGAAGACATCCTCACATGGTGAACAATGCTATGTGAAGACATCCGTCCATGGTGAACAAAGCTATGTGAAGAAAATCCCTCACATGGTGAACAATGCTATGTAGTGAAAACATCCCTCACATGGTGAACAATGCTATGTGAAAGACATCCCTCACATGGTGAACAATTGCTATGTAAAGACATACCTCACATGGTGAACATTGCTATGTAGTGAAGACATCCCTCCCCATGGTGAACCATGCTATGTAGTGAAGACATGCCTCACATGGTTGAACAATGCTATGGAAGACATGCCTCACATGGGGAACAATGCTATGTGGGGAAGACATCCCTCACAAGGTGAACAATGCTATGTAGTGAAGGCATTCCTCACATGTAAACAATGATATGCGGTGAAAGACATGCCTCACATGGTGAGCAATGCTATGTAGTGAAGACATCCCTCACTGGTGAACAATGCTATATATGAGACATCCCTCACATGGTGAACAATGCTATGTGAAGACATCCCTCACATGGTGAACAATAACTATGTGGTGAAGACATGCCTCACATGGTGAACAATGCTATGCGGTGAAGACATCCTCACATGATTTAACAATGCTATGTGGTGAAGATATACCTCCACATGGTGAACAATGCTATGTGGTGAAGACATCCCTCACATGGTGAACAATCCTATGTAGTGAAGACATCCCTCACATGGTGAACAATGCTATGTGAAGACATCCCTCACATGGTGAACAATGCTATGTAGTGAAGACATCCCTCACATGTGAACAATGCTATGTAGTGAAGACATCCCTCACATGGTGAACAATGCTATGTGAAGATATCCTCACATGGGGAACAATGCTATGTAGTGAAGACATCCCTCACATGGTAAACAATGCTATGTAGTGAAGACATCCCTCAAATGGTGAACAATGCTATGTGAAGATACCCCTCACATGGTGAACAATGCTATGTGGTGAAGACATGCCTCACATGGTGAACAATGCTATGTAGTGAAGACATCCCTCACATGGTGAACAATGCTATGTGGTGAAGACATCCCTCACATGGTGAACAATGCATGTGAAGACATCCCTCACATGGTGAACAATGCTATGTAGTGAAGATATCCCTCACATAGTGAACAATGCTATGTGGTGAGACATCCCTCACATGGTGAACAATGCTATGTAGTGAAGACATCCCTCACATGGTGAACAATGCTATGTGAAGACATCCCTCACATGGTGAACAATGCTATGTAGTGAAGACATCCCTCACATGGTGAACAATGCTATGTGGTGAAGACATCCCTCACATGGTGAACAATGTTATGTAGTGAAGACATCCCTACACATGTGAACAATGCTATGTGGTGAAGATTTCCCTCACATGGTGAACAATGCTATGTGGTGAAGATATCCCTCACATGGTGAACAATGCTATGTAGTGAAACATCCCTCACATGGTTGAACAATGGTATGTGGTGAAGACAAAATCCCTCACATGGTGAACAATGCTATGTGGTGAAGACATCCCTCACATGGTGAACAATGCTATGCGGTGAAGACTGCCTCACAAAGACGACTCGGAGTGAATCAACTGACCGTCCTGGTGGTGCCGGTGTGACCAAAGTGACAGGGGGGAAAGCGACAAGGCGTTGGTGGCGGAGAGGATGGTTGTGTGTGTCATGACCTGGGAGTGGTCCGGATGACCAGGGGTTCATGGAGCTGCAAAGTGGAGAACTCCTGTGCGAGGGGGGGGGGGGAGGGGGGGGGGGAGAGGAGAAAGGGGATTAGGGATTGGTGGGGGGGGGGGTCCATGATCTGGGAGTGGTCCGGATGACCAGGGGTTCATGGAGCTGCAAAGTGGAGAATTCCTGTGCGAGGGATGGGGTGGAGGGGAAGAAGGGAAATTTGGGGATGGGGGGGGGCTCCTCTTCTGTAGTCGCGCTGTCCAGTTTCTCCCTTCACGTTCCTCATTCAGTGCCCACTTCAGTCGCAGAATCACCCAATGACAGGCACACCTTCTCCCCCCAGTGCCCACATCAGTCACAGAGTCACACAATGACATGCACACCTTCTCCCCCCAGTGCATACATCAGTCACACAATCACCCAATGAAAGGCACACCTTCTCCCCCAGTGCATACATCAGTCACAGAATCACCCAATGACAGGCACAACTTCTCCCCCAGTGCCCACATCAGGTCACAGAATCACCCAATGAAAGGCACACCTTCATCCCCCAGTGCCCACATCAGTCACAGAATCACCCAATGAAAGGCACACCTTCTTCATTCAGTGCCCACATCAGTCACAGAGTCACCCAATGACATGCACACCTTCTCCCCCAGTGCCCACATCAGTCACATAATCACCCAATGACAGGCACACCTTCTCCCCCCAGTGCCCACATCAGTCACAGAATCACCCAATGACAGCACACCTTCTTCATTCAGTGCCCACATCAGTCACAGAGTCACCCAATGACATGCACACCTTCTCCCCCCAGTGCCCACATCAGTCACATAATCACCCAATGACAGGCACACCTTCTCCCCCCAGTGCCCACATCAGTCACAGAATCACCCAATGACATGCACACCTTCTCCCCCCAGTGCATACATCAGTCACAGAATCACCCAATGAAATGCACACCTTCTCCCCCCAGTGCCCACATCAGTCACACAATCACCCAATGACAGGCACACTTCTCCCCCCAGTGCATATATCAGTCACAGAATCACCCAATGACATGCACACCTTCTCCCCCCAGTGCCGACATCAGTCACAGAATCACCCAATGACAGGCACACCTTCTTCATTCAGTGCCCACATCAGTCACAGAATCACCCAATGACAGGCACACCTTCTCCCCCCAGTGCCCACATCAGTCACAGAATCATCCAATGACAGGCACACCTTCTCATTCAGTGCCCACATCAGTCACAGAATCACCCATGACAGGCACACCTTTCTCACCCCCAGTCCATTACATCAGGCACAGAATCACCCAATGACATGCACACCTTCTTCATTCAGTGCCCACATTAGTCACAGAATCACCCAGTGACAGGCACACCTTCCCCCCAGTGCCCACATGAGTCACAGAATCACCAATGACATCACACCTTCTCCCTGCAGTGCCCACATCAATCACAGAATCACCAATGACATGCACACCTTCTCCCCCCAGTGCATACATCATCACAGAATCACCCAATGACATGCACCTTCTCCCCCAGTGCATACATTAGTCACAGAATCACCCAATGACATGCACACCTTCTCCCCCCAGTGCCCACATCAGTCACAGATTCACCCAATGACAGGCACACCTTTCTCCCCCCAGTGCATACATCAGTCACACAACACCCAATGACATGCACACCTTCTCCCCCCAGTGCTACATCAGTCACAGAATCATCCAATGACAAGCACACCTTCTCCCCCCAGTGCATACATCAGTCACAGAATCACCAATGACATGCACACCTTCTCCACCCCCCACCCCCCAGTGCCCGCATCAGTCACAGAATCACCGAATGAAATGCACACCTTCTCCCCCCAGTGCATACATCAGTCACAGAGTCACCCAATGACATGCACACCTTCTCACCCCAGTGCATACATCAGTCACAGAATCACCCAATGACAGGCACACCTTCTCCCCCCAGTGCAAACATCAGTCACAGAATCACCCAATGACATGCACACCTTCTCCCCCCAGTGCATACATCAGTCACAGATCACCCAATGACATGCAGACCTCCCCCCCCCCCCCCCAGTGCCCCATCAGTCACAGAATCACCAAATGAAATGCACACCTTCTCCCCCCAGTGCATACATCAGTCACAGACTCACCCAATGACATCCACACCTTCTCCCCCCAGTGCATACATCAGTCACACAATCACCCAATGACATGCACACCTTCTCCCCCCAGTGCATACATCAGTCACAGAATAACCCAATGACATGCACACCTTTTTCCCCCAGTGCATACATCAGTTCACACAATCACCCAATGACAAGCACACCTTCTCCCCCAGTGCATACATCAGTCACACAATCACCCAATGACATGCACACCTTCTCCCCCCCAGTGCATACATCAGTCACACAATCACCCAATGACTTCCACACCTTCTCCCCCCAGTGCATACATCAGTCACACAATCACCCAATTGACATGCACACCTTTTCCCCCAGTGCATACATCAGTCACAGAATCACCCAATGACATGCACACCTTCTCCCCCAGTGCATACATCAGTCACAGAATCACCCAATGAAATGCACACCTTCTCCCCCCAGTGTCCACATCAGTCACACAATCACCCAATGACAGGCACACCTTCTCCCCCCAGTGCGTACATCAGTCACAGAATCACCCAAGACATGCACACCTTCTCCCCCCAGTGCCGACATCAGTCACAGAATCACCCAATGACAGGCACACCTTCTTCATTCAGTGCCCACATCAGTCACAGAATCACCAATGACAGGCACAACCTTCTCCCCCCGTGCCCACATCATCACAGAATCATCCAATGACAGGCACACCTTCTTCATTCAGTGCCCACATCAGTCACAGAATCACCCAATGACAGGCACACCTTCTCCCCCCAGTCCATACATCAGGCACAGAATCACCCCAATTGACATGCACACCTTCTTCATTCAGTGCCCACATTAGTCACAGAATCACCCAATGACAGGCACACCTTCTCCCCCAGTGCCCACATGAGTCACAGAATCACCCAATGACATGCACACCTTCTCCCCCCAGTGCCACATCAATCACAGAATCACCCAATGACATGCACACCTTCTCCCCCCAGTGCATACATCAGTCACAGAATCACCCAATGACATGCACACCTTCTCCCCCCAGTGCATACATTAGTCACAGAATCACCCAATGACATGCACACCTTCTCCCCCCAGTGCCCACATCAGTCACAGAATCACCCAATGACAGGCACACCTTCTCCCCCCAGTGCATACATCAGTCACACAATCACCCAATGACATGCACACCTTCTCCCCCCAGTGCATACATCAGTCACAGAATCATCCATGACATGCAGACCTTCTCCCCCATGTGCATACATCAGTCACAGAATCACCCAATGACATGCACACCTTCTCCACCCCCCACCCCCAGTGCCCGCATCAGTCACAGAATCACCGAATGAAATGCACACCTTCTCCCCCCAGTGCAATACATCAGTCACAGAGTCACCCAATGACATGCACACCTTCTCCCCCCAGTGCATACATCAGTCACAGAATCACCAATGACAGGCACACCTTCTCCCCCCAGTGCATACATCAGTCACAGAATCACCCAATGACATGCACACCTTCTCCCCCCAGTGCATACATCAGTCACAGAATCACCAATGACATGCAGACCTTCCCCCCCCCCCCCAGTGCCCACATCAGTCACAGAATCACCAAATGAAATGCACACCTTCTCCCCCCAGTGCATACATCAGTCACAGACTCACCCAATGACATCCACACCTTCTCCCCCCAGTGCATACATCAGTCACACAATCACCCAATGACATGCACACTTCTCCCCCCAGTGCATACATCAGTCACAGAATAACCCAATGACATGCACACCTTTTTCCCCCAGTGCATACATCAGTCACACAATCACCCAATGACAAGCACACCTTCTCCCCCAGTGCATACATCAGTCACACAATCACCCAATGACATGCACACCTTCTCCCCCCAGGCATACATCAGTCACACAATCACCCAATGACATGCACACCTTCTCCCCCCAGTGCATACATCAGTCACCACAATCACCCAATGACATGCACACCTTTTCCCCCCAGTGCATACATCAGTCACAGAGTCCCCCAATGACATGCACACCTTCTCTCCCCAGTGCATACATCAGTCACATAATCACCCAAATGACATGCACACCTTCTCCCCCCAGTGCATACATCAGTCACAGAATCACCCAATGACATGCACACCTTTTCCCCCCAGTGCATACATCAGTCACACAATCACCCAATGACATGCACACCTTCTCCCCCCAGTGCATACATCAGTCACCCAATCACCCAATGACATGCACACCTTCTTCCCCCAGTGCATACATCAGTCACAGAGTCCCCAATTGACATCAACCCACCTTCTCCCCCCAGTGCATACATCAGTCACACAATCACCCATGACATCCACATCTTCTCCCCCCAGTGCCCACATCAGTCACAGAATCACCCAATGACTTCCACACCTTCTTCATTCAGTGCCACATCAGTCACACAATCACCCAATGACATCCACACCTTCTCCCCCCAGTGCCCACATCAGTCACACAATTACCCAATGACATCCACACCTTCTCCCCCCAGTGCATACATCAGTCACACAATCACCCAATGAACATCCACACCTTCTCCCCCCAGTGCCCACATCAGTCACAGAATCACCCAATGAAATGCACACCTTCTCCCCCCATGTGATACATCAGTCACAGAATCCACCCAATGACATCCACACCTTCTCCCCCCAGTGCATACATCAGTCACAGAATCACCCAATGACATCCACACCTTCTCCCCCCAGTCATACATCAGTCTCACAGAATCACCCAATGACATCCACACCTTCTCCCTAGTGCATACATCAGTCACAGAATCACCCATTGACATCCACACCTTCTCCCCCCAGTGCATACATCAGTCACAGAATCCACCCATTGACATGCACTTTCTGGGTCTTCTCCACACAGCCGCTATGACGAATCCTGCCTCTTGTTCACTGACTCCTTCACGCTACACGCAGACCTCAAACACCATGCTCACATAATGCCGGAATAGCTCAGTTGGTTAGAGCGCCGGACTCGTCATCTTGCCGATCCGGGGTTGAGGGTTCGAATCTCCGCCGGGCTGTTTCGGTACAGGGGGATTTTTTCCCTCGGAGTTAACATTGGTTCTAACCCCCATTTTCCAGATAGTCCGAATGAGACTATCAACCGAGGTTCCGTGTGTGAACGCACGCATGACATCTTGCACACACGTCAAATCCCATCACCCAACTTTTGGAAGAGAAGGCCAGTTGGCCGTTGGTATGCTTGACATGTTACACATAGCATGCACCCTGCGAGAGAAATTAAATGAACGAAGGAAGTAAGGAATTAGAGTTAACTGGATGACACAAGAAACGACTGAAAGAAGCGCCAGCAGGCAGCTCTTCAGTCGGCACTACCCAGGTAGGCAGCCCGTTGTGTACATGAGAGTGTGGGTTGCCAGCGCCAAGGGCCTTTGGCAAGGTGCTGTATAATGCTATGTTGTCGTTGTTATTATTAGTTATTGTACTGTTATTGTCATTATTATCATCATTATTATTATCGTTATTATTATTATTATTATTATTATTATTATTATTATTATTATTATTATTATTATTAATTATTATTATTATTATTATCATTCTTATCATCATCATCATCATCATTATAGTTATTATTATTATTATTATTATTACTATTATTACTATTATTATTATTATTAATATTATTATTATTATTATCATTATTACATAATAACTGACCTGTGAACCTGTCAGATTATTCTGTGGTTATGTCCACCAGACATCTGCAAGGCAGACTGCTAACATACTAACTGACCCCTGGACCTGTCAGGTTATTCTGTGGTTATGTCCACCAGACATCTGTCCAACAGACTGCTAACAGACTACCTGAAGTCTGGACCTGTCAGGTTACTCTGTGGTTATGTCCACCAGACATCTGTCCAACAGACTGCTAACAGACTAACTGAAGTCTGGACCTGTCAGGTTACTCTGTGGTTATGTCCACCACACGTCCGTTCCTCTGGCTCTAATCTCATTCTGTACCTGGCAGCCATGTTGTAACGTCATCAAAGGGAAACGCTGATCGTCGCCAACTGCCACAGCTGCTGTTACAGGGGAAAACGAGCGCGCACGCGTACACACACACACACACACACACACACACACACACACACACACACACACACACACACATACACACACGCACGCACACACACACACACACACACACACACACACACACACACACACACACACACACACACACACACACATGCACGCACGCACGCACGCACGCAACACACACAGACGTACGACAAACACACATACACAACAAACACAAACAAACGCGAGCTGGCGCACTCGAGCTATAACATCCATAACCACTTGTGGAGCTGTTTCTTTCATTCCCTTAAAGATCTATACTAAGTGAGTGTGGGTGGGTTTGAGAAGGGTGAGGGGGGGGGGGGGGGTAGGGTAACCATCTGCTTTCAAACGTGAGAAAAAACTTTTCATCGGCGTTCATACTATTTCAAAAGTGCATGTGTCACTGACCGTACTGAATACATTATGGTTACCACACCAGTATGGTCCACGTGTTTACAAAGGAAACAAAACCAACAGATGCTGTTTCTATGGTTACCACACGCGTATGGTCCATGTGTTTACAAAGGAAACCACACTAACAGATGCTGTTTCTTGGTACTTCTTAACTCGGTTAAGTCATTGTTGCGGGCAAAAGACGTACTTTTTGTGCGCAGATTCTTTTTCTTTGTGTTCAATAGTTCACGTTTAGCACGTTCGGGTGAGAGAGAGAGAGAGAGAGAGAGAGAGAGAGAGAGAGAGAGAGAGAGAGAGAAGCGAGAGAGAGAGAGAGAGAGACAGACAGACAGACAGACAGACAGACAGAGAGAGAGAGAGAGAGAGAGAGAGACAGACACAGAGAGAGAGAGACAGACAGACAGACAGAGAGAGAGAGAGAGAGAGAGACAGACAGACAGACAGACAGACAGACAGACAGAGAGAGAGAGAGAGAGAGAGAGAGAGAGAGAGGAGAGGAGAGAGAGAGAGAGAGAGAGAGAGAGAAGAGAGAATAAAACGAACGAGCGAACGAACCATTTTTTTAAAGAGGGAAAAGAATAAGCATGGTACAGGCTTTTTTTTACATCTTGCCCTCAATTTTTTACATCTTGCCCTCAATTTTTTACATCTTGCCCTCAATTTTTTTACATCTTGCCCTCAATTTGTTACATCTTGCCCTCAATTTGTTACATCTTGCCCTCAATTTTTTACATCTTGCCCTCAATTTTTTACATCTTGCCTCAATTAAGAAAAAAAAAGACGATAATAAGCAAATTCAAAAGTGAATGAAATCTCCAAACAATGAAAAGAATACTAAAATGAAATACAAATCGCAATCCAAAAATGACGCAAGCAACTTTTCAGAAAAAGAACAACTATGCCAGTACATCTTGCTAATGAGAAGGGAAGGACGTCCATAAAAGGTGGGAAGGTGAAGAGTCTGTCGACGAAAGAGACAGAGAAGAGGGAGGAAAGAACATGATATATACGTTTATACAGAGATTGTTGTACTCGAACCCCTACCCATAATTCATGAAAAGTATATAAAAATCATGCGATGTTATTATTAATCAACACTGTTCAGAAAGGTTTGCTTAAGATATGAGAAGTAGTGTATTTTGCAAACGTTCAGACTAGTATTTATATTCAATGAAGAAGCGAGTTATTCCACAAATAACCACTAGAATATATGAGGCTAGATTTTAAAAGATCAACCCTTGGTAGAGGTACCTTGATCTTGTTCGCATTGCGAATCAGACTTATTTAAAATATATTTTTCAGTGTTAGTGGGGCATAAGTGGGTATTATCGTAAACATGAAAACTGCTTTGTTACAAATGAGTTTCCATTTTAGAGGCAATACGTCTAAAAACGTTTATAATCAGAGGGAGTAACGGTTGAAGATTTCTTCAGAATTATTATTACAGCTCGTCTATGAAGACTGAAGAGCGGTTTTCAAGTTTTCACTGGACGAATCCTCTAAAGTAGAAGAGTAATTCAAATGAGATTCAATTAAAAAAAAACAAAAAAAGCTTACGACAATGTTTGTCTAAGAAATGTTTCAGTTTTGAAAGCTAATGAATCTTTTGAAATAGAAATTTACAGAGCATTGTGACATGAAAAGACAATGACAAATTATTGGCTATAATAACACCAAAAAATTTACGATGATCAACTTCCTCAACCACTTCATCATTTATGAAAAGTTCCCCCTCTTTCAAATAACCTTCAGCCTTTCCTTCACCTCTATGATTTTGTTTCAAAACGGAGTGACTGAGAGCGGAATGATTTTGATTTCTTCTTCGCTTTTTGTTTCTTTTCTTTCAAGCTGTTGTGTGTTTTGTTGTACTTAATGTTCTTCTTCGTTCGTTTCCTTTTTTCCAGTTATGTATGAAACTGTTCGACCTAAATTTCATCGGAAAATAATCGAAAAGACAAATCCTCAAAAACTGTAACTTGTAACTCGGTAAGAGAAGTTGTGTCTACTGATGCTTCTCGTACATATCATCTTACAGAATACTTACAGCATACTTACAGCATACTCTCTCTTACAGCATACTCTCTCTTACAGCATACTGACAGCATACTCTCGTTCGACATTCTCAATTCCTTTAGTAATTTCCTCAAAATGATCCTTGTCCTTTAATAATGACATGGTAGATTTCCACAAAGCATTATTCGCAGTTGTTTGGGTTTTCTTTTTTACTAAAGAGTAAACTGAACAAAATCATCGAATGATCTGCTCTGTATCCACACAATGTCTGCATCTTTAGAAGAAGAAGAAAATGATCTGACATAGGAAAGAAATGGAGTCGCGCCAGCTGAAAAAGGGTTAGTCCTGCAGGCAGATCGGCAACAGTCCTGTTAAGTCCTTCCAACTATTATTTACTTCCAGATCGTTCATCATGTTATCTACTGTTTCTCTCATCTTTGCGTTGTTACGAGTACAACATCGTGTTCTTAATTTCCGCCAAGACCATGAGACTATTCCCATCATCACCCTTGTGAACGTTTTTCATTTTAGTTTCGAAGTTATTAAAAAAATAGTATTGCAACACCTCTTGCATGAGAAACATGATTTGAAAAATATCCTAGAACTCCCTGTCAGTCTCCATAGATCATTTCATGTCTTCAAAGCGTGCACTCTGCAGAAAACACACTAGTTTCTCTCCTTTTTTTCAAATAATTTCAGGATTCAGGATATAGGGACATGTGTTGAAAACATAGCTATCTAGGCTGTTAACTGCCCCATCATTTAATGAAAATTTTAAAAAAAATAATATAGGTCATATAAGGTCATTTGTGATCGCTCAGTCTTCAGTGACGGTTTTAATCATCATAATCATATTTTACATCAACAAAGTACTGCCATTTGTCAATTAGGTCTTTGAAGGTATTAGTATCTTGTGCAAATTTAATATTAGTGGGCAACATATTCCATAGAGGTGCAACACGGCTACTAAAACAGAATTTTCTTTTGTTGGTACGACTGTATTCAATAAAGATTTTACTTGTACTATTTCTAGTAAGGGTGTAATTTGCTGATGTAAAGAAATCTTGCATATTTATATTATCAATATTATTAACAATCTTGAAAGTTTTAATTAAGTCTCCGCTAACACTAATGAAATGAAATAATCTCTTCTATATCTTGTTTTCATTCAGCCCCTGCAATCAACTGAGCACTAAATCTATGGAAAACCTACCCATCAAATTCCTTAGTGAAAGCAACAAAAATATTACACATTCATTCTGAGAATGTCAATGTTACATAACATCGGTTCTAGAGAACTATCTCAACCTCATACTGAAATGGAAGAGACATTGAGATGGAAGTTGAAACAAGAACCTGCAAAAAAAATAAACGAAAATGTAAAATGCATTAATCAATGTGACTAAGACACGCGTACAAAGCGACACGGCAAAGAAAGACAAAGACACGCGTACAAAGCAACAGGACAAAGAAAGTCACAGACACGCGTACAAAGCAACAGGACAAAGAAAGACAGACACGCACACAAAGCGACAGAACAAAGAAAGACACAGACATGCGTACAAAGCAACAGGACAAAAAAAGACACAGACACGCACACAAAGCAACAGGACAAAGAAAGACACAGACACGCGTACAAAGCAACAGGACAAAAAAAGACACAGACACGCATACAAAGCGACAGGACAAAGAAAGACACAGAAACGCGTACAAAGCGACAGAACAAAGAAAGACACAGACACGCGCACAAAGCGACGGATAAAGAAAGACACAGACATGCGTACAAGCGACAGGACAAAGAAAGACACAGACATGGGTACAAAGCGACAGGACAAAGAAAGACAAAGTTCAGTCCAGTACCCCGAGCTGATCAGTGCTCAGAGAATGAATTCATTCAGCAATAACACACAACTTCTATTCTTGTCAACTATGAATTCATTCAGCAATAACACACAGCTCCTATTCCTGTCAACTATGCGCGCGCGCGCGTCTCTGTGTGTGTGTGTGTGTGTGTGTGTGTGTGTGTGTGTGTGTGTGTGTGTGTGTGTGTGTGTGTGTGTGAGAGAGAGAGAGAGAGAGAGAGAGAGAGAGAGAGAGAGAGAGAGAGAGAGAGAGAGAGAGAGAGTGCGTGTGTGTGTCCGTGTGTGTGTGTCTTTCATTTAACGTCTATCCACTATTCCTGATATTAGACCCAAAAAAAACACAAGAAAAAAAAAGAAAAAAAAAAGGTGAATGTGTACGGAAGTAATTGCAAGCGTGCACATAATGTATGCATGTGTATATGTATGGGTGCACGTGCACGCGAATGTGTGTGTGTGTGTGTGTGTGTGTGTGTGTGTGTGTGTGTGTGTGTGTGTGTGTGTGTGTGTGTGTGTGTGTGTGTGTGTGTGTGTGTGAGTGAGTGTGTAAGTGTGCGTGCGTGCGTGCGTGCGCGTGTGTGTGTGTGTGTGTGTGTGTGTGTGTGTGTGTGTGTGTGTGTGTGTGTGTGTGTGTGTGTGTGTGTGTGTGTGTGTGTGTGTGTGTGTCCTGTGTGTGTGAGTGAGATAGTTGTGGATGTGTAAGTGTGCGAATATCTTTACATAAGTCATAAGTGAAGATTAACATAAAACAAAATACTTAAAACCAACAACTAACTAGTCTAATCAATTAAAGTCAAAACACATGAAAGTAGTTTTTAAAAAAAACTTTGCTTCCCCCCCCCCCCCCCCCCCCATCCCCACCATATATTATCCACTCCAACCCTCCTCCTTTCTCCTCCCCCGCAAATAAAGTTAATAAAAATGTTATAAGTATCTTCCAATAGGGGTGCGTTCTAAGTGTACAAAGAATTCATACGTTAAAGCTGGTGACTCAAAAATAGCCTGCACAGTATTTTGCTTCAATACTGGAATGGTTTTTTTCATATCACTGCATGAAACAATATGAACTGGAGTAATTTTGTTTCCACATACGCAAACTACGCTTTTTACATATTTTGTTTTAAATGCATTAAGTTTCCACCTGTACATTAATGAGAGTAATTTTCTATTAAAGTTAAAATTCTCTTTGATTCTTTTAATATCAAACTGATCTTTATTGATGTGATCTACCATACTATATTCGAAAGCTTTCCAGATATGCGACTTAACTAAGTTACACTGTTCATGTACTGATAAGGGAAAATCAAACAATTCTGAATCAAAACTAGTTTTGGCTCCACGTTTAGCTTCCCTGTCTACTTTTTCATTGTAATGAAAAGAAGGAATCCAACAAAAAGCTACATGGGTTCCTCTTGCAATTAGCATGTGTATCATGCAACTTATCTCTATGATCATTTCAGGTCTTGTGTGCAATTGAAAAACTTTTAATGCCTGAAGAACTGATTTAGAATCAACACAGAACAGAATTTGAAATACTGTTCTTGGAAAGTTTAAAAGGTAATTTAAAGCCAGGAGTATCGCTGTTAATTCTGCTGTAAATATGATTTGTTAATTCCGATATAAAATGATTTCTCTACTCTTAAGTCTGGAATTAAGAATGCACAACCTGTTTGTTTATCAATGCACGAACCGTCTGTGTATATTTTCAGATAATTTGAATAGTTCTTTTCAACATGACATTTGATATAGCTTGCTAACAAATTTATGTTTTCATCTTTTTTAATATTGGTATGATCAATATCAAAATATGCCTTATTAAGCTCCCATGGTGGTATATGAAAAAATAACGGTCTAATGGATAGTGCATTGTTATCGATTGAAACACCAGAATCGGTAATACATTTTGATGTGTAAGTTGCCAGTGTTTTTTGAGAAGCTATAGATTTTGCTCTTTTAGGAAAGTCAGTATCTGACCTCATTTTTTATTTCAGATCTAATGTGCGTTTTATTAGTTGTACTCTTGATAACAAATTTACAACACGCTAACTCTCTGTATTCATCTAAGGGAAGCATCTGCGCTTCGTAATACGTAACGAGAAGATGATGCATGCACCGGAAGGCCAAGTGCTAATTTTAATGCCTTGCATTCAATACTTTCAAGCTTTTTCAATAGGTATTTAGGAGCGCTAAAGATTACTTCTTGGGCATATGTTATTTTCGACCTCATTAAAGATTTACATAAAGTTATCAATGTGGATGAGTTCTGTCCCCATTTTTCTTTACAAATAATTTTAAGAAAATTTAATGTTTTCCTCGCCTTTGTTAATAAGTATTCAATATGAGTGTTCCATGATAGTTTAGATGTAAAATGGACTCCTAGGAATTTAACTTCTGTTACGTATTTAAGAGGTGTTTCGCCCAATGTAAAAACAGGCAGTTTATCTGGATTATTACCACTATTGAAAAGAATGATGTTTGTTTTTTCAATAGACAAGTTTAATCCATTTAACTTCATGTATTCCGCCATCCTATTTAGTTCGTCTTGATAGATCTTTTTGATGAAATTTATATCACGCTGTGGAGTTTTCTTTTTAAGAGCTACTTCCATCCACGTGTCCGTGTGTTGTGTGTGTGTGTGTGTGTGTGTGTGTGTGTGTGTGTGTGTGTGTGTGTGTGTGTGTGTGTGTGTGTGTGTGAGAGAGAGAGAGACAGAGAGAGAGAGAGAGAGAGAGAGAGAGAGAGAGAGAGAGAGAGAGAGAGAGACAGAGACAGAGATAGAGATCTCGAGAGAGACAGAGAGAGAGAGTGTGTGTGTACGAGTGTGTGTGTGTGTGTGTGTGTGTGTGTGTGTGTGTGTGTGTGTGTGTGTGTGTGTGTGTGTGTGTGTGTGTGTGTGTGTGTGTGTGTGTGTGTGTGTCTGTCTGTCTGTCTGTCTGTCTGTGAAATGAACGTGGTGTGGATTTCAATACACCCTGCCCATCAAACGAAGTCAGCGGTGTCTACAGAGAAACAGCTGACCCATTTTCACGTCATACAGCCCCCACACATCACACACATCAAACGACGTCAGCAGTGTCTACAGACAAACAGCTGACCCATTTTCACGTCATACAGCCCACACACATCACACACATCAAACGAAGTCAGCAGTGTCTACAGACAGCTGACCCATTTTCACGTCATACAGCCCCCACACATCACACACATCAAACGAAGTCAGCAGTGTCTACAGACAAACAGCTGACCCATTTTCAGGCCATACAGCCCCCACACATCACACACATCAAACGAAGTCAGCAGTGTCTACAGACAAACAGCTGACCCATTTTCACGTCATACAGCCCCACACATCACACACATCAAACGAAGTCAGCAGTGTCTACAGACAAACAGCTGACCCATTTTCAGGTCATACAGCCCCCACACATGATACACACACGTGAAGTCACGAAGGTCATGCACTACATAGTGTTTACCAGATCTTGAGCAATAATGATAAGATGACCCTCAGACTCAATGTCACACACCTTGTTCTCAGACAATGTTTGTGCTCGTATGCTCGCGTGCGCGTCCTCGTACATGTGAGTGTATGCATGTGTAAGTGCACGCGCGCGCGCGCGCGCGCGCGCGCGCGCGCGCGCGTGTGTGTGTGTGTGTGTGTGTGTGTGTGTGTGTGTGTGTGTGTGTGTGTCTGTCTGTCTGTGTCTGTGTGTCAGTGTCTGTGTGTCTGTGTCTGTGTGTGTGTCCGTGTGTGTGAGAGAGTGTGTGTGCGTGTGTGCAAGTGTGTCTGTGTGGATGTGTGAGAGCATGCGTGTGTTTGTATGTGTGTGCGTGCGTGTGTGTGTGTGTGTGTGCGTGCGTGCGTGCGTGCGCGCGTGCGCGCGTGTGTGTGTGTGTCCGTCTGTCTGTCTGTCTGTGTGCCTGTGCGTATGTGTGAGTTACGGTATGAAAATATACGCATACATACTCGACAAGAGAACAGTGATCTTTACACAAACAGACTACAGCATCATGCTTTCAACCTAAGTGCAGCACAAGCATAGCCAGGTACAAAATGAATTCATGTCCATGTTCAGTTTCTCCGCATAATGCTAAGGTACTGCACACGTTACATATGACACCAGTTGCCAGCAAATCTATCTCTCTC
>CM031599.1:9620497-9627997 GCA_018398815.1 Conus ventricosus | reverse complement strand
CACCCTCTGGCCAGGTTTGGCCATGGAACATCATGGGCTGGACAGTGTTGGAGGATGTGCTCTGGGGTCTGAGATCCAGTGCCACACGGACGTTCGCCTGTGTGGGCAATCTTGATTCGGCTGAGGTAGCTCAGCAGTCGGCGGTGGCCATGAGTTTTCAGTCTGGAGGGGATTATTGTCTGGTATCTCGGGAGATAATGGATTGGATCAAACGCCATTGTCGGCACCCAGCCTTCCCTTCCACTGGTTTGGGTATTGGTCATGGATGACAGCTTTGGCCTCTCTGTAGGTCAGCGGGTGGCCGAACTGCTCCATACTGCTGCCTGCCTTGGACAGAGCGTCAGCCTTCTCACTGCCCGTGATCCCGCAGTGGATGGAGTCCACTATGGACAGAGCGTCAGCCTTCTCACTGCCCGTGATCCCGCAGTGGATGGAATCCACTATGGACAGAGCGTCAGCCTTCTCACTGCCCGTGATCCCGCAGTGGATGGAGTCCACTATGGACAGAGCGTCAGCCTTCTCACTGCCCGTGATCCCGCAGTGGATGGAGTCCACTATGGACAGAGCGTCAGCCTTCTCACTGCCCGTGATCCCGCAGTGGATGGAGTCCACTATGGACAGAGCGTCAGCCTTCTCACTGCCCGTGATCCCGCAGTGGATGGAATCCACTATGGACAGAGCGTCAGCCTTCTCACTGCCCGTGATCCCGCAGTGGATGGAATCCACTATGGACAGAGCGTCAGCCTTCTCACTGCCCGTGATCCCGCAGTGGATGGAATCCACTATAGACAGAGCGTCAGCCTTCTCACTGCCCGTGATCCCGCAGTGGATGGAATCCACTATGGACAGAGCGTCAACCTTCTCACTGCCCGTGATCCCGCAGTGGGATGGAATCCACTGGAGTACAATGCTGGATCGTCTTGAAAGATCATGGACGGCTTTTTTAAAAAAAATATGTTTCAGCTGCTGTTCGCTCCTGTTGCTTTGAAGTCCCTGCAGCAGCGATCTGTAGTCAGGGAGGAAAGCTGGTATGTTTCCATTGTCAATGCCATACTGTACTCCCTGCAGCAGCGATCTGTAGTCAGGGAGGAAAGCTGGTATGTTTCCATTGTCAATGCCACTACTGTACTCCCTGCAGCAGCGATCTGTAGTCAGGGAGGAAAGCTGGTATGTTTCCATTGTCAATGCCACTACTGTACTCCCTGCAGCAGCCATCTGTAGTCAGGGAGGAAAGCTGGTATGTTTCCATTGTCAATGCCATACTGTACTCCCTGCAGCAGCCATCTGTAGTCAGGGAGGAAAGCTGGTATGTTTCCATTGTCAATGCCACTACTGTACTCCCTGCAGCAGCCATCTGTAGTCAGGGAGGAAAGCTGGTATGTTTCCATTGTCAATGCCATACTGTACTCCCTGCAGCAGCCATCTGTAGTCAGGGAGGAAAGCTGGTATGTTTCCATTGTCAATGCCATACTGTACTCCCTGCAGCAGCCATCTGTAGTCAGGGAGGAAAGCTGGTATGTTTCCATTGTCAATGCCATACTGTACTCCCTGCAGCAGCCATCTGTAGTCAGGGAGGAAAGCTGGTATGTTTCCATTGTCAATGCCACTACTGTACTCCCTGCAGCAGCCATCTGTAGTCAGGGAGGAAAGCTGGTATGTTTCCATTGTCAATGCCATACTGTACTCCCTGCAGCAGCCATCTGTAGTCAGGGAGGAAAGCTGGTATGTTTCCATTGTCAATGCCACTACTGTACTCCCTGCAGCAGCGACCCGTAGTCAGGGAAGAAAGCTGGTATGTTTCCATTGTCAATGCCACTACTGGACCCGTTTTGATGAACTCTCTTCGTTTTGTTTATCTTTGTTTGTTTTGCTTATCTTTGTTTCTCAGTCTGATTTGCAGACCAGCTCTTCGCCACTGGGTTTAGTAGCATCTGATTGGAAGGCATCTGTTTATTTCATCTGATTGGAAGTCATCTGTATATTTCATCTGATCGGAAGGCATCTGTTTATTTCATCTGACTGGAAGGCATCTGTTTATTTCATGTGACTGGAAGGCATCTGTTTATTTCATCTGATTGGAAGGCATCTGTTTATTTCATCTGATCGGAAGGCATCAGTTTATTTCATCTGACTGGAAGGCAATCAGTTTTATTTCATCTGACTGGAAGGCATCTGTTTATTTCATCTGCTGGAAGGCATCTGTATATTTCATCTGATTGGAAGGCATCTGTTTATTCATCTGATCGGAAGGCATCTGTTTATTTCATCTGACTGGAAGGCATCTGTTTATTTCATCTGATTGGAAGGCAGCTGTTTATTTCATCTGGCTGGAAGGCATCTGTTTATTTCATCTGACTGGAAGGCATCTGTTTTTTCATCTGATCGGAAGGCATCTGTTTATTTCATCTGACTGGAAGGCATCTGTTTATTTCATCTGACTGGAAGGCATCTGTTTATTTTCTGTGGACTGGGCCAGGGCTGTATGGGGCTGCACTAGTGCATCTAATTCCATTTCTGTCTGGATTGTTTAGGTTCATGTCAAGTGCTTTGATCTCTCTCTCTCTCTCTCTCTCTCTCTCCTCCTCTCTCCTCTCCTCCCTCCTCTCCTCTCTCTCTCCTCTCTCTCTCTGATTCACTCCCTCACTCTCCTTCTAACCCGTTGTTCTCTTTCACGCCTTTCCTTCTCTTTCTGCCACCTCTTCCATCCTCCCATATTTCTTCCAGCTTCTGCCCCCCTCCCCCTCCCCCCCCCCCCCCTTGCTTTTTTTCTGCTCTCCGCCCTCTGTTATCCTCCATCCTCTTCTGGCCCCATTTTCCTCCGTTCCTCCCCTCCTCCCCCCCCCCCCCCCCCCCCTCTTCCCACCGTGTGCCGATTCTTCATGGACCTGAACATCTTTGAAGTCACGTGACACTAGAAAGGAAGTCTGCCGTTCTCGACTACCTGATCGTTTTGTTTGTCAGGCCCGGGGGTATATGGACAAGCTTAGAACACCCCTTTTTTCTCGTCATGTCTTCAGGGGTGTATGGACAAGCTAGCTTAGAACACCCCTTTTTCTCGTCATGTCTTCAGGGTGTATGGACAAGCTAGCTTAAACACCCCTTTTTCTCGTCATGTCTTCAGGGGTGTATGGACAAGCTTAGAACACCCCTTTTTCTCGTCATGTCTTCAGGGGTGTATGGACAAGCTAGCTAGAACACCCCTTTTTCTCGTCATGTCTTCAGGGGTGTATGGACAAGCTAGCTTAGAACACCCCTTTTTCTCGTCATGTCTTCAGGGGTGTATGGACAAGCTAGCTTAGAACACCCCTTTTCTCGTCATGTCTTCAGGGGTGTATGGACAAGCTAGCTTAGAACACCCCTTTTTCTCGTCATGTCTTCAGGGGTATATGGACAAGCTTACAACACCCTTTTTTCTCGTCATGTCTTCAGGGGTGTGTGGACAAGCTTACAACACCCCTTTTTCTCGTCATGTCTTCTGGCTGCTTCTGTATGCTTTGTGCCTGCGTTTGTGCTAGGGGAATGGATTGCTGTAAGCAGCATTCCTTTGAGGTTATGAGAGAGGGCATCATGGTCTCATCATGGAAACAAGAGCTATCCTTCTTAATCTGAAAACGTTTCAAACTACGAATGAAACAGTCAGCATGCCAGACAGCTGCAGTAGAAACAGGACAGCAGGACAGCTGCAGCAGAAACAGGACAGCTGCAGCAGAAACAGGACAGCTGCAGTAGAAACAGGACAGCTGCAGCAGAAACAGAGCTGTTGCAGCAGAAACAGGACAGCTGCAGTAGAAACAGGACAGCTGCAGCAGAAACAGGACAGCTGCAGTAGAAACAGGACAGCAGGACAGCTGCAGCAGAAACAGAACAGCTGCAGCAGAAACAGAGCTGTTGCAGCAGAAACAGGACATGACAGCAGCAGCAGAAACAGAACAGCTGCAGCAGAAACAGGACAGCTGCAGCAGAAACAGAGCTGTTGCAGCAGAAACAGGACATGACAGCAGCAGCAGAAACAGAACAGCTGCAGCAGAAACAGGACAGCTGCAGCAGAAACAGAACAGCTGGAGCAGAAACAGGCGAGTCAGAAGCAGGAGCGTGACTTTGACACAGTAAGTTACTTGACGCGCCATTCTTCTTTCCTGTGATGCCCACGATCTTCAGGATGATCATTCCGGCACATAAACTTCTTTCCTGTGATGCCCACGATCTTCAGGATGATCATTCCGGCACATAAACTTCTTTCCTTTGATGCCCACGATCTTCAGGATGATCATTCCGGCACATAAACTTCTTTCCTTTGATGCCCACGATCTTCAGGATGATCATTCCGGCACATGAACTTCTTTCCTTTGATGCCCACGATCTTCAGGATGATCATTCCGGCACATGAACTTCTTTCTGTGATGCCCACGATCTTCAGGATGATCATTCCGGCACATAAACTTCTTTCCTTTGATGCCCACGATCTTCAGGATGATCATTCCGGCACATAAACTTCTTTCCTTTGATGCCACGATCTTCAGGATGATCATTCCGGCACATAAACTTGACACACAGTCTGAGATGTCTGGTGCTCATCAGTGTGTTTTGACAACATGGCCGAAGTGGCGTGACAACCAGCAAGACCAGGACCAAGTACTGCTGTCTTAGAGAGAGATAATGTGGCTTATAGCCCAGCCGACCGCAAAGGGCCATATCGGTTCTGTCATGGCGTGGAAGCAGACTCAAAAGTCATAAAAAACACATATAACAGAAATATATACAAAAAACAAACTTATTCACACAACCCTTCAAAATACATCTTCTAAAAAAAAAAATACACCGGATATTTCATTAAAAATATTTCTTGCGTAAAAATCTTAGATCAGATGAAAAATGTCGATCTCTTACTGAAATCGAAGTTCTGTCTACAGTGTTGCACGTGCACATTAGCAATAAAACTCTGAATATGGTGATTGTGACAATAGAGCTGTGAATATTGTTAACACGTAAACCAAAAAAATCTGAATATGGTTGACTGTCACAATCAAACACTAAATATTGCTGACTGTAACAATAAAACTCTAAACATGGTTGACTGTAACAATATAAAGTCTAAATATTGCTGACTGTAACAATAAAACTCTAAACATGGTTGACTGTAACAATAAAAGTCTAAATATGGTTGTCTGTAACTACAAAAACTCTGAATATGGTTGAATGTCACAATAAACTCTAGATATTGCTGACTGTAACACACCACACACACACAAAGAAATTCTAAACATGGTTGACTGTAACAATAAAACTCTGAATATATGGTCGACTTTCTCAATAAAACTCTGAATATGGTTGACTGTAACTATAAAACTCTAAATATGGTTGACTGTAACTATAAAACTTGAATATGGCTGACTGCCACAGTAAAGCTCTAAATATGGCTGACTGTAACTATAAGATTCTGAATATGTGTTAACTGTCACAATAAAATTATAAATATAGTTGACTGTAATAATAAAACTCTAAACATTGCTGACTGTAATAATAAAACTCTAAATATGGTTGACTGCACAATAAAACTCTTAACATGGTTGACTGTACCAATAACATTAAATATGGTTGATCGTAACAATAAAACTCTAAATATGATTGACTGTAACAATAACACTCTAAATATGGTTGATTGTAACACTAAAACTCTAAATATGGTTCACTGTAACAACAACACTAAATGTGGTTGACAGCAACAGTAACCACTATATATAGCTGACTGTAACAATAACACTAAATGTGGTTGCTGTAACAATAACGCACTAAATATGGTTGACTACAATAATAACACCAAATATGGTTGACTGTAACAATAACACACTATATATAGCTGACTGTAACAATCACACTAAATGTGGTTGACTGTAACAATAACACACTAAATATGGTTGACTGCAATAATAACACCAAATATGGTTGACTGTAACATTATTCAGCAATCCGACACGGAGACTGACTCAATAATGGACACTTCTGTTGTTGTTTTTTTCAGTTCCAGTGTAGTGACAAACGGTTGCTTCCCTCCCACATCACTGGTCTGGACAAAGACCATTGGAGGGACAAAGACCATTGAAGGACAAAGACCATAGGAGGGACAAGGTTAGAAACAAATCCTTCAGAGAAAATGACAGTCAGACTGCCGATACTCACGTGCTGATGAATGAATCGGACGATTTGTTTGTCACGGTTCTTTCTTGTAAATCTCTCTAGTGACAGCCTACGGGAGTACTGCTGAGAAAGGAGGACAGAAACATGGCGGACAGAAGAACGTGCAAAACGTGTCAGTCTGCGTAGAGGGGAACATATTGCCTGCACACAACACGCCGACAGCCAAGCACGTGCAGCACCGGAGATAGAGACACTGCAAGGGCTAATCCAGTTCTACCTGGGGCGACAGCCTCGTGCACATGACACACGGGATTTAAAGGGTTCACGGGGCGTGGACAGACTTACAGGGCGACAGCAAAGTGTTTGCCAGGCTTTCCGTGTGGGACTTAACGGGCCGTGTTGTGTCATAGTTTTGTTGTGGTATTGCTCACCTTGCTTGTGAAGCTCTGCCGCTTTAAAGCAACAAATCCTCTCTCTCTCTCTCTCCCTCTCTCTCTCTCTCTCCCTTTCTCTCTCTCTCTCTCTCTCTCTCTCTCTCTCTCTCTCTCTCTCTCTCTCAGCACACAGTTACATTGTCGATGGCATGCAGAGAGTGGATGCATTGTGTGGAACACGAAATGATGGTACGCAGAGCGAACGGATCGGACGCATCATCATCATCTACGCAGGCGGCTCTCCATGGTACAGCAGGCAGCTACAGTACACCCAGCCCCTGACTGGTTTACCACCCGACCCTGACTGGTACCACCTCGACCCCCTGACTGGTACCACCCCAACCCCCTGACTGGTACCACCCCAACCTCCTGATCTGGTACCACCCCCACCACCCTGACTGGTACCACCCACCCCTGACTGGTACCACCCCGACCCCCTGATGGTACCACCCCAACCCCTGACTGGTACCACCCCGACCCCCTGTACCTGGGTACCACCCCAACCCCCTGACTGGTACCACCCCCGACCCCCTGACTGGTACCACCCCAACCCCTGAGGTACCACCCCAACCCCTGACTGGTACACCCCAAACCCCCGACCGGTACCAACCCCCCGACTGGTTACCCCCCCTGACTGGGACCACCCCAACCCCCTGCGGTACCACCCAACCCCCCGAGGTATCACCCCAACCCCCTGACTGGACCACCCCCCTGATGGTACCCCCCCAACCCCTGACTGTACCACCCCAACCCCCCGATGGGGACACCCCCAACCCCCCACTGGTCCCCCCCCCCAAACCCCCTGACTGGTTTTCACCCCCACCCCCGACTGGTACCACCCCCCCCCCTGACGGTACCACCCCAACCCCCTGTTTTTACCACCCCCCCCCTGATGGTTTCACCCCCCCCCTGACTGGTACCCCCCCAACCC
>CM031599.1:9608739-9620397 GCA_018398815.1 Conus ventricosus | reverse complement strand
CTCATCCGTGATTTTGAGTCAACTAGCGCTTTATTTATTGTCAGTTTAAACGAACTAAGTTTAGCTGTTATTAGTTGAACCATAGCTGTGTGCTTTTGGAGTTTAGTTTTTTTTTTTGCTGGCAGCACCTACAGCTAATGAACACAGCCGAGAGCTAAAGACAAACCACCTAGAGGTAAAGCCCGGGTGCGCCTATGCCCGTTGCTAAGAGACCAACACTCGTTCCTGCTGATAGAGCACTTATAGTCGATGCTCCAGTATTAACATATGTAACAGCATTAAAGGCAGCAGAATACCTTCGTTTGGTTTTGCTGTATTTTGAAAGGTCCTGCTCTAGTTTTTGTTGCATTTGTGTAATGTTTGTTAATCTGAAGGTTTTTATGTTAGGGCTTTCTATAACAGCAGAATTGCCTGCTATCCCTTCTTTTGGCATCTCCGGCGCTGTAGGCACATTTGGATAAATCTGAACAGACATGCTTTTTAAAAATGAAAAATAATTTAGTATAATACATATTCTAATCTGTTAGCTTCAATATTTAGCTGTGCATCATATAATAAAAACAAATGTACATTAAGTGGTTTATCGGCTTCTTCTTCTTTATCAATTTGAATGTTTATTACGTCTCTCACAGTTCTCCCGCTTCCATACAACTCATTATCCTCTGTTGACCTTAGGTCAATCCATAAACCGTATTTTGTTGTTAAATAATCATCAAGCCTAACATTGTGAAGATGTAAATCTTTAGACACTAGGTCTGCTTTTGGATTTCTACCCCTCCCACCCCCAAACAATTTTCTTATTTCGTCAAAATGATGATAAGGTCTAAGCCCGCTAGCGTATATTTGGTTAGGACTACCGTCAATTGTACATTGCACTTTCGTTATTTTAGGATTAAAAAACTTTTCACTTGCTCTTTTGAACGGTTCTTCATCTTCACACAGCAATAAAATACCTTTAAGCGATCTTGCTGTAGTGCTAAAACTAAAATTCCATATAGTGTCTGCCCTGCTTCTGGGATATGTTGTATGATGAATCACTCTTTCGTAATATATTGCTAATCTTGACTGATATTGGTGCTCAATCAGCCTTGCTAATTCATGGTTGCTAACAACGTCAAACTCTAACGAGATGTCAGAAATGCTGTACTTTGCTTCAGTGTCTGATGATTTAATAACCCGTTTGTATTCATTAAAAGTTAGTTCATATGACAATCTGTCTTTTAATGCTCCTTGAAAGTATGGAGCATGCGCTTTTAACAACTCAAAATCTAAGGGAATGGAAAAGCGATTTCTATACGCAAAATTTACAGCTAAAGCCTTTTTAACGTCTTTAGTATCTGCGGCGCCTATTCTATGTTTTAGTGCTTCTTCATTTTCGATTCCCTGAAACGCAAGATCAGCCCTTTCATTCCCGGTTAGCCATAGATCAGAATAGGTTAAAAATATGTCTGCATTATGTAAAGAAAATATTTCTTGCCCCTCAAGTTTTATAGAAATTTTCTTAACGATTGCCCGCCCCAGATTCTGCACAACTGTCCTGTTTGGGTCTGTTGTTGAATCGAGCGCTATTTTGAAAGTAAGACGCGCAGAGCCTGGCACAATCACTTCATCCGCTCCTAGGTCTGGAAATTTGACAGTAAGAATTTGATCTGCATCAATAGTAGATGGATTATTTGGAACAATAATATTCCGTTTATTTCCCTTCACGCCAAAGGGCTCTTTCAGTTTTCTATGCGGGTCAAGAATCGAGCCATGTACTTGTTCTGGCATTTTTATGAAGCAAAATAAAAAGTTAATTATTTAAAAACATGGCAGGAATTGTAAATGAAGAAGATTATGATGTTTTTGATCGTGGAGACGACATGAGTGAAATGATCCCTTTGACACAGCATCGCTCAACGCTCTCAATGCAGCGTGAATTAACAGAAAGTACGGTCGGAGCATTTTACAAAAGTTTAGGTCAAGAACCTCCCGAATTTATAGACCCAAATGATTTTGAATTAGAAGATGGTCATTTGTTTGTAAAAAACGATCAAGGGCAACTTGTTCGGCTTACAACTAAACCCGACCCATCAAAGTTTTTAGCCGTGGGTTCAATTAGAAATAGACTCAGTGTGAAAGATCAAAATCGCCTTGGCATTGCTAGACCAAAATTAGATAGGGATGCAGTTGCTAAACTTCAAAACACACTACAAGAACTCCCGACAGATAACCAAATGCAAAACATGGAACTTAAAGAATTAAATCAATCAGCAGGCGAATTAATAAATACAATAGAAGCAGAAACCAGTTTTTCAGAAGAAACAGCGTTAAAAACAATTAATGATTCCCCATTGCCTATGCGAGAATTATTAGCCCTTGATCGTACTTTAAGAACCATCAGAGGCGAATTAACAAACAATTTAGCAAAACTAGGTGAACTAGATGAGCATATAAAAAGAGAAAAAGAAAAACTCGTTGAGGCTGATGACGCCAACTTAGGGCCTGATATTAAAGAAAGAATAGCCCAAAGACTAAAAGATCTTGAACAAGAGAGATCAGCAAGACTAGAAGTGACAACTACTAACCGAGACCAATTACGAACTCAAGTGAATAGAATAAGAGAAACTATCGAAAAAATTTTATATGAAGACACAACGCTAGCAGAACGAATAAGAACATTGTTTAGAGAGCAGGGTGTCACATTAGCAAGCGTTATAACAGCCTTAGGATTTGCAATAAGTACACTGGTGATGGCTATTACAGGCGGTGGTGGTCAAAGCCCAGTGCCTCCACCGCCATCACCTCCGCCTGATAAATCATGGGTAAAAAAACAGCTTGATCATCTTGCAAGTTTATTAAAAAAATTAGCTGGTAAAGCTATAGACTCTTTACCAGGTATATTAGGGGCTGTTGTTAGCTGGCTTTTGTCTACTGCAAGCAAAGTAGTTGGCTTTATGGCCGAGCACTTATGGTCATTAGTTCTCTTAATAGTTGGGTTAATTTTTAGTAAGATAAAGACCAAGTAATCCTAGGCCAGTTAATCCAAGAACAAGCGCTGTCTTTTCATATTCATGGTCATCGCGAACAGAGTCCGCGAGCTTTGCTGAGTCTTCAATGGCTTTGGGGGTTGGGCCTCGGGGATTAGATGACTTAATCTTGGGTGTTTGTTTACTGCTTGTAATATTACTGGCCCAGAATTTATGTCGTTTTTCCCAACCTTCTGTTCATTGCCTGCTATAAGAATTTCATTATTATAGTTTATTATTATTCCTACCTGGAGTCTGAGGTCAGAAGGCAGCATGTATAAACCAGTGCCAACAGCAAAGTCTACTTTCGATCTTGCGTATTGTAAAACATTTTGGTATCTTTTAATACTTGAAGGTAAATCAACTGTAGAATTAATAGCGTCCTCTAAATTTGCTAAGTATTGTTTTTGTGCGTCAAAGCCAGTAGAAGGATCAGTTATGCTTGATCTTGCCTGTGCTTGCGAACCTAGCAAACACCAAACGTAAGTACGAATAGAGTCGTTTATTCGTTCTATTCCCGCCCTAGTTAGGCCCTTAGAAGTGTCTAAGATAAATGTTGTCCATGCTGTTTTATGCTCTTGCTCTATGGACCCGAGGTGAAAAGCTGTTGCGCTTGAAGAGAAAGATGTGTAAGGTGGATTCCAGTCAAATTTAAACTTTCTGTGCATGCCCCAAAAATAAGGGGTGCCTAGACCATGATTAAGATCCAACTTTTGTCTAAAGTCCGTCTTGGTGTTAATATTGAATTCGTTACAGATCCTTTCAAAAGCCTTCATGTCTATTATGTTGCTGAATGGATTAAACGGTTTGTCATTTGGTAATGGCGCTCGCAGTTCAGTCAAAATACGCCTAAAGGTGTAATAAAAATGAAATCTGTACACTGACCTCACCAAAGGATCAGGATGATTTAAGTGATCAGCATACGACACTCCACACCCAGTTGATGCACAAAACACAGCAAAGTTTAACTGGTTCTGATAAAAACTGCATCGGATGACTAAACCACGCTTTCGCGATGTAGTCTTTTTTAATAGGGGGTTAAGATATCTGCTTAATGGAGTACTCACCTTTTTATGAAAAGCGACAGTCTGGGTCCACAGCAATGTCAAGAGTATCAGTTGCTATATTTTTAAGATTGTATGCGGCCCAACAGAATATTTTGCATCAGTAATTTGAATGCACTCATTTTTATTTCGTTCAAAAATTGTTTGTAACAATAACAACTCAAGACCGCCCTTCGTTTTAGACATGCTATAATAACGAATGCGGGGCCAAAATGGTTGCACTTCATGAAATATTCTACAAAGTCGTATGTTTAATATAACTGAATCCAAGAAAAATATGCAGTTCTAAAAGTTAATAAAGAAGGTAAGGTAGTTAGCCGGTTAACCATACCTGATGGTTATTACGGGTTTTGTTCGCTAAAAGAAGCAATGAGTAATTTCGACATTACTCTCAAACTTAACAATGCAAATCTAAAAACAATGTTAACATTCAAACCTGAAGAAGAAGTAGCACATTACCTTTTTGATGTAGAGCTAGCTAAATGTTAGGTTTTGCAGATGACAATCATAGATTTAGAGTTGTGCCAGACAAAACTACTTATGAGGGAGAAAACCCGCTCGATCTTGCATTACATTCATTACTCTATGTTCATTTGGACGAACTAAGCACTGATGAAACTTATATGATGGAAGGCCCTCAACTGTTTTAAGAGCTCTTCCATCAGGGAAAGCTGCATATTGCGATTATGAAATTATACAATTCCCTATTTACAGTTTAAAAGATTAGTTTGTGGAGGGTCGGATCATTTAATATAAAAATTGCAGACAAAACAGGTAAAATCGTGAAATGTGATAACCTGCACATTGTTTTGGAAATAAAATAATACGTTACTAAAAAATAATGTCGCGTGGGCCAGAAGAACCGGGAGTTACTTAGCGCCTGTGAGGTGTATAACTTTAGAATTAAAAGACCTTGCAGACGTTGCGGACTTTGAACAGAACGGTGAGATAGGCGCTTTGTATGGTTTTGAGTACACTAAAGATGGCGATTATAAACGCAAAGAGGTTGGCGACAACAAAAAGTTTCCTAAACTAGAACAACTGCGCAATCTAGAGGCAAATAATGTTGGCCATTGAATATAAAATAGTTCGAAAACCTGACCTCAAATGGCATTTAGAACCATATTTAGAATGGGAATAAAATTTGAATTCATAAGCCCATTTACATTTTTTAGCCGTCAAAAAAGTTTCAGAAAAGCATTCAACTCTGGCCCTTTACATGTAAGTCTTATGCCAGACGACAATAGTCGGAAAGAAATTGAAATAACACCGTATGGGAAAAAACAGTACATCCTCCACAGAAAAGAAACAGTTTTAAAGGACGCTTCTAACAAAATTACAGTTCTTTCCACAAATGAAATTAGATGATGCGTTCACAATGATATTTGAAATTTCTGTCTTAAAAGATGAGGCGAGGAATGGGGCTGTGGGCGTCAGTGACGTCCTTTTAAAAGGAATTCTAATTAGCTGGCAAAACTTAGACGTTGAAAAACTTAAAGTTACCATCGTCGTTCTTAACAATGGTGAGGATATTAAGGTCATAACAACAAGCAACAAAATCAATATTAGTCTAAATAGAAACAATCTTACAGAACTGAATTGGATTAATATTACACATTTAGACCTTATAGGATTTATTATACTGAACAAGTTTTGACGGAGAGTATGATAAAAATAATAACTGGATTAGATTAAATTCTGCTATAAAACTATGGAGCAGTTAAACTTTATGACAAAAACTCCTCATTGCTCATTGATTTGTGGGCAGACTGGTTGTGGAAAAACAATATTTGTCCTAGAACCTATTTACAAACAGTTTATCGCTATAATTTTAATCATATTGTGGTTTTCTGTCCAACGCTTAAATGGAACAAACATATCATGATAGAAGGTTTATATGGACAGATGATGACATATATTTAGTTGATCCCAGCAATAAACTGAGTGAGTGTTTAGAACAGTTTTATAGACTGTTTGAAGGAACGCAGACACTATTTATTAAAGATGACTGTTCGCAGAAAGAGACATTAGTTAAAAAAAGAAATACTTTGTCAAAATGGCTTTCAGTGGAAGACATGCTAGAATAAGTGTGTGGATTTTATGTCAAAAATATAACTCAGTTTTAAAAGACTTTAGAGAACAGTAAAGACTGTAGTTCTATTTCACATGAAAGACAGAGACTCATTTGATGAATGTTTGCGTGAAAATGATGTTATTGAAAATGACCAGGAAAAACGGATTAAACAAAAACTGAAATCTGAAAAGTTAGTAAATTAGTATTGAAAACGGATAACCCTACACAGTATGTTTGTTTGTAGATAATCGTTATTTTTAGCTATGAAGTCTTACTTGTCAGAGAACGTATAAATGCCAATCTGGGTCACTTTCGCCCGAACTGGTGTAGGGCGAAAGTGAGTCAGGATTGGCATTTATACGTTCTCTGCTTTGATCAGCAAAACACTTCGGGCTAAGAGAGCAAGACGAGGAGAAGGGAAGCAGAGAGAACGAACGAACGAACGAACGAAATTGTATTTCACCAGGGTATGAGATAAGCAAATTGTACAATGCTTTTTTCCACCAGCCCTGGGGAAAAAAACCCACATGGACAACACACAAGTCAATATGGCAACAAAGAGGAAAAAGTAAATACACCAGTCAACTTGCAAACTGTAAAAGTAACAGACTAATACACAAAAGCAAACGACAAGATCGTGCCAAGCATCCATATGCGAGAGAAAGAAAGAAAGAAACAGAGAGAAAGAGAGAGAGAGAGAGAAAGAGAGCGAAAGCGGGGGTATGGGGGTGTGGCGGGATAGGGGAGGTGTGGGGGGGGGGGGGGGGGAGAAAATACATGTAAAGTACAATACAAACGGGAAACAAGAGTCAAATAGACTGAATACACTCAATACATCAAATAACAAAATGCAGTTGAGCGATATCATCAATGTAAAACATGTCAATTAGCTTAACCATTATTGCTGTGGTTCAAATGACACGTGCAAGATTTCCGTCTAACACAGGCTTGTAATCGTACAGTATTTTATTTCTATTCACTGAGTCTTTTAATTGAATTTAGGAATCAACTAGTACATGGGGGGCCGGAATAGCTCAGTTGGTAGAGCGCCGGACTCGTGATCCTGGGTTGCGGGTTCGAAATTTCGTATTGGGGGATTTTTCCCTCGGATGTTAACACTGGTTCTGACTCCATTCCCACACAGTCCTTCGAATGAGACTATAAACCGAGGTTCCGTGTGTGAACGCACGCACAAAATCTTGCACACACGTAAAAATCCCATCACCAACTTTCGGAAGAGAAGGCCAGTTTGGCCGTTGGTATGGATGACACGTGACACATAGCATGCACCTTCCCCGAAGATGGAGTATGGCTGCCTTAATGGCGGGATAAAAAAGGGTCATACACAACAAAACTCCACTGCCTGGCTATACAGGAGTGTCCGCAGGAGTTATCCGCCTGCGTACGCAGAAAGAAAGAAAGAAAAGAACTAGTACAGTTTTTTTAATATATATCTTTTAACTTACTGAACAGATATCCTTTTATGCGCTCTTTGCAAATATTAAGACTTGAGTTTCTTTCAGAAATGGAGGCAATTGTTCTAATACGTACCACCCTGTATACGAGCTTGATTTGTAAAGGTCAAGTCTGGGCAGAGGCATTATTAACTTGTGGACGTGCTATTGTCATTCGTCCGGAAACTGTTTACAATGGAGGAGAGGTGCATTTCCATTTACCACTTTATGCATAAATATAGCCTTATTATATTCGAGTTTTAGCTTTAGGGGAAGGATATCCAAGGATGTATAATCGTTTAGAGTTAGTGAACTTGATTTAAGAGAACTAATTTTATTGCGTGCCTATGCAATCTTGCTAAAGGTTTCAGAATGTTTGCGCTGGCTGAATCCCATAAAGTAGAAGCATAGTCTATAATTGATTGTATATGGGCATAAAAGAATTGTTTTCTGGCATGCATATTCAGAAAAATGCTTTATTTTTTGACAACTGGAATATTTTTGGATATTCTTTGCGTAGGTAAGCTACGTGATCGGACCATGATAAGTTGTTATCAATGACAACACCCAAAACTTTATGTGTTTTTACTTCTTCGATTTTTTCACTAGAAACAAATATTGAAAATAAATCAACAGCATATTTTGACGTTTTTGTCTGCTAGTAATGACCATGCATTTAGTTTTTTTTGCATTAAGAGACATGTGATTGATTTCCGCCCATTTGACGGCACTGTTTAAACTATCTTGTAGATCGGACGTCACAACCTGCAAGCAAGGGTAGGTTAGAATGCATAGAGTTGTCATCAGCAAATAATTCGCAGTCACATCGGATACGTAGCGGTAAATCATTTATATAGATCGAAAAGAGTAAAGGGCCAAGAACAGATCCTTGTGGAACACCATATTTTACTGGCTGCAAATCTGATTTTAAGGAATTAACACATACTACCTGTTTTCGATTAGAAAGAAATGAGGACATGAACTGAAGAGTATTTTCAGAGAGTCCGTATAAAGCGAGCTTTTTTAGGAGAAGAGAGTGGTTTATGATATCAAAAGCTTTAGCTAGATCAATGAAGATAACTCCTGTAAGTTCATTGTATTAATGTTCAAGAGCCATTTGTCAATCATTTGCGTAAGCGCGTATGGCAGGAATGGTTTTCCCTAAAACCTGACTGCTTAGGATGAATCAAATCATATTGTTTAAATGGATAGCTAAATTTTTTGGATATGTTTTTCGAGCGGTTTGAAAGAATTGACAGAACAGATACAGGTCTGTAGTTACAAGGGTTGGACGGATCTCCAGTTTTGTACACGGGACAACTTTTGCTTGTTTGAAACATTCCGGAAAACAGTTTTTCTCTATACATAGGTTATATAATGTAAGTAAGAGAGTCTGTTATGACTGGTGCAGACAACTTGATTATGTTGGGAATCTAAGTCATAAATATCTTTGGTTTTCGATTGTTTCAGTGACATTAAGTATGCAAATACTTCGGGTATTGTTATGTAAGGAATTGACACATAAGATTTAATATTCTTTGACTTACAATATTCAGAGAGAGAGAGAGAGAGAGAGAGAGAGAGAGAGAGAGCCCAACTGAAGCAGCCAGGTCTACGTCTGAGGAAGAAGAAGTCCTGTTTGTCTGTGTGCATGCGTTGACATGGGGAATAGAATGTCTGTGCATGCTGTTGACATGGGGAATAGAATGTCTGTGCATGCTGTTGACATGGGAATAGAATGTCTGTGCATGCTGTTGACATGGGGAATAGAATGTCTGTGTGCATGCTGTTGACCTGTGGAATAGAATGTCTGTGTGCATGCTGTTGACATGGGGAATAGAATGTCTGTGTGCATGCTGTTGACATGGGGAATAGAATGTCTGTGCATGCTGTTGACATGGGGAATAGAATGTCTGTGCATGCTGTTGACATGGGGAATAGAATGTCTGTGTGCATGCTGTTGACCTGTGGAATAGAATGTCTGTGTGCATGCTGTTGACATGGGGAATAGAATGTCTGTGTGCATGCTGTTGACATGGGGAATAGAATGTCTGTGTGCATGCTGTTGACATGGAGAATAGAATGTCTGTGCATGCTGTTGACATGGGGAATAGAATGTCTGTGTGCATGCTGTTGACATGGGGAATAGAATGTCTGTGTGCATACTTTTGACATGGAGAATAGAATGTCTGTGCATGCTGTTGACATGGGGAATAGAATGTCTGTGTGCATGCTGTTGACATGGTGAATAGAATGTCTGTGTGCATGTTATTGACGTGGGGAATAGAATGTTTGTGTGCATGTTATTGACGTGGGAATAGAATAAAGCCACCTTTTTCAATCACTGTTTTGAAACATTAAATTGTGTCTGTTCTGATAGGTCACGATTTTTCCCATAGTGCCCAATCCCTGCTTATTTCAGGCACCCCGGGAAACCTTCAGTGTTCTCTATATTCCTGGGCATTATCGATTCGTTTGTATACCCTCAGTGTTCTCTGTATTGCTTGGTATGTGTCCATTTCATCACGATCAGTGTTCTCTATATCGCTGGGCATGTATCGATTCAGTTCTCTACCCTCGGTGTTCTCTATATCACTGGGAATGTATCGATTCATTTCTCTACCCTCAGTGTTCTCTATATCACTGGGAATGTATCGATTCATTTCTCTACCCTCAGTGTTCTCTATATCACTGGGAATGTATCGATTCATTTCTCTACCCTCAGTGTTCTCTATATCACTGGGAATGTATCGATTCATTTCTCTACCCTCAGTGTTCTCTATATCACTGGGAATGTATCGATTCATTTCTCTACCCTCGGTGTTCTCTATATCACTGGGAATGTATCGATTCATTTCTCTACCCTCAGTGTTCTCTATATCACTGGGAATGTATCGATTCATTTCTCTATCCTCAGTGTTCTCTATATCACTGGGAATGTATCGATTCATTTCTCTACCCTCAGTGTTCTCTATATCACTGGGAATGTATCGATTCATTTCTCTACCCTCAGTGTTCTCTATATCACTGGGAATGTATCGATTCATTTCTCTACCCTCAGTGTTCTCTATATCACTTGGAATGTATCGATTCATTTCTCTACCCTCAGTGTTCTCTATATCACTGGGAATGTATCGATTCATTTCTCTACCCTCGGTGTTCTCTATATCACTGGGAATGTATCGATTCATTTCTCTACCCTCGGTGTTCTCTATATCACTGGGAATGTATCGATTCATTTCTCTACCCTCGGTGTTCTCTTTATTGCCGGGCATGTATCCGTTGATTTCTCTACCTTTAGCGTACTTTTTGTTGCTAAGCGTGCATCCGTTGATTTCCATACCTTTCGTGTTCTATTTATTGCGGGCATGTATCCGTTCATTTCTCTGCCCTCAGTGTTTTTTTTTTTTTATTGCAGGGCATGCATCCATTTCTCTACGCTCAGTGTTCTCTTCATTACTGGGCATGTATCCATTCATTTTACTACGCTTAGTGTTCTCTTCATTACTGGGCATGTATCCATTCATTTTACTACGCTTAGTGTTCTCTTCATTACTGGGCATGTATCCATTCATTTTACTACGCTTAGTGTTCTCTTCATTAATGGGCATGTATCCATTCATTTTACTACGCTTAGTGTTCTCTTCATTACTGGGCATGTATCCGTTCATTTTACTACGCTTAATGTTCTCTTCATTACTGGGTATGTATCCATTCATTTTACTACGCTTAGTGTTCTCTTCATTACTGGGCATGTATCCATTCATTTTACTACGCTTAGTGTTCTCTTTATTGCCAGGCATATATCCATTCATTTCTCTACGCACACTTGCAATGTCCAACATGTCAACTACATGTACCAGATTTTATCGGTTTGTTATTGAAATAATTTTTAAGATAACTGTGTCTGTTTTTCGACCTTTCCGATGGAGAACGAACAACGTTTTTTGTGTTTGTTGTTGTTTTAAAGAGGTTCCCCAGGCATTCCTGGAGATTTGTCAATTATTCATTCCGTTCCGTTCAACCAAGAACGCTTAACGCCAAACCGTTTTAAACAA
>CM031599.1:9593739-9601239 GCA_018398815.1 Conus ventricosus | reverse complement strand
TGTTCCATCTGTCGTGTGATGTTCCATCTCTCGTGTGATGTTCCATCTGTCGCGTGATGTTCCATCTGTCGTGTGATGTTGTATTCTGTCAGTGTGATGTTCCATCTGTCGTGTGATGTTCCATCTGTCGTGTGATGTTGCATTATGTCAGTGTGATGTTCCATCTGTCGTGTGATGTTGCATCTGTCGTGTGATGTTCCATCTGTCGTGTGATGTTGTATTCTGTCAGTGTGATGTTCCTTCTGTCGTGTGATGTTCCATCTGTCAGTGTGAGGTTCCATCTGTCGTGTGATGTTGCATCTGTCGTGTGATGTTCCATCTGTCGTGTGATGTTCCATCTGTCGTGTGATTTTGCATCTGTCAGTGTGATGTTCCATCTGTCGTGTGATGTTCCATCTGTCAGTGTGATGTTCCATCTGTCGTGTGATGTTGCATCTGTCGTGTGATGTTCCATCTGTCGTGTGATGTTCCATCTGTCGTGTGATTTTGCATCTGTCAGTGTGATGTTCCATCTGTCGTGTGATGTTCCATCTGTCAGTGTGATGTTCCATCTGTCGTGTGATGTTCCATCTGGCGTGTGATGCTCCATCTGTCAGTGTGATGTTCCATCTGTCGTGTGATGTTCCATCTGTCGTGTGATGTTCCATCTGTTGTGTGATGTTCCATCTGCCAGTGTGATGTTCCATCTGTCGTGTGATGTTCCATCTGTCAGTGTGATGTTCCATCTGTCGTGTGATGTTCCATCTGTCAGTGTTATGTTCCATCTGTCGTCTAATGTTGCATCTGTCAGTGTGATGTTCCATCTGTCGTGTGATGTTCCATCTGTCAGTGTGATGTTCCATCTGTCGTGTGATGTTCCATCTGTCGTGTGATGTTGCAGTCTGTCAGTGTGATGTTCCATCTGTCATTGTGATGTTCCATCTGTCGTGTGATGTTCATCTGTCGTGTGATGTTGCATTATATCAGTGTGACTGATGGACACTCCATCTGTCAGTGTGAATGATGAATGGTCCGTCTGTCGTGTGAAATTGGAACAATCATCGATTGCCACTTTTCAACAAGCAAACACTCCATCTGTCGTGTAATGTTGCATTATGTCAGTGTGAATGATTGACACTCCATCTGTCGTGTGATGTTGCATTATGTCAGTGTGAATGATTGACACTCCATCTGTCGTGTGATGTTGCATTATGTCAGTGTGAATGATTGACACTCCATCTGTCGTGTGATGTTGCATTCTGTCAGTGTGAATGATTGACATCTCATCTGTCGTGTGATGTTGCATTCTGTCAGCGTGAATGATTGACACTCCATCTGTCGTGTGATGTTGCATTCTGTCAGTGTGAATGATTGACACTCCATCTGTCGTGTGATGTTGCATTATATCAGTGTGACTGATGGACACTCCATCTGTCGTGTGATGTTAAATTATATCAGTGGGAATGATTGACACTCCATCCGTCGTGTGAAATTGGAACAATGATAATTTGTCAATTTTCAACAAGCAAACACTGTACCTGTCGTGTGATGTTGCATTCTGTCAGTGTCACTGTTGTGTGAAATTGAACAATGATGATTTGTCACTTTTCAACAAGCAAACACTGTACCTGTCGTGTGATGTTGCATTCTGTCAGTGTCACTGTTGTGTGAAATTGGACTAATGATGATTTGTCAATTTTCAACAAGCAAACACTGTACCTGTCGTGTGATGTTGCATTCTGTCAGTGTCACTGTTGTGTGAAATTGGACTAATGATGATTTGTCAATTTTCAACAAGCAAACACTGTACCTGTCGTGTGATGTTGCATTCTGTCAGTGTCACTGTTGTGTGAAATTGAACAATGATGATTTGTCACTTTGCAACAAGCAAACACTGTACCCGTCGTGTGATATTGCATTCTGTCAGTGTCACTGTTGTGTGAAATTGGAACAATGATGATTTGTCACTTTGCAACAAGCAAACTGTCACTGTATAAGACAGTAGACAGGGATATATGTATGATTATATCCCCCTTTATAACCACCCCTTCCCCTTTTACCTGAGAGTACGAACGCCACACAACAAACACACAGACAAAGGAAAATATGGTGCACAAACAGAAGGCTTTATTTGCATTCACACACGCACTCACCAACAGAATGGCAGATGAAACACCAAGACCTCTATATCCAACACACACAGGCAGTTTTCCCCACACGGAAAAATAAAACAAACAACAAAAAACAAAAAAAGAATCCAACTATACTAACACCAATACGCGACCATCAGCGCATGGTCCCTTATCCATACCTGTGCACGCTGCACATTCACATATAATGACCCTTCCCTCAGGAGGCACACACAAACACCTCAGCCCACTGAAGGCCAATACCAGAAGGGACAAGGGTGAATTATTACATCACCTGGTAACCCAGGCTGAAATATCAAACAAGGTTGATACTTCATAGAACCTGAGATGCCCACGCGATGTTTTTCCCAAGCTGTATTCCTTGTGCTAATTTTTTATGTACCGGTGTCAGACTATCCGTACACCCAAGCTCAACCCCCAAAATATTCAAAACAAATTGTTCAAGTGACCCGAAACCCAATGTTGCACTTTCAGTACTTCATTCAAAGTCCCTGGCGGGTACTTGACACACGCAAAAAACAACAACAACTCCCCTTCCAAAAACAAAAAACAAAACGGCAACACAGCGTTTCCCAATATAATCATGTAAACGTCTGTCTGTTTCACGACGCCCTCACACCAATGTACCGCCCAAAACACAAGACCTGCACTGAAGCGCTTGAGATGAAGCAGCAGGAAAAAAAGTCGTGATGCATCGAAGAGCGCGGTCCCCTACCTACCGGGCACCAACTACACTCGCAAGTCACACGCAGAGAGTATACTGCAGTGAGCCCTCAAGATGCTTGCCCACCCTGAAGAAAAGATAGAGCTGAAGTCGGAGGAACTGCCACACTCGGACTGCGGAAGAAAAGAGACGGCGTCCCGACCGGAACGCACCCTGCCGGCTCCAGGTGTGTCCTCACTCCAGGCAGAAGAATGAGCAGGGATGACAGTGGAGGTGGAGGTGACACTACCCCCCCCCCCCCCCCCCCAACCCGAGAGGCCGACCCTCACGGATTTGCTGTGTAGGGGAAGGTAAAGAAACTCGCCGGAAACCTTGGACAAAAAAAGGAACGACACACAGTGGACGACACCCTCAGTCGCCGGGACACTGCCAGACAGCCAACGCCCTGGTAGATGCAGAACCCGCCGCTGAACACCGAAACACCGACAGTCTAAACTCGGACGACACACACTGGACGACACCCTCAGTCGCCGGGACACTGCCAGACAGCCAACGCCCTGGTACATGCAGAACCCGCCGTTGAACACCGAAACACCGACAGTCTAAACTCGGACGACACACACTGGACGACACCCTCAGTCGCCGGGACACTGCCAGACAGCCAACGCCCTGGTACATGCAGAACCCGCCGCTGAACACCGAAACACCGACAGTCTAAACTCTGGTAGCCAAACCTTCAGAAGTCGGTCGAGGGCATACCGAGACCCCTGCCCCAACGGCAGAACAAACTTGAGCACGAGGCCAACCCAACCTTCGCGGATAACGCCTCAATTCGTACTGAACAACAGACACACGACGACACTCCGAATTCACCTCGGAAACTCACAAGACAGCACTCACATGCACGGAATTCCCCACTCACATCGAAGAACTCCAGTTTCACGAGTGTTTGTTTACACTCGTAAAACCCACTATTCCGGCGAGTCTAATGTTCTCCTCCTTCCCCCCTCCAAGAGTTAACAGGTAAGCAAACTCCCGGCAGGAACCACGTACTTCACGGCCACTGCCAACCTGGCAATGGACGGGCCACACTCCACAATCGTCACTGAGGCGACCTGTATCAGTTCGTGCTTGACACAAACACTGTACCTGTCGTGTAATGTTGCATTCTGTCAGTGTCACTGTTGTTGTCGTGTGAAATTGAACAATGATGATTTGTCACTTTTCAACAAGCAAACACTGTACCTGTCGTGTGATGTTGCATTCTGTCAGTGTCACTGTTGTTGTGTGAAATTGAAAAATGATGGGTCGCCATTTTTCAAGTAAACAGCATTCGCGGCTCGAGCGTTGCGCAGTAAAATAGGTGTAAACGACCTTCTTCACCTTGTGTACTGGACAACCCCGTAGTAGTGTTGTGATCACTTTGATTAAAAAAAAGGTGTGTGTGTGTGTGTGTGTGTGTGTGTGTGTGTGTGTGTGTGTGTGTGTGTGTGTGTGTGTGTGTAAGCAAAAATAATTCATGTTATTATGATACTTATATAAAGCCTATCGTCGGCTAGAGACCAAGCTCTAAGCGCTTTACAATCCACACTGTTTACACAACGGGCTGCCTACCTTGGTAGTGCCTACTGAAGAGCTGCCCGCTGGCGCTTTATTCAGTCGTTTCCCGTGTTATCCAGTCAATATCGTTCACTCAGTTTCCTTACTTCCTTCATTCTTTCTATTTCTCAGGCAGGGTGCATGCTATGTGTAACGCGTCATCCATACCAACGGCCAAACTGGTCTTCTCTTCCGGAAATTGGTGATGGGATTTTACGTGTGTGCAAGATGTTATGCCGTGCGTTCACACACGGAAGCTCGGTTTATAGTCTCATTGGAAGGACTTAGCAAATGAAGTGTCTCCCCTAGTCCTCCCAGTATCGTTTTTAGTAGAGTGTGCGGCTGTGGTCCTGAGCGCTGATAATGTGACGTTTACAACGTACCGCCCGTGGAAACTACCAACGGCGTGTCCCTGTGATTGGGCCGTGTTAATTAGAACCAACGGCGTGTCCCTGTGATTGGGCCGTGTTAATTAGAACCAACGGCGTGTCCCTGTGATTGGGCCGTGTTAATTAGAACCAACGGCGTGTCCCTGTGATTGGACCGTGTTAATTAGAACCAACGGCGTGTCCCTGTGATTGGGCCGTGTTAATTAGAACCAACGGCGTGTCCCTGTGATTGGGCCGTGTTAATTAGAACCAACGGCGTGTCCCTGTGATTGGGCCGTGTTAATTAGAACCAACGGCGTGTCCCTGTGATTGGGCCGTGTTAATTAGAACCAACGGCGTGTCCCTGTGATTGGGCCGTGTTAATTAGAACCAACGGCGTGTCCCTGTGATTGGGCCGTGTTAATTAGAACCAACGGCGTGTCCCTGTGATTGGGCCGTGTTAATTAGAACCAACGGCGTGTCCCTGTGGTTGGGCCGTGTTAATTAGAACCAACGGCCATGAAAATGACTAACAGATGTTCATCATTGCAAATAACCAACAGATGTTTGTCTGATGATTGAACGAGGTAGCAAGTGTTGCTTGAGGAAAATATTCTCCCTATAGCTGGTTTATTATATATTACCTTCCCCACCATTATGATCAAAAGCCAACCCAGAAATCAATATCCCACAGCAGTGTGTGTGTGTGTGTGTGTGTGTGTGTGTGTGTGTGTGTGTGTGTGTGTGTGTTGTGTGTGTGTGTGTGTGTGTGTGTGTGTGTGCGCCTGGGCGCGCGCACGTGTGTGTATGTGTGTGTGTGTGTGTGTGTGTGTGTGTGTGTGTGTGTGTGTGTGTGTGTGTGCGTGTGCGTGCCTGCGTGTTTGTGTGTGTGTGGGGGATGATACAATAAGTTTTATTCAGTCTTTTCAAGACCATCTGACTTATATAGGCAGGAGAGGTAATTCATAATATAAGGTATCATGAAAGATCTGTTTTCATATACAGGGTCGAACTTTAATTAAGGACCACCCCGAAAAAAGGCCCTTTCTTTTTAAATTGGCCAAAAATACAAGCAATGCATTTTTTCGAAGAATTCGACTGGGAAAGGTTTAAGGGGTTAACAGAGTATTCCGCAAAGCTTGCGAAAGCTGTCTTATTGTCACGTGCGGCATGCAGAGGGGGGTTGAAAGTTGCAGATTGTTGTCAAATTGCTTGTTTTTTAAGCAAGAGTGAACACTGCTTCAAACGGTTTTGCACTGAAATTCCAAATGCACGTGCAAAAACCAATGCATTGCAGAGCATTTTACTGACTGGAATGCCCCTAAAAGCAGCCCAATGTGCATAATTCTTCATAACACAAAAATGCCTCCAAGACGCAAGCTGTCTGATTTTGACCGGACCCGGGCGATTGCATGGCTGCAGGATCGAGTTGGCGTTCGAGAAGTGGCCAGAAGACAACAAGTGTCCCACTCCGTCATCATTCGGCTGAGAGAACGTTTTCAAGCCACTGGAACTGTCAAAGAGAGACCCCGTCCAGGCCAGCCAAAGAAGACCACTGCAAGAGATGACAGGTTCATCCGCAGACATGCTCTTCGGACCAGGACCACCACCTCCAACACCATCAGGCGTCGGCTCCAAGCTGCCACTAACACAGCAGTGTGTGAGATGACCATACGGCGGCGCCTCAATGCTGCCAACCTTCGAGCAAGGCGCCCAGTCCGGAAACCAAAACTGACTGCGGCCCACCGGGCACGTCGCCTGGCCTGGTGCACAGCTCATCGAACATGGACTCGGGCTCAGTGGCGGATGGTGCTTTTCACCGATGAGTCCAAGTTCCAGTTGAAGCCACGAGATGGACGCATTCGGGTGTGGCGGCGTCCCAGGGAGCAGCTGGCAGATGACGTCATCCAGGAGGTCGTCGCTTTTGGTGGTGGCTCCGTCATGGTATGGGGGGGGGGGGGCATCAGCAGTCACCACAAGACTCCCCTGTACCATGTGGATGGCAACCTGAACGACCAACGCTACCTGCAGGAGATTTTACGGCCTTTGGTTGTCCCAGCACTCCAGCAGATTGGGGCTCAGGCTGTGTTCATGGACGATAATGCCACCCCACATCATTGTCGAGCCGTGAACACCTTTGTGGTGCAAGCTGGCATCACCAGGATGCTATGGCCGGCAAACAGCCCGGACATGAACCCTATTGAGAACATCTGGGGTGAGCTTGGGAGGAGAGTTCAAGAAAATCACCCTGTTCCGGCAAATCGACAGGAGCTGCTGCACTACCTGCAGCAGGAGTGGGCAAACCTCCCCCAGGCACTCATTACAAGAACAGTCAACACCATGAGGCAGCGCTGTGTGGATTGTGTGGCAGCACGAGGGGGACACACTCGGTTTTGATCAGACTGTAAAGAAACATTCTTTTTGTGAATGTCATTTTGGGGGGTAGTCTCATTCAGGCTCCCCTGTCTAATCAGAAAGAATGATTTTTTTCGATGAAAGTGACAAAATGTTGTTCACTGATAATGAAATTAAACATGTATAAAGTTTCTGTCGTTTGTCGGTTTTTCTTTCTATCTTTTGCGAGACTGTATATATAAGTAGTCCCTTATATAAATGTTCGACCCTGTATAAATCGAAAAACGTTCTTTTATTTTGAACATTCTGTATAAAGAGCTACTTTGAACACCACGTTCCTTTTAAGTCTTTATTGGAACATTCTGTCATACAAGAGCTCTAACAC
>CM031599.1:9579031-9587996 GCA_018398815.1 Conus ventricosus | reverse complement strand
ATGATGTCCTTAGCCATGCTGTCCTTAGCCATTGTACATGATGTCCTTAGCCATGCTGTCCTTAGCCATGGTACATGATGTCCTTAGCCATTGCACATGCTGTCCTTAGCCATGGTACATGCTGTCCTTAGCCATGGTACATGCTGTCCTTAGCCATGGTACATGATGTCCTTAGCCATGCTGTCCTTAGCCATGGTACATGCTGTCCTTAGCCATGTACATGATGACCTTAGCCATGCTGTCCTTAGCCATGGTACATGATGTCCTTACCATGCTGTCCTTAGCCATTGCACATGTTGTCCTTAGCCATGCTGTCCTTAGCCATTGTACATGCTGTCCTTAGCCATGGTACATGCTGTCCTTAACCATGGTACAACGCTGTCCTTAGCCATGGTACATGATGTCCTTAGCCATGCTGTCCTTAGCCATTGCACATGCTGTCCTATAGCCATGCTGTCCTTAGCCATTGCACATGCTGTCCTTAGCCATGCTGTCCTTATGCCATTGCACATGCTGTCCTTAGCCATGCTGTCCTTAGCCATTGCACATGCTGTCCTTAGCCATGGTACATGATGTCCTTAGCCATGGTACATGATGTCCTTAGCCATAATGTCCTTAGGCCATGGTACATTGATGTCCTTAGCCATGGTATATGATGTCCTTAGCCATGGTACATGATGTCCTTAGCCATGATGTCCTTAGCCATGGTACATGCTGTCCTTAGCCATGGTACATGCTGTCCTTAGCCATGGTACATTCCCTCAACGATCCCCGTGTTGTCTCTGATGAAGAGAGAGAGAGAGAGTGAGAGAGAGAGAGAGAGAGAGAGAGAGAGAGAGAGAGATGAGAGAGAGAGAAGAGAGAGAGATGAGAGGAGCGTGAGAGAGATAACGATATACGATAACGATAACGAAAATTTATTCAGAAAGGCCACAGCCCCATTGAAGGGGTGAGTAATAAAGAACATAGTTAAACAAGGTATTTCATCACAAAAATTTAAACATTCTCAACATATTGCAAATTACCTATGTCAAATCACTCCTTCTTTAAATGATTTGTACAGATATAACGCAAGATTTCTTGCAACGTTGTAGTTTTTTGACGACAAAAGACAGACTAACTTGAACAGTGCTGGACGTCGATGATATTTAACGGAATAAGTTTTTGTCGTAGGTCAGCCAGACAGGACATAAGAATACAAAATGAAGTTCATCTTCCCTACCAGATTTACACAGTGGACACAACAAATCATTTTCTGTATGGATATTATATCGTTGACGATGTACAGCAAAATCCGATACACCAAACCGAATTTTGTTAATTCAGACCTGATAAATCTATTCAAGTTCAGAGACAAATAAGCTTCTGCTTCTACTAAATAATTACTTTCAGCAGTCTAAATAATGAAAATCGTTCGCTGTTTTGAATATGGCTATCCCAGTCTTGCCATCTACAATCTATTGTTCGTTGCTTGAAACAAGCCAAGAAACTGCTGACACAGCCAACCCCTTGTTCTAACCATACAAACGAAAAACCATAAATTTCATAAACATTACGAATGCCCGATGCCCAGGTAGTTTTCCCTCATCATATCCATGGTCAAACAATGTTTAATAAGCTTTGGCTGGCAGTCTATGTTGCCCCATACGTAACAGTTTAAGCCAGTAATCTTACACATTTTATATATAATTCAAATAAATAGGGAATCTACCAAGTTCTCCATAAGTCAAGTCATTTGGGGTACGCCTGTCGACATTCAAAAACCGTTTCATAGCAAATAAGTGCAATTTCTCTATGTCATGTCCCTTCTCCAAACCCCAAATCTCAGCGCCATATTGGACTATAGGCTGGACCTGGGTATCAAACATTCTGAAAAATAGTTTTACTGACTCGTTTTCAAACTTATACAAGACGCTTAAAATGGCCATACAGCACGCTTCCCTTTACCCACAAGATCTTGGCAGCAAACGAAAAACTTAGTTTTGTAGAAAAATAAAACCCAGATATTTGTAGGCGTTTACAATCACAAGTTTAGAATTTCCATAAAACCATTTTTCACGCGACGACAAATATCCACCCTTTCGAAAAACCATAATGTTTGTTGTTTGTCCATGTTTACTTTGAGATGTAATCTCTGCGCCGCTGAGCACAATGTTCAACTGTTTTGAAGCCCTATAACAGTTTCAGACAGTAAAACGATATCATCTGCAAAAAGTAGAATGAATATTTCAATCAAATCAAATGAAACACCATTTTTCCCTTCTCGATAATTTTCCAAAGCTAATTCGTTAATAAACAAAGTGAATAAAACAGGACTACAAACATCACCCTGCTTAACACCCTGTGTACATCTAATGTACTCACTAAATTTTGCACCACACCTTATATTAGTCTTTAACATCATCACACATACATTTAACACATTTAAATAGTTTACCTCTCCACAATGTTTTGCCAGTATTGGCCACAGAAGCTTTCTAGAAATAGAATCAAAGGCCTTTTCGAAGTCTATAAATGCAACATATAACTTACGATTATTTGAAAACTGCTTCTGAACACAGCCAGTAGAGTGAACAAATGATCGATTGTACTATAACCCTTCTTAAAACCTGCTTGGTATTCACCAGTTTATGTTTTTAATTCGATCCATTCAGATAATCTCTCGTTTATTATAGATCCATAAAGTTTACTAGCAATATCACACAAGGAGATTCCTCTATAATTATTAGGATTATTTGCGTCACCACTTTTTAAACAGAGGTAAGATGATCGATCGGTCCAATTCTCGGATAAATTCCTTTTTTCAAAAAGAACATTAAATAATTTACAAGAAAATCGATTGCAAAGTCCCCTAAGTTTTTAAAAAATTCACCAACAAGTCCATCGGCCCTGCTGCTTTACCATTTTTCAGTTTCCTTATTACAAATTGTACTTCATGCTTGTAATTGGTCGATCGAAAAATTCAGAATATTCATCATCTAATAATGTTTCATTTTCACCAGTGTCTGTATCAACGCTGATATCCTTTTCCAACACGTTTTTAAAATGGTAATACCATTGCTTCCATTGTGATTCTATTCTGCTTCTGTGTTCGGTTTTAACGCTTGTTTGACAACTTTTCCAGAAATCCTCTGGTTGTCCATATTAGTGACAATTTCTTTTAAACATTTTATCATTGTGTGACTTTTGCTTCCTATATAATAAATTTTTATACTCTGATCGTGATACACAGTATAAGTGTCGGTTATTTTTATCTAAGGTCTCTCTCCATACCCTAAGTAACCTCCTGACATCTCTTTTAGCTCGTAAACACTCTAGATCAAACCAGTCCTTCTAGTCTTTTGGTCCTGTTCACACATACTCGTTTTTCATACATTTACCAGCTTCTTTAACAGTATTGATAAACAAATCAAGAGCATCATTTACATTAATATCATATCAAATTAACAGCATGCAAAACCTTTAATTTCATTTCATCCGAGTGCATCATATTAACGAAGTCCGTGGCGCATTATTATTCCAAACAAATTTATTTATATACTCTTTCGTTTCTTGCTTTATATTTTCACAATCATTAGAACCAATGCACCCACATGAAATTCAAGAGGCATGTGGTCTGATTTCCCTCCGTTCTTTTACATGAAGGCTACAAGAAGATTGTATGAAATCAAAAAGGTCAGAAGAAGCAATAAAATAATCATTCACACTACTACCAGATTCACTGATATAAGTAAAACAGAAATTGTCATCACCAGGACATACACCGTTTAAAATAAATAAATCTAGCGCGTTACACATGTTTAGTAAACTTTTTGCCATAAGCATTTAACACTGTATCTTCAGAGTGACGTCTCATTTCAACAATACTAGACTTATCAAACCATGAAAATGCTTTTGTTTGTTCATCAAGTTGCGGTGAAACATCGGCCGTTCGGCCGTTAAAATCACCACACATCAATATTGACATTTTGGTCCTTGTAATACAAATTATCTATATACAATCCTCCAGTTGATTGATACCATTATCAACATTAAACACATAATATATGGAGACTTTTCTGGGGAACATACGAACATACATATAGAGAATATCATTCGCCAAATGAAACAATTTTTTATCAATAACAAACAACAAGACATTATCACGCTCAGTACTCATTTTTGACACATATTCATGAGATTATTTCTTATCAGACATATATACTCCCCCCGATCTTCTTCCAAGTAGCGTGAGAGAGAGAGAAAGAGAGAGAGAGAGAGAGAGAGGAGAGAGAGAGAGAGAGGAGAGAGAGAGAGAGAGGAGAGAGAGAGAGAGAGAGAGACCTCACCTTATTAGAACATTTTACACATCATTATGAGAGAGAGAGAGGAGAGAGAGAGAGAGAGAGAGAGAGAGAGAGAGAGAGAGAGAGACTCAAATATTTTTATTCTTAAAGGCCATAGCCCCTTAGAATGGGGATGCACAATAATAAATCATGTCGAAAATTGATCTTGGTATTCTTTATGTTACATACATAGTTCGCTTTTTGAATGCTTTATATAAATATAATCGCTAACTTATTTAACCGTGTTTTCATTTGATGACGACATTAACAAGGTTAATTTGAAAAGGCAATGGATTATTGAAGTACTTTCTTGAGATTAATTCCTAAGTTCATCTAGTACTGGACAAGCCAATACAAAATGAACTTCATCCTCTTTTGCATTTTGACACAAAGGACAGATCAAATTTCCACTACATGACGTCTATAAACGAAAATAATGAGTAAAGAGATCGGAAACCACCAAATCTAAACTTAGCCATGATGCGTTTTAAATGTTTGTCCATTTTCATTGAATATATACAGTAAACATCGTAAATTATTGTACGTTCTATACAATTCAATCTGTCACTATTCTGTACATGACAATTCCAATTTTGCCAACTACAGTCAACGAGTCTTTCTCGGAATAACCTGAATAAAAGCATTCCATATCACCAACACCTTGGTTCATCCATACAAATCCGAAACCAATATTCACACAGTTTCATTCTCACATTAGTCACCCAGTTTTTCTCACCTCTGTCGTCCAATTCTAACAACATTCGATATGCTTATATGGAATCTGTGACCTTGCATCTGAGTAATTTTTCAGCCAATATCGAACACACTTAATAATGGAATTCAAATTAATAGGAAATCTAGCCGTTTCACCATAAACCAATCATTTGGCGTTTGCAATGATACACCAAGAATCTCTTCAAAGCAAAACAGATTGTAACTTTTCACAGTGTACTGCAGCAACTGCATCAAGGCCCCATACTTTAGCTCCGTACTGTACCATAGGTTGAAACCTGGCTATCAAATAACTTCAAAAACAAGTAAGGGAATCGTTATTTAGCAATGATAATTTCTTTAGTATGCACAGTAACGCATTTTTTAGCTCTACTGCCAAATCTTGCAAGCGAAACAAAACTCAAAACGCGTTGAGAAGTTATTCCTAAGATATTATACACATGACAACAGGCATTGTAGATCCAATTGTACATCCATCTTCTCTCGCTGCAAATATCCACCCTTTCTAAATACAATTAATATTACTTTTTGCCATATTAACCTTTAATTCTAATGAAGCAGCAACTCTTGCAAAGTGTTTAACTGGGTTTGTAATCCAACCACTGTTTCTGACACCAAGGCCACATCATCATCAAAAGAAGAATGAAAATTTCCACAACGTCATTTATGAAATGTGCACCGTGCCTTCACAATGTATAACCTCCTGTGTTGTTTCATTAATGAATAAAGAAAACAGAACAGGGCTACAGACATCGCCCTGTTTCACACCGAAAGTGCAATTTATATAGTCTGTTTGAGCATCACCAGATCGCACTCTTGCTTTTACACAATTATACATACTTATAACACATTTATAAAGTTTTCCATGGATACATTTTTAAACAGGATAGGCCACAGCAAGGTTCTATTGACGAATCCAAAAGCCTTCTCGAGTCAATAAATGCAGCATAAATTACGATTTAAGCAAAACTGTTTTTGAACAAATGCCATTAATGTGAACATGTGATCAACTGTAGAATAGTTTTTCTTGAAACCCAGCTTGAAATTTCCCGTAATGTTATTTTCTTCCACCCATATCCTGTAATCTCCTATTGATAAATAGCACGTACAGTTTTACTGCCAACATTACACAATGAAATTCCTCTTATAATATTTGGATCAAGAGAGAGACAGACAGACAGAGAGAGAGAGACACAGAAGAGAGAGAGAGACAGACAAGACAGACAGACAGACAGACAGACAGACAGACAGACATGACAGAGAAGCTCACACACAAACACACAGACTGACAGCAACCGAACAGGCCAGAGAACCGCCTGTGCAGTGACGGTCGTCCTTATTGTGTGTGTGATGTGTGTGTGTGTGTGTGTGTGTGTGTGTGTGTGTGTGTGTTGTGTGTAGTTGTGGTGTGTGTGTGTGGTGTGAGTGTGTGTGTGTGTGTAGTGTGTGATGTGTGTGTGTGTGAGTGTGTGTGTGTGTGTGTGTGTGTGTGTGTGTGTGAGTGTGTGTGGTGTGTGTATGTGTGTGTGTGTGTGTGTGTGTGTGTGTGTGTGTGGTGTGTGTGTGTGTGTGTGGGGTGTGTGTGTGTGGTTGTGTGTGTGTGTGTGTGTTGTGTGTATTGTGTGTGTTGTGTGTGTTGTGTGTGTGTGTGTGTGTGTGTGTGTGTGTGCAGACTGTCCTGACCGATTGACGGCGTGATGAGGCTTTAGATCCCCCGCGCCACCTGCCGGCTTCACCCACCAAGAAAGACAAATGATACCGGCCCAGCTGTGACCTCCCCTGCCTCATCATCCTCCCTGCGGGCACCTGGCCACTCGACCTGGCCTGTAGTGACCCGGACACCGGCCTGCCGGATCTCTGCACGGACACCGGCCTGCCCGACCTCTGCACGGACACCGGCCTGCCCGACCTCCGCACGGACACCGGCCTGCCCGACCTCTGCACGGACACCGGCCTGCCCGACCTCTGCACGGACACCGGCCTGCCCGACCTCTGCACGGCACCTCCCAACCGCAACAATCCAGTAGCAGCAGTGGGATCACTGCTGCCCCCTTCACCACTGCAATCAGAGCGACTGGGGCGCGCAGGGATCTACCTCTAACTGCGTCCCCTCACCGTTCTGTCGTGGACCTCTGGACTTTGTCGGTGGCTCTGGTGATACTGACTCTGGACTCTGTCGGTGGCTCGGGTGATACTGACTGGACTTTGTCGGTGGCTCGGGTGATACTGACTGGACTTTGTCGGTGGCTCGGGTGATACTGACTCTGGACGTGGGGTGGGGGGTGGGTGGGCGTGGAACGTGTGCTGACCTCACTGTGATCTTCTGCTGGTGCTGCATTGTCACTCCCAACAGCGGTACCAGCTGCGTGGATCAGGGCATGGAGTTACGGGCGACGATTCATTTCATCCAGGGAGCAAGAGTTACCCTACTTGTTCTTTAATTACTGTTTGCTGTTCCCTTTCACATTTCCTTTCGTTACATTCACACCCACAATGCTGCGTTCACAGTGAATCATTCACTCCACTGTGCTGTGTTCACATTGAATCATTCAGGTTTTACCGTGAATCATCCAAACCTACAGTGCTTCTGTTTCCATTGAAGCGTTCAGATAAACAGTGCTATGTTTTGACATTGAATGAGTTTGGCTTCCGTTGATACATTCACAGTGATTTAGATAAACTACAGTGCTACATTCACAGTGGTTTAGATAGACTACAGAGCTACATTCACAGTGATTTAGATAGACTACTGGGTTACATTCACTGTGATTTAGTTACACTACAGTGCTGCATTCACATTGATTTAGATAGACTACAGTGCTACATTCACAGTGATCTAGTTACACTACAGTGCTACATTCACAGTGATTTAGTTAAACCACAGTGCTACATTCACAGTGATCAAACAGTGCTACATTCACAGTGATCAAACAGTGCCACATTCACAGTGATCAAGCAGTGCTACATTCACAGTGGTCAAACAGTGCTACATTCACAGTGCTCAAACGGTGCTACATTCACAGTGATCAAACAGTGCTACATTCACAGTGATTTAGTCAGACTACAGTGCTACATTAATCAAACAGTGCTACATTAACAGTGATCAAACAGTGCTACATTCACAGTGATCAAACAGTGCTATATTCACAGTGATCGAGCAGTACCACATTCACAGCGATGCGCTAGGGTCCACATTGAAAGCGACTCGTTCAGACCAAGGATACTACACCCAAGCCCTACACTGCCTTTAACTGTGATGTAGTCCAGCTCAGTGCTACGTTGACAGTGATGCTGTAGGTCTACAGTGCTACGTTGACAGTGATGCTGCAGATCCACAGTGCTACGTTGACAGTGATGCTGTAGGTCTACAGCGCTACGTTGACAGTGATGCTGCAGGTCCCCAGTGCTACGTTGACAGTGATGCTGTAGGTCTACAGCGCTACACTAAAGGGGTCATTCAGACCCCAGAGCGCCACGTCCGCCGTGAGCACTGCCTCACTGTCCACGCCTGGTCCTGATTCTCTGGCACTGCTCTGTGGACGGTCTGCCGGACAGTGTCGCCAGCGTGGTCCGTGCGCCGAGTCCCCTTTTCCTCCGACCACACGTGACCGGGTCCGGACTCCTGAATCGGAAGCCATCTTTGAATTCAAACATCCGGGTCTTTGGGGGAACTTAGAAGTGACACTGTTCTGTTTTGACTTTAAGGAGTTGGTTTGATTTTGGTACACATGATGAATTGATGTTATTTCTGTGGGAACACTCCGCAAGACGAATGGTTTCTCAAGAGGGCTAGTTTTGATGATCGCGACGTCGACGATTGCGGAATTAAAGACCGACTGGGTCTTTGGGGGAACTTAGAAGTGACACTGTTCTGTTTTGACTTTAAGGAGTTGGTTTGATTTTGGTAC
>CM031599.1:9564031-9576531 GCA_018398815.1 Conus ventricosus | reverse complement strand
TGAAGGGTCAGATGACGTTGGTGTCACCCTCAGCGACCTGACACTGTCTGTTACACCGTCCTTCTGAAGGTGAAGGGCCAGATGACGTTGGTGTCACCCTCAATGACCTGACACTGTCTGTCACAGCGTCCTTCTGAAGGTGAAGGGCGAGGCCTCTCCCCACCAATCACAGCCAACATTCACCGAATGTGGCGAATCAAATAACGCCACGTATGTTTTAAATCATAACAGAGATATAGAAAAAAGGAAGATAGAAGTTTTAAGGTCTGGAGTATCTAATTCATCTTCTTTCCGTTTAAAATCTACATCAACTTCCATACAAACCAGATCATTTCACTTCCATACAAACCAGATCATTTCACTTCCATACAAACCAGATCATTCCACTTCCATACAAACCAGATCATTTCACTTCCTTACAAACCAGATCATTTAGCTTCTATACAAACCCGATCATTTCACTTCCTTACAAACCAGATCATTTCACTTCCATACAAACCAGATCATTTCACTTCCTTACAAACCAGATCATTTAGCTTCCATACAAACCAGATCATTTCACTTCCTTACAAACCAGATCATTCCATTTCTATACAAACCAGATCATTCCACTTCCATGCAAACCAGATCATTTAGCTTCCATACAAACCAGATCATTTCACTTCCTTACAAACCAGATCATTCCATTGCTATACAAACCAGATCATTCCACTTCCATACAAACTTGATCATTCCACTTCCAGACAAACCAGATCATTTCACTTCCATACAAACCAGATCATTCAGCTTCCATACGAACAAGATTCCTCCACTTCCATACAAACAAAGACTATGTAACGTCCATGCAACACAAGATAATTCGAATTCCATACCCCCCAAAAAAATTCAACTTCCATACAAAGATCATTCAACTTCGGTACAATCAAGACCATTGTTTGTCTTTATAAAGGTAAAAAAAGAAAGACATTGTTTTTCTGTCACCTCGAGGTGCCAAAAACAAGAACGCCTTCAGCGTGGCGGGAAACACGGTCGGCTCTTTGTCCTCCTTTCCCCGTGTGGATGTCTTCGATCTCCTGCAGATTCAGTGTCACACCCCCAGACAGCGGGGGACGGCGGAGGGGGAGGGGGGGGGGTGTAAGCTGTGCAGACCGACTGACGGCTTGCGCTTTACTGGCACGTGCATGCTATCGGTGGTCGGTGGGAAACCGATTCCTTACCTGTCCAAACACCAGGCAGCGGGTTGTTTGGAAGTGGGGTGGGCTGGGGGGTGGGGTGGGCTGGGGGATGTTTTCGTGGCACCTCAACGTGTTTACAACAAAGCGTACCCCTCTGCAACAGGTTTCGGGGTGTTTTGATAGGTTTTACAGCATGTTTGGGTCTGAGGGAAAGTTTTCAGAATGTCATAATACGACTTTCACGTGTTGCTTTTTGTCAGTCGCTCTAAAGGCATTTAAACCACGTAGTGTTTGTGTTAGAAAAAGGCATGTGAGACAAAGGCGTATAGGTCAAAGGTGTGTGGGACAAAGGTGAGTAGGACAAAGGTGAGTGGGACAAAGGTGTGTGGGACAAAGGTGTGTGGGACAAAGGTGTGTGAGACAAAGGTGTGTAGGACAAAGGTGTGTGAGACAAAGGTGTGTAGGACAAAGGTGTGTGGGACAAAGTGTGTGAGACAAAGGTGTGTAAGACAAAGGTGTGTGGGACAAAGGTGTGTGGGACAAAGGTGTGTTGGATAGGGGCTGTAGGACAAAGGTGTGTAGGACAAAGGTGTGTAAGACAAAGGTGTGTAGGACAAAGGTGTGTAGGACAAAGATGTGTGAGACAAAGTTGTGTGGGACAAAGGTGGTAGAACAAAGGTGTGTGGGACAAAGATGTGTGGGACAAAGGTGGTAGGACAAAGGTGTGTGAGACAAAAGTGTGTAGGACAAAGGTGTGTAAGACAAAGGTGCGTAGGACAAAGGTGTGTGAGACAAAGTTGTGTGGGACAAAGGTGGTAGGACAAAGGTGTGTAGGACAAAGATGTGTGGGACAAAGGTGGTAGGACAAAGGTGTGTGAGACAAAAGTGTGTAGGACAAAGGTGTGTGAGACAAAGGTGTGTAGGACAAAGGTGTGTGAAACAAAGGTGTGTGGGACAAAGGTGTGTGAGACAAAGGTGTGTAGGACAAAGGTGTGTGAGACAAAGATGTGTGGGACAAAGGTGTGTGAGACAAGGGTGTGTAGGGCAAAGGTGTGTGAGACAAAGATGTGTGGGACAAAGGTGTGTAGGACAAAGGTGTGCGGGACAAAGGTGTGTAGGACAAAGGTGTGTGAGACAAAGATGTGTAGGACAAAGGTGTGTGGGACAAAGATGGTAGGACAAAGGTGTGTGGGACAAAGGTGTGTAGGACAAAGGGGTGTGGGACAAAGGTGTGTAGGACAAAGGGGTGTAGGACAAAGGGGTGTGGGACAAAGGGGTGTGGGACAAAGGGGTGTAGGACAAAGGTGTGTGGGACAAAAGTGTGTGGGACAAAGGTGTGGGGGACAAAAGTGTGTGGGACAAAAGTGTGTGGGACAAAGGTGTGTGGGACAAAGGTGTGGGACAAAGGTGTGTGGGACAAAAGTGTATCAAAGGTGTGTGAGACAAAGGTGTGTGGGACAGGAGTATCAGATAGAGACTGATAGGAGTGGTAGTCTTCTTTTCAAGCACCTGCGACATGGTACACATTGTTTGGTTGGTTTTTTTTTTTTACTGTTTCCTAGACACTACGAGTGCTAAAGAAGTCTTATAGGTATTAGTTTATTTTCACGTCGTACGTGTTAAACCACTAGAACTGAAAAAGTCTTACTGGTGTTGGTTTTCACGTCCTACCTATGTTAACGTGCTACTCTTAAATTACGCGATCTAAAGAATGCTGATATGTAATAGTTTATTTTCACGTCGAACCTCTTAAACTACGAGAACTAAAGAAGGCTTATAGTAATTCATTCATTTTTACGTCCTGCCTGTTAAACTACAAGAACTAAAGAAGGCTTATACGTATTAGTTTGTTTTCACTTCCCGTTTGTTAAACTACGAGAACTATTCACGTTCTACCTGTGAAACCCACTAGAACTAAAGAGGGTTAATACGGGTTAACTCATTTTCACGTCCTTTCTGTTAAACCACAAGGACTAAAGAGGGTTAATAAGGGTTAACTCATTTTCACGTCCTTTCTGTTATACCACAAGAACTACAGAGGGCTCTGACGTGTTCACCCATTTTCACGTCCCGCTGGTTAAACCCCAAGAACTGAAGAGGGCTCGTAAGTGTTCACTCATTTTACGTCCCGCCTGTGAAAACACGAGACCTGAAGATGGCTGATGGACCAGACCTAGCAACCACGGCCACACGCCTCGATTAGGATTTGCACCAAATCACCATATTATCATCCTTGTAAGCGGTTGTAAGCCCAGCATAAATCTGAGCCAGCATTTCATATTAAATTGATGATTGACCCACAAGAACCCCCCCCCCCCCTCCAATAGTTATTTCACCTATTCGGGGGGGATTTACACCAATGACATCATTCAAAATCTTTAAATACATGACCTTCCCCTTGGCTGACGTCACATGTCAGGCCTTTGCACTCACCCGTGAACCTATCATTGCGCCAGCCGGACTCCCACAGAGTTCCATTCTCTTTATTTTGATCTGTCTGCTTGGAAGCACCTGTCCTGGGCCCCTGATGGCCATAAGAAAACGAGGAAAATCAACTTTCAGACACAATAGAAATTCTGAAAATAAATTATTTGTACCAGTCTATAAATAATCGACTCCTTAAGCAAGGTTCTTGCCGCATTAATTTTTAGTGTGCAGCCACCTGAGCAGCGCGCACCGCTAATCCACTGCTCTCCCTTGGCCCCACAAGTCATCGCTTGTCTCCCTTCTCGCTGGGACCGCCCACACCCCAAGGGTGACGGGAACGAGAGGGTGGGGGAGAGGGGGGTGAGGGGGAGGTCGGAGGAGAAGTTAAGAGGTTATAAGGATGCACTTTATTAAAAACAGTTCATCATTCTATGGTCCAGACCAATCCCCCTTGCAAGTTCTGTTGAGCGTTACCGTAAACAATATGCAGATGAGGTGCGTTCCGCGTATTTTCCCATTTCCTTTTCTTTTTTTTTTTATATGTATTTATTCGTTGATTTTTGAACTGTTTCGTGTTTTGGTTTTGTTAAATGGGTTGTACTGTATGTATAGTGTGTAGGGGTTTTGTATTTTGGGTTTCATGTTTTTGGCGCTTATTTTGTTTTGTATTGGCGCGCGCGGGGCGCGGGTGTGTTGTGGTTTTGTGTGTGTGTGTGTGTGGTGTGTGTGTGTGTGTGTGTTTGTGGGCGCGCGCCGCGCGTTTGTGTGCGTTGTGTGTGTGTGTGTTTGTGGGGTTGTTTTTGGGGTTTTGGGTGTTGTGTGTGTGGGTGTATATTGTTACACTGTGTTGTTTTGGGCCTTTGGGGTCACGCCCGCCCCCTGGGGTCTCCCCGGGACAGGATCGGGTCTAGGTGGGAGTAAAAGGGAGTAAACTGACCTCACACGCTCCGCAAGAAAAAACCACACAATAAAATTAGGGATACAAACCCTTTTTATTCACCCAGCAAAAAAAATTCCAACCCCACGCATTTTTGCAGGGATCACAAAAAGCACCCCAAAACGAAACAAACATGCCAATCACGATCAAGCACCCCAAAACCGCAACAACTTTGCCAATCAGGGATAAAGCACTCCAACGCACAAACATGCAAAATTTCGCAATCAAGCATTTCCCACCCCCAAATTTTGCACGATTATAAAAAAATTTTTTCCCCTTCGACGTAACAATCAAAATTTTCGGGCTTTCCCACCCACATATGCATTTTACACTTTTTATAAAAATTTTTTCCCCAGTATTGACCCTTTTCTCACCCACGGAGGGCGTCCACATCCCTTTGCCCCTTAAAGGTCCGCGGGGCCCCTGTCCCCATAGGGGTCCGAGCCCGGGTTTTGGTTCTCGCGGGAGTCCCCCAAAACCCGGGAACCCCCCTCGATCCCAAGCGGGCTTTTGAAGGGGTTTTGCCCCGGGGGGGGGGGGGGGGGGGGGGGGGGGGGGGGGAAGTAGGTTATGGGGCCCCTGGACGGGGGGGTCCCGGGCCCGGGCCAAGTGGGCGGCGGGCCCCCCTAGCAGTCCCGGCCCCCGCCCAAAGGCGGGGGCCTCGCCCAAAGCGCGGGGGCACCATTCGTCCGTGGTCTCAGCCAGAAGGGGCCCCTTCGCCCGCACTTTGGACCATCCGTTTTTGCTCCAGGTGGGGGCCCCCGGGAAGGGGGGGGGGGGGTCGTCCCTGGGAGGAGAGTCGGAGAGGGGGGGGAAAAAAAAAAGAAGGAGGGGGGAAAGGGAAAGGGAAAGGGTACAGCTACCCGTGGGTGCCCCCCGAAGGGGGGCGGGTAAAAAGGACTCTCTTACCCTCGGGCCAGTCGAGAGGACAGAGGCGAAAGATGCGGAAACAGAAAAATTTTGTTTGCCCCTTCCTACGGCCAAATGCAGGAATTGAAAATTTATGCGGGTACTCTGGGACGATAAGGTAAAGAACCAGGATTTGGGGCAGGCCCCCCCAGAAAAATTCTTCCGCTCGAGTGAAGAGCTAACCCCCCTCAGCAATGGGGGGCCCCCAACTTTTCCCAATGCTGGGTCACAGGTGGCATATTAAAAAACTAAAAAAAAACGAAGCCCCCGGGGCGACGGAAAAAAAAATCAGGCAAAGGGCCCGATAGACAAAAAAGTTCGAGAGAAAAAGGTTTAACCGGCCACCCTTTGGAACTTGCGGATAAAATGCACGGGGGGGGGGGGAATTGAGAGAGAGAGGAGGAAAGCAAACCAAAAGTTGGTAAACCCCACACCAAGGGAAACCCGCCCCACAAGCCCCCTTTAAGGGGACGGTTACACGGCAACAGCAAAGGGAAATAAAAAATAATTTAAATTTCCGCCCCCCTTGGGGGGTTTCAAACGTCGGGGGCCCCTCTTTGACAAACTCGTGCCCAAACCCCCCCTTTCAAAAAAGCATCGGGTTTCTCTGAGATACAGTGCTCCTTTAAAAACCTTGTCGCATGTGCACCTTCAAAACCCAAGGGGGCCAAACCCCAACTCTCTGTGATCGGACAGAGACAAAAAACCCAAAATTAAAAACATTCCCGATAAAAATCACCCGAGGAATACAAAATTTCATTTTTTCCCAAAAACTAAGAAAATTTTTCCAACCATGAAAGAAACAATACAAAACCCATTGGTGATTCATTTCCAAAAAACTAAATAAAGTGACAACTGTCACTACACCGGGTTTACAGAGCCCAAAAAAGGGGGATAAAACCCCTGGTTGGGGGGGAGGTGTCCCTCTGATTTTTTTTTCCCCAATATGCAAAACAAAGAGCTCGGGCAAAGATAGTAAAAGCTTCCGTTTTTTCAGGAACCCTTGAAAAGAGGGAAAAGTGAAACCAGGGACTTGCAGCTCCACTGCCTAACTCAGGTCGAGGGAAAGGGATGGGGACCCGGTCCAGGCACTGGAGGGGATGATGATCGTTTCCCATAAAAAAATTTGGGGGCCGTACTTCTTCTTGGGCACGCCAGGGGGGCCAAAATTTTCCCTGAGGATTCAGAAACCCAATGGGGGCCCTTCGTAGTCCTAAGTGGGCGGCCTCTGGATCCCCGGGGTCGCGTAGTCCCCCAAATCCAAGAGGGTTAGCGGTGACCCCGTTGGGGTTGGGGGGTTAATGGGCCCCACCAGGTCGCCCCCAAACCCTTTGGGCGGGAATGGTTCCCCAACCAGGGGCACTGACCCCCGGGGAAACACGCCTCAAGCGCCCTTAGGCGGGGTCCGTTGGCAGGTATCGCAACTGCGGCAGTACTGCCAAACCTGTGAGTTCACCCCGGGCCGGGAAAAAAAACCCTGCCTAATCGCTCGTGAGTCCGCTTGGAGCCCTTTTGGACCTGCCAGGGGGGAAATCGGGGGCCCTGCCGGAGGCAGCCCTCTCTCGGGCCCCTTTGGGGAACCACGGCTGCTTGGCCACCGATTTTGCCGGGGGAAAAAAAACCCCTAAAAAGGTTCCCCCTGTGGGCTTGAAGTCCCTTGGCTTGTGGGGGAAAGACTGAGCAGGACGAAACCAGTTTTTTCGCAGGCTTTGGGGAAACCAAGCCCCTGGCCTAAAGACGGACCAGGGTTAGCAGGATGGGCCCCTGGCCAGCCCCTCGTCAGAAAATTCGGTTTGGGGACGGGAAAAAATTTCCCTTTCCCGGGCTTCTTACCCCTTTGGCGGTGTGGTGCCCCACCCCACGCCTGTACGGGCAGAATCCGTAGACACGGATAAACTGCCGTCCGTCAGCAAAGGTGACAGTTTTCCCTATGAAAAGGGGAAAATTTACATAGGTCCCCTCCACCGCAATGGCCCATACTTCGCCAAAAAAAGTAGGGGGGGGGGGGAGATGGGAAATTAGTACGAAGGACGGGGGGGGGGGTAAAACCACCCAAAAACCCCGAAACCACCCCATAACTAGCCCCCCCGCCGGGCCTCGGGGAAAACCCAAATTCTTATCCCAAAGATCTTTGATGCCCCCCCGAATCCCTGTTGGGGGCGCCCAAAGGGGGGAAACCCCACAACAGAGAAAAAACCACTGGGAAACTCAAAATCACCAAAAGCTTGGAGGAACCCACGTTCCCCAAGGAAACGAGGTGGGGGAAAGGACCACCCCCCACGCCCTTAAAAGGGGGCCCCTTTAGGACAATTTTTCCTAATGGGGCCCCGGGGAACGACCCACAAAGAAAAAAAAACCAGTCGGGGCGCTGAAATCCCCGATGAACTCCCTCCCTTGTTCCCCACTAGCAGTTGTCGGCACCTTTTTTGTACCAAACCCTTGTGGAGGGTTCCCTTTCCGTATTGGGCGAGCCCAAAAAACCCTTTTCGGGGCTTCGGGAAAACACTTCAGCTGTGTGAATCGCCCCGCAAAATTTCCTGAGGTGCTGTTTTCGCCTATCCGGTTCCTAACCCTTGGGGGGAAAAGTTTTTTGGTGAGTGTTAAATTGAGGATCAAAAATCCTCCAGCTCCAATTTTGCTAACGGGAGCCAGTACCCAAAAGGGGGTCTTGCGAGCCTATCCCCCAAATGCACGAAGGTCTAAATCATTTTTCCCTTCTTCATGGACCTAAATTTTCCCCCTTTTGGTCTCTGGGGTAAGGGGGGGAAAACGTTTTCGCAAAACCCTACTGCATGTTGAAAGGGACGCACCTTCATTTAGAGTGAGCACACCTCCCTTGAAAGCCCCAGATAACCCAAAAAAAAAGGTGCATAGCCTTTTGCTCCCCAGACAATTTGGGTTTTAACAAGCAACCTTGCGAAATGCTCTTTAAGGGAAAATATCAATGTCCTCATAGGTCTGAAAATCTGGAAAAATTTAACTTTGGGCCCCCTAACTCTATCCCCCTGCCTGGGGGGAATTTTCCCCCCGGGGTTTTCAGAAAAAGGGGGCCGCGAAAGAAGTTGTTCCCCTCTCCTCCCCCACGCAGAAACCTCCAAACCTGTCTAGTTTTCCTACGGAAGGGGGCCCTTTTCCCCACCTGGGTCCTCCCGTCTGGAAACCCTCCCCACGCTGAGCCTCCTGTCGGGGAGCTCCCCTCTGGGCCGCCTTGCCTCTTTCCCCTTTTCAGAATCTCCCGTCCTTTTCCCTTTTCCTCTCTGCGCAGGCCTCCATCCCATCTAAATTTCCCTTCGGAAGGGTTTGCCTCTTTCCCCACGAAGCTTTGCCTCTTCCCCCGGGGAAAAAGGAGGGGGGTCCCTTCCCCCCAATTTTTTTTTTTCTTTCCCCTTTCCGGGGCTTCCTGCCTAGCAGCCTCTTTACTTTCGCTGCCCCTCCAAAAAAAGAAGGGGCAGAGGTGATTCCTGGCGGGGTTCACCACTCCCGACCCGGGGGGGGATGATCCGCGGGCCCGTCCCCTTTGGGGCTCGACTTTCCCTTTAAAGGGAGTCTTTGGGGCATGCCCCTTAGAGGGGGGAAACCGGAAAAGGGGGGAAGGTTTTTTGGGGCTCTGCGACTCAACAGAAGCCCCCCAGTTGCTTCCCATATTGCGCTTCCGAGCGGAAGTGCCGTCGGGGTCTCGACAGGGAGACCCCCCCCGCGAAGAGGTTTTTTTAAAAATACTCAAAGGGCTACCCGTACCGCCTGGAAAAAGGTAAAAATGTTACCCTAGGGCGAAGTATGGGCTAATAGTAGGGATTTCAAATAACTTTTGAATACCCTTCTTTTTTCGACGCACGCGTCGCCATACCACCAGCGCGGACGTCGCCATACAACAATATCCTACAGGGTTTTTCCCTTTTCAGGGGGAAAAAACCCAAATTTCCCCTAGAAAAAAAAAAAAAAAAATTTTTTTGGGGGGATGTGTTTAGTGGGTATGTGTGTTGTGCGTGTGGGGCGGGAAAAAGTTCCGGCTGCTCCCCCCCTGGCCAAAAACCGCGCTCACAGCACGAGCAACAGTGCGGGGGGGGCCCCACCCGGAAAAAAAAAAAAGAAACAAAAAAATAGGGCCGGCTGCCCCCACTCTGGGAAAAACCGCGCTCTTCAGCACGAGCCCCAGTTTTCGGTTTGGGGGTGGCCCCAAAAAAAAAAACAAAACAAAAAAACCCAGAAAACGGTTTTCCCGGGGAGGGGAAAAAAAAAAAATAGCGTCCGATTTCCAAACCCCCCGTACTCAAAAACCGGGGGAGAGGGAAAAAAAAAAAAAAAAGGGAAATTGGCTAAATTTCAAAACAGGAATGGAAGACCCGAGCGGAAACAGAAAAGGGCCAAGACTTCCGGGGCCCCTACCTGCGTGAGGACCCGGCGGAAAAAAAAAGGGTTGGGCGCGGGTTTGCCCCCTTGGTTCACCTCGACTACCGGGGTCAAACCCGGGTGGTCCCCGGCCCCCAAAAAAAACTCCCTTTTTCCCCTAGGTCACCCAGCCCCAACCCCCCACAAAAAAAACACGACAAAAATGACTTAAAAAATATTTCAAAAAAAGACAAAAACTAAACAGGGACTCCCCGAAAAGGGGAGGGCCGTTTAGAGCCCTTACTTCCCCGGGCGAGCCCCCACAAATTTTCAGACCGACCCCTGGAGGGGCGGCCCTGACAGGATCGGTTTTTAGGTGGGAGGGGAAGGGGAGTTTTGACCTTTACCGTTCGCAAGAGCCCCCCAATAAAGATTAAGATACAAAACCCATTTATTCACACCCGCCCAAAAAAAACTTCCAACCACGCACCTGCCCGATCACAATAAAACACTCCAAAAGCACCACAACATGCACAATCACGATTTTAGCACTCCAACGCAAAACAACATGCACAATACGATCCCAAACACTCCCAAAGCACACAACCCTGCACTCGCAACAAGGGACTCCCACAACCCCCAACATGGGACGATTATAAAAAAATTTTTAACCCTTCGACGTACAAAAATTTACAATTTAAAAGCCTTCCAGCCCAAAGACCTTTTACACAATTATTTAAGAATTTTTTTCCGTATTTACCTTTTCACACCACGGAGGGGCGTTTCCCCCTCCCCGCCCCCTCAATCCGCAGGGAGCACCCCTTGCATAGGTGCTCCCAGCCCGGGGTTGGTTCTGCCCGGGAGTCGCCCAAAACCGGGCCCCTCGAAACCCTAAGGGGGCAGTTTAAGAGCGTTGTCCCGGGGGGGGGGGGGGGGGGGGGGGGGGGGGGGGGGGGGGGGGGGGGTAGTGTTAATGGAGGTCCTGGACGGGGGGTCCGGGCCCGGGCCCCCCGAGACGGCGGGTCCCCCAGCGTCCCGGTTTTCCCCCCCAAGGCGTGGCCTCGACCGCGGGGCCCAAACTGTCCCCTGGGGCTCAGCCCCCAAAGTGGCCTGACCAGGGCGTGGCACCATCCCGTTCGTGCTTTCCGGTGAAGCCCCCCCGGGGGGGGGGGGGGAGGCGTAGTGGGGGAGAGTCGGAGAGGAGGAAAAAAAGAAGGAAGGGGGAAGGAAAAAGGGTACACACCCGTGGGTGGGGCCCCAAGGGCGGGTAAAAGGGGTCTCTTACCCCCTTTTTTCCAGTCGAGAGGACAGAGGGCAAAGATGCGGAAAAAAGAAGAAATTTATGTCCCTTCCCCTTTCAGGCCGGGCTGCCCGGAATTGAAAAAATCCCGATTTACTTCGACGTAAAGGGGAAAGAAACAGGATGGGGAGGGGGCCCCCCGGCATCTTCGCTGGGGTGAAAAAGGGTAAAACCCCCCTCAGCAAAGGCGGGCCAAAATGCCTTTCGGGTCAAGAATTTTTGCATACTTCAAAAATAAAGAAACGAAACACGGCGAAAAGGTAAAAAGAGGGGGGAAGAGGCCGGTTTGACAGAAAGGGTTTGAGGAAAAGGGACCGGCCACCCCTGAAATTTCAGGAAGAATAGCAAGGGCGGTGGAATTAGAGAGGAGAAAAGAGAAAGCAAACCGAAGTTGAGCTGAAACCCCACCAAGGTGCAACTGCACCAAAAAGCCACCCTAAGGGACGGATACACGACAACAACAACGGGCAATTTAAAAAAATAAAGTAATTCCCCCCCCTAGGGGGGTCCCCGGAAATTTTTTTTGGGGGCCCCCCGTGCAAATCGTGGGCACCCGGTTTGTGTGGCATTGCTTGAAGTTGGAGGGTTTTTATTGTGTTATGTTTATTCCCGTCGTGTCGTTTTGTTGTCTATGTTATTGTATGGTTTTGGGGATTTGTAAGGGATGTTTTTGTGTTGTGTTGTGTTGTGTTTGGATTGTGTTGAACTTTTTTGTGTTTGTGTTGTTATTGGGTTGTTTTTGGTGTTGATTTTAGGGATTGTGTGTATTGTATGGGATAAGGCATGACTTGGGGTTGTGCTGTGCTGTGTTGTGTTGTGCTGTGATGTGCTTTTTTTTGTACCCTGCTATGCGGTGCTTTTGTTGTGCGTGCTGTTTCTGTGTTTGTTTGCTGTGTTGTGTTGCTTTTTATCGGAAATGTATTGTATGTTTTGGTAGATATTTGCATCCCTATTGTGTTTTTATTGTATTGGGGTAATAAGGCATTTTTGTTGTGTTGTGTTGTGTTGCGTTGTTCTGTTTTGTACTGTGCTGCTCTGTACTGTCCTATACTGTTCTGTGTTGTGCTGTACTGTGCTGTGTTGTGCTGTGTTGCGTTGTGTTGCGACATGAAGTAGTCTTGCAGTGAGGTGTGAATTGTTCCGGCGACATAGCGCCTGTTCTCTCTTCGTGTGGCGTGGTGCCGGCAGCTGGACCATGAGGTGTGAACTGTTCCAGAGACATAGCCCCTGTTCCCCTTCATGTTCCCCTTCATGTTCCCCTTCATGTTCCCTTCATGTTCCCCCTTCATGGTGGCGTGGTGCCGGCAGCTGGGCCATGAGGTGTGAAACTGTTCCAGAGACATAGCCCCTGTTCCCCTTCATGTTCCCCTTCATGTCCCCCCTTCATGTTCCCCCTTCATGTTCCCCTTCATGTTCCCCTTCA
>CM031599.1:9559230-9561431 GCA_018398815.1 Conus ventricosus | reverse complement strand
GGGGGGGGGGGGGGGGGACTGGTTACTGAGGTCCTGGACGGGGGTCCAGGCCGGCCAGTCGAGACGGCGGGCTCCCTAGCAGTCCACGGTCCCGACCAAGGCGTGGCCTCGACCAGCGCGTGGCACCATCTCGTCCGTGGTCTCAGCCAGAACGTGGCCTCGACCAGCACGTGGCACCATCCAGTTCGTGCTCCAGGTGAAGCCCCCGGGAGGGGGGAGGACGTAGCTGGGAGGAGAGTCGGAGAGGAGGAAAAGAAGAAGGAAGGAGGAAGGAAGAAGGGTACAGCTACCCGTGGGTGACCCCGAAGAGGCGGGTCAAAGGTACTCTCTACCCTCTGTCCAGTCGAGAGGACAGAGGCGAAGATGCGGAAACAGAAGAAATGATGTCCCTCTCCTACAGGCCGACTGCAGGAATTGAAAGTACTGACTGTACTCTCGACGATAAGGTAAAGAACCAGGACTGGAGCAGGCGCCCCCAGAGACATCTTCCGCTCGAGTGAAGAGCTAACCTCCCTCAGCAATGGCGGCCAACATGCCATGCTGCGTCACAGAGTGAGCATACTTCAAACTAAAAGAAACGAAGCACGTGCGACAGGTAAAAAGACAGGCGAGAGGCCGATAGACAGAAAGTTCGAGAGAAAGGTACCGGCCACCCGTGAACTTGCAGGATGAATAGCACGGGCGGTGGAATTAGAGAGAGAGAGAGAGAAAGCAAACCGAAGTTGAGCTGAACCACACCAAGGTGCAACTGCACCACAAGCCACCCTAAGGGACGGATACACGACAACAGCAACGACAATAAACAAATAAGTAATTCCGCCACCCTAGGTGGGTCGAACGTCGTAGGCCTCGTGACAAACTCGTGACACCTGGTCTTGTGTGGCATTGCTTGAAGTTGGAGGGTGTATTGTGTTATGTTGTATCCTGTCGTGTCGTGTCGTGTCCTATCGTATTGTATGGTATTGTATAGTAAGGCATGATGTTGTGTTGTGTTGTGTTGTGTTGTATTGTGTTGTAACGTGTTGTGTTGTGTTGTTATTGTGTTGTATGGTGTTGCATTTTATCGTATTGTGTCGTATTGTATGGTATAAGGCATGACGTTGTGTTGTGCTGTGCTGTGTTGTGTTGTGCTGTGATGTGCTGTGTTGTACCCTGCTATGCGGTGCTGTGTTGTGCTGTGCTGTGCTGTGCTATGTTATGCTGTGTTGTGTTGCATTTTATCGTACTGTATTGTATCGTATGGTATCGTATCGCATCGTATTGTGTTGTATTGTATTGTGTAATAAGGCATGATGTTGTGTTGTGTTGTGTTGCGTTGTACTGTGCTGTACTGTGCTGCTCTGTACTGTCCTATACTGTTCTGTGTTGTGCTGTACTGTGCTGTGTTGTGCTGTGTTGCGTTGTGTTGCGACATGAAGTAGTCTTGCAGTGAGGTGTGAATTGTTCCGGCGACATAGCGCCTGTTCTCTCTTCGTGTGGCGTGGTGCCGGCAGCTGGACCATGAGGTGTGAACTGTTCCAGAGACATAGCCCCTGTTCCCCTTCATGTTCCCCTTCATGTTCCCCTTCATGTTCCCCTTCATGTTCCCCCTTCATGTGGCGTGGTGCCGGCAGCTGGGCCATGAGGTGTGAACTGTTCCAGAGACATAGCCCCTGTTCCCCTTCATGTTCCCCTTCATGTCCCCCCTTCATGTTCCCCCTTCTTGTTCCCCTTCATGTTCCCCTTCATGTTCCCCTTCATGTTCCCTCTTCATGTTCCCCTTCATGTTCCCCTTCATGTTCCCCTTCATGTTCCCCTTCATGTGGCGTGGTACCGGCAGCTGGGCCATGAGGTGTGAACTGTTCCAGCGACATAGCCCCTGTTCCCCTTCATGTCCCCCTTCATGTTCCCCTTCATGTTCCCCTTCATGTTCCCCTTCATGTTCCCCTTCATGTCCCCCCTTCATGTTCCCCCTTTATGTTCCCCTTCATGTCCCCCTTCATGTTCCCCTTCATGTTCCCCTTCATGTTCCCCTCATGTTCCCCTTCATGTCCCCCTTCATGTTCCCCCTTTATGTTCCCCTTCATGTCCCCCTTCATGTTCCCCTTCATGTTCCCCTTCATGTTCCCCTTCATGTTCCCCCTTTATGTTCCCCTTCATGTTCCCCTTCATGTCCCCCTTCATGTTCCCCTTCATGTTCCCCTTCATGTTCCCCTTCATGT
>CM031599.1:9544230-9556730 GCA_018398815.1 Conus ventricosus | reverse complement strand
ATCCTGAATGAGTAGTGAACAGTAAACAGTAAATAACAAAAAGTAGTGTAACTGTCGCTCCCATGGCGAAATAAACACACGCCTTCACTATCTCGGACTCTGGCTCTATTCAAGATCGAAGAGGCTGTGCCAGCCTGGAGTGATTGTCAATTTGCATTTGTCCATTTCTCCAACTGCTGTTGCTGTGTAGATGTGTCCAGCGCGGGGTATATAGGCAGGCTTGGAACATCCTGTCTTGGGCAATGTTTCTTGGTGTGTTGTGTGTGCTGTGTGCTGTCATACCTGCTGGGCCATTCGGTGTGGTCTGTGTGCTGTGTGCTATCATACCTGCTGGGCCATTCGGTGTGGTCTGTGTGCTGTGTGCTGTCATACCTGCTGGGGGATTCGGTGTGGTCTGTGTGCTGTGTTCTGTCATACCTGCTGGGCCATTCGGTGTGGTCTGTGTGCTGTGTGCTGTCATACCTGCTGGGGGATTCGGTGTGGTCTGTGTGCTGTGTGCTGTCATAACTGCTAGGCCATTCGGTGTGGTCTGTGTGCTGTGTGCTGTCATACCTGCTGGGGGATTCGGTGTGGTCTGTGTGCTGTGTGCTGTCATACCTGCTTGGGGATTCGGTGTGGTCTGTGTGCTGTGTGCTGTCATACCTGCTGGGGGATTCGGTGTGGTCTGTGTGCTGTGTGCTGTCGTACCTGCTGGGGGATTCGGTGTGGTCTGTGTGCTGTGTGCTGTGTGCTGTCATACCTGCTTGGGGATTCGGTGTGGTCTGTGGTCTGTGTGCTGTGTGCTGTCATACCTGCTGGGGGATTCGGTGTGGTCTGTGTGCTGTGTGCTGTGTGCTGTCATACCTGCTGGGCCATTCGGTGTGGTCTGTGGTCTGTGTGCTGTGTGCTGTCATACCTGCTGGGGGATTCGGTGTGGTCTGTGTGCTGTGTGCTGTCATACCTGCTGGGCCATTCGGTGTGGTCTGTGTGCTGTGTGCTGTGTGCTGTCATACTGCTGGGGGATTCGGTGTGGTCTGTGGTCTGTGTGCTGTGTGCTGTCATACCTGCTGGGGGATTCGGTGTGGTCTGTGGTCTGTGTGCTGTGTGCTGTCATAGCTGCTGGGGGATTCGGTGTGGTCTGTGAGCTGTGTGCTGTCATACCTGCTGGGCCATTCGGTGTGGTCTGTGTGCTGTGTGCTGTGTGCTGTCATACCTGCTTGGGGACTCGGTGTGGTCTGTGGTCTGTGTGCTGTGTGCTGTCATACCTGCTGGGGGATTCGGTGTGGTCTGTGTGCTGTGTGCTGTGTGCTGTCATACCTGCTTGGGGATTCGGTGTGGTCTGTGGTCTGTGTGCTGTGTGCTGTCATACCTGCTGGGGGATTCGGTGTGGTCTGTGAGCTGTGTGCTGTCATACCTGCTGGGCCATTCGGTGTGGTCTGTGTGCTGTGTGCTGTCATACCTGCTGGGCCATTCGGTGTGGTCTGTGTGCTGTGTGCTGTGTGCTGTCATACCTGCTGGGCCATTCGGTGTGGTCTGTGTGCTGTGTGCTGTCATACCTGCTGGGCCATTCGGTGTGGTCTGTGTGCTGTGTGCTGTGTGCTGTCATGCCTGCTGGGCCATTCGGTGTGGTCTGTGTGCTGTGTGCTGTGTGCTGTCATACCTGCTGGGCCATTCGGTGTGGTCTGTGTGCTGTGTGCTGTCATACCTGCTGGGCCATTCGGTGTGGTCTGTGTGCTGTGTGCTGTCATACCTGCTGGGGGATTCGGTGTGGTCTGTGTGCTGTGTGCTGTCATACCTGCTGGGCATTCGGTGTGGTCTGTGTGCTGTGTGCTGTCATACCTGCTGGGGGATTCGGTGTGGTCTGTGTGCTGTGTGCTGTCATACCTGCTGGGCCATTCGGTGTGGTCTGTGTGCCGTGTGCTGTCATGCCTGCTGGGGGATTCGGTGTGGTCTGTGTGCTGTGTGCTGTCATACCTGCTGGGCCATTCGGTGTGGTCTGTGTGCTGTGTGCTGTCATACCTGCTGGGCCATTCGGTGTGGTCTGTGTGCTGTGTACTGTGTGCTGTCATACCTGCTGGGCCATTCGGTGTGGTCTGTGGTCTGTGTGCTGTGTGCTGTCATACCTGCTGGGCCATTCGGTGTGGTCTGTGGTCTGTGTGCTGTGTGCTGTCATACCTGCTGGGCCATTCGGTGTGGTCTGTGGTCTGTGTGCTGTGTGCTGTCATACTGCTGGGCCATTCGGTGTGGTTTGTGTGCTGTGTGATGTGTGCTGTCATACCTGCTGGGCCATTCGGTGTGGTCTGTGGTCTGTGTGCTGTGTGCTGTCATACCTGCTGGGCCATTCGGTGTGGTCTGTGTGCTGTGTGCTGTCATACCTGCTGGGCCATTCGGTGTGGTCTGTGTGCTGTGTGCTGTCATACCTGCTGGGCCATTCGGTGTGGTCTGTGTGCTGTGTGCTGTCATACCTGCTGGGGGATTCGGTGTGGTCTGTGTGCTGTGTGCTGTCATACCTGCTGGGGGATTCGGTGTGGTCTGTGTGCTGTGTGCTGTGTGCTGTCATATCTGCTGGGGGATTCGGTGTGGTAAGCAGCATTCGTTTGGAGTGATGGGCGTGCTTTTGTTTTATCTTGGGAGCAAGAGTTACCGTCCTTGTCTGTTACTTTCCAGAGGGAAAGGACGTTTTGCGTCATTCATTCAAAGCACTAAATCCCAAGCCTCAGTAAGTCTTCCCAAAGAAGTGGTGTTTTTTTCCCCGTATAATCTTTGTGTCCCTGGGATAAGCTAATGGAAAAGCTTAGTGCTTGAAATCCAGTGCAGGTAGTGTTGGTGTAGCCCCTTGTCAAACACATGACATCGATGAGGACATGTATCTGCAGGTAATGTTGGTGTAGCGCATTGTCAAACACATGACATCAATGAGGACATGTATCTGTAGGTAGTGTTGGTGTAGCGCATTGCCAAACACATGACATCGATGAGGACATGTATCTGCAGGTAGTGTTGGTGTAGCGCATTGTCAAAACACATGACATCGATGAGGACAGTATCTGCAGGTAGTGTGGTGTAGCGCATTGCCAACACATGACATCGATGAGGACATGTATCTGCAGGTAGTGTTGGTGTAGCGCATTGCCAAACACATGACATCGATGAGGACATGTATCTGCAGGTAGTGTTGGTGTAGCGCATTGCCAAACACATGACATCGATGAGGACATGTATCTGCAGGTAGTGTTGGTGTAGCGCATTGTCAAACACATGACATCGATGAGGACATGTATCTGCAGGTAGTGTTGGTGTAGCGCATTGCCAAACACATGACATCGATGAGGACATGTATCTGCAGGTAGTGTTGGTGTAGCGCATTGTCAAACACATGACATCGATGAGGACATGTATCTGCAGGTAGTGTTGGTGTAGCGCATTGCCAAACACATGACATCGATGAGGACATGTATCTGCAGGTAGTGTTGGTGTAGCGCATTGTCAAACACATGACATCGATGAGGCATGTATCTGCAGGTAGTGTTGGTGTAGCGCATTGTCAAACACATGACATCGATGAGGACATGTATCTGCATGTAGTGTTGGTTGTAGCGCATTGCCAAACACATGACATCGATGAGGACATGTATCTGCATGTAGTGTTGGTGTTAGCGCATTGTCAAACACATGACATCGATGAGGACATATTGCTTGAGCCCCCACATGAGTCCTATCTTGAGCCCCACACGAGTCCTGTCTTGAGCCCCCACATTAGTCCTGTCTTGAGCCCCCACATGAGTCCTGTCTTGAGCCCCCACACGAGTCCTGTCTTGAGCCCCCACATTAGTCCTGTCTTGAGCCCCCACATTAGTCCTGTCTTGAGCCCCCACATTAGTCCTGTCCTGAGCCCCCACATTAGTCCTGTCTTGAGCCCCACATGAGTGCTGTCTTGAGCCCCACATGAGTCCTGTCTTGAGCCCCACATGAGTCCTGTCTTGAGCCCCACATGAGTCCTGTCTTGAGCCCCCACATGAGTCCTGTCTTGAGCCCCACATGAGTCCTGTCTTGAGTCCTGTCTTGAGCCCCCACATGAGTCCTGTCTTGAGCCCCACATGGTCCTGTCTTGAGCCCCCACATGAGTCCTGTCTTGAGCCCCCACATGAGTCCTGTCTTGAGCCCCCACATGAGTCCTGTCTTGAACCCCCACATGAGTCCTGTCTTGAGTCCCCACATGAGTCCTGTCTTGAGCCCCCACATTAGTCCTGTCTTGAGCCCCACATGAGTCCTGTCTTGAGCCCCCACATGCGTCCTGTCTTGAGCCCCCACATGAGTCCTGTCTTGAGCCCCCACATGAGTCCTGTCTTGAGCCCCATACGAGTCCTGTCAAATGTATATCACGACTGAGCACCACCATGACACAGAGTGCAGGCGTTTACCTGTAGATTGAACTGAAGGGGAGACAATCTTTACGCTGGGGGGGGGGGGGGGGGGGGGGGGGGGAGAGAAAAGAAAAAAAGACGAGAAGGAAAGCAGGAGCGAGCGGACAGAACAAATAAGAGAGAGAATGAAGAGGAGGACCTTCCAACTCGCTGCTGTCCCTGCAAAAGAACGCTTTGCGTGAAAAAGAAATGACGTCCTCCGGTCAATGCATCCCACAGTTAAACAAACCCCACAGGATGTAGAGACGGAAATGTGAAAACGAATGGAGAAAGAAGGCGGGGAGGGGGGGGGGGGGGAGGGGAGGGAGAGGGGCCACAAGGGACTTCCGACAACAATTTCCCCGATCTTCCGCCCCACTCCGCCGGACACGTGATCGCTGAACCGTCGCCATGCTTCCTAAAACATTATCATTATCATCATTATTAAAAGTACAAAACCCAAACGTCCGGACATTGGTGTGCTCTAAGCGGAATATTACAAATGCTTTTGAATGCCATCCTAACTCGACGCGAATTTGACCATTACCTGACGTCTAGTGCTAGGCAGAAGATAATACCAGGCGATGATGATAATGACTACCTGACGTCTAGTGCTAGGCAGAAGATAATACTGGGCGATGATGATAATGACAACCTGACGTCTTGTGCTAGGCAGAAGCTAATACCGGGCGATGATGATAATGACAATCTGACGTCTAGTGGTAGTGATAATGACAACCTGACGTCTTGTGCTAGGCAGAAGATAATACCGGGCGATGATGATAATGACAACCTGACGTCTTGTGCTAGGCAGAAGATAATACCGAGCGATGATGATCATGACAACCGTTTACCTGACGTCTTGTGGTAGGCAGAAGATAATACCGGGCGATGATGATAATGACAAGTGTTTTTGCTCTCCCTCCTACCTCGCTGTCCGTCCTCCCCCCTTCCTCCCCAGTAGAGACTTCAACAGAGCTAGAGTTCCTAGCAAAGACTGTCCCTCAGAACACAGTGTAGAGGCTTCAACAGAACAGAATTAAAGTGCAGAGCAAAGGCTGTCCCCTCAGAACACAGTGTAGAGGCTTCAACAGAACAGAATTAGAGTGCAGAGCAAAGGCTGTCCCCTCAGAACACAGTGTAGAGGCTTCAACAGAACAGAATTAGAGTGCAGAGCAAAGGCTGTCCCCTCAGAACACAGTGTAGAGGCTTCAACAGAACAGAATCAGAGTGCAGACCAAAGGCTGTCCCCTCAGAACACAGTGTAGAGGCTTCAACAGAACTAGAGTGCAGGGGAAACACAATCCAATCAGAACACAGGTAAGGCTAAGGGTAATGTTGCTTATAGCCCAGCCGACGGCAAAGGGCCATATCAAAGCTGTCACCGTGTTGAAGTGAACTGACAAGTCATTTAAAAAAACTCATTCACACAACCCTTTAAAACACATCTTCTCAAAACACATCAGAAATTTTGTTAAGAATCTTTCTTCTTCTTAGATCAGATGGAAAAAATGTTAATCTTCCACAGAAATTCAAAGGTCGAATCAGGTGGGACATCTCTGAACAATATTTTCATGGAGTCTGCTGTAAAGTATTTATATCTCACTTCACGCAAGTCCCAACACTCTAAAAGAACATGTTTCACTGTGAGTGGTACATGACATGGAATGCACCATGGAGCTTCTTCACCTTTTACAAGATAAAAATGGATGTAAAAGGAGTGGCCTGTATGCAAACGGCACAAGACTGTTTCTTCTTTACGGCCGCCTCGGGAACATGGTAAAAACTCTTTGGACGGATTTGGAACAGTTTGTTATCCGTCTGCGAGGTCCATTCCTCTTGCCCGAGGTGTTTGACGTTAGCTTGGGTTTGGGGTTTGAAATCAGTGTGAGGGATAGACAATGTGCTCAACTCTTCCTTTGAGGCACTCTTGGCCAGTTCATCAACCAACTCGTTGCCTTACAACACAGATGATGGCCAGACACGACGAACAGGTGAACGATGGTAATGACATGGACAAGATGGAAGACAGGGGTCGCACGTACAAAGTGAGATGTGGGATGGGTGGGGTGGGAAGTCGAGCGACTTCAGGAAAAGAAATGTTTGGTAGCACAACTGAAATCTTGGTAACAACTATAGAAAGATACGAGTGCCAAGGAGGGAACATTTAAAAAGCCTAAGAGAGAGAGAGAGAGAGAGAGGAGAGAGAGACTCTTGACTCTTGACGCGCGCTTTCACGCCGCGCCATTTATTGTGAGGCCTCGGCCCGTCCACAGGAGTACGCAACATACATTTCAACATGACAAAAACGTTTGATTGAAACGTTGATTGTAACATAATTTGTTTTCTGATTAGAGTTTCTGTTCTTCCTATAAGTATTACTATTACATACGGGTTTCTCTGGTTTTTAAGGCATAGAAGATGTACATTGCAATATCTCTTATGGTTTCGGTGTTATCGTTTTGTAGCAGACTTTCCAATGTGATTGCGTTTCTGTTACTAAAGTGTTTGAAAATGTATTTTGTTCGTAATTGCCTGTAATTTGGACACCACATTAAGAAGTGCATTTCTGTTTCTACTGTTGGGTAGAAGGGGCATGTTGTTATAGCTTCATTGTCTATGTATTTTTTATTGCCATGCAGTTCGTTTATTCCTAATCGTAGTCTTGTCAACGCTTTTCTGAACTTTGCGATTGTGATTGCGCGAAAGTATTCTTCAGTTTGGTGTATAGTTTTAAACGTATTATATGTAGTAAATCGTTCACTGTTCGCTATTTTGTTATGCCAGTTCTGTTTGTAACAATCTATGATTCTTTGTTTTAGTGTTATGATAAATGTTTGCTCGTTTCCTACGCCTTCGTTCAGCCAAACTTCAGAGAAGCCATATGTATCCAAGCAGCGTTTAATTTCCAGTGCCCAGTTCTGTGGTTTGTCAATTTCTATTTTTTCTCTTTCATATGCCTGTCTAGGTATCCTGTCTGGAGTCATCTTCATTAATTTGAACCAATATCTGATTGCTTTTATTGAACTATCTATACTCATCGGATATCTTCCTAGTTCACCGTATACTAAGTTGTTTGGCGTTTTCTTCCCCACCCCCATGTATCTTTTACATGCGAATAGATGTATATTTTCCACCGCTGAATAACGAGTCAAACCCATACTTCTGCTGCGTACAGTAGCAGTGGCTTGACCTGTGTATCAAATAGCTTAAAAAATATGTTTATATCCAAATGTCCTAAACTATACATTGTTTTCATTATTTCACCTATTTTCCCTTTCGCCCTTCCTGCATATTCTGAAAGTGAAATATCTACTGAGAGTTTAGTCGTTAGAGTGAAACCTAAGTATTTGTAACTGTTTACTACCTCAATTTCTTCCCCTTTGTAATTCCATTTTTCTAGTCTGCCAAAGTATCCTCCTTTTCTAAAGACCATGATTTTTGTTTTTTGGAGATTAACCTTTAGTCCAATGCGGTCTGAGGCTTCCTGTAGGTTCTTAATTTGGTTTTGCAGACTGCTGGTGTTTTAGCTATTAAAGCTATGTCATCAGCGAATAGAAGTAAAAATATTTCTGCCTTTCCGGGTAAGAATTGATATCCGTGTCTTCCTTTAGCTGTGACATTGTCTGCAACTTCTGTAATTAGTAATGAAAAGATTAGAGGGGACAGTAAACACCCTTGTTTCACTCCTGTGTGGCATTCAAAGAATTCTGTTAGTTCAGTTCCATGTCTTACACATGCTTGTACTGTTTTATAGATAGCTTTTAGCATGTTAATCATCTTCGTAGATATTTTGTGTTTCTGTAGAATTTCCCAAAGTTTTTCTCTATTTACTGTGTCCAAACGCTTTCTGATAATCAATGAAGGCTACATACAATTTACTTCTTCTTCTGCCGTATAGGCAGTTACTTATCATAGATGTTAGTGTGAAAATATGGTCTACTGTTGAGAATCTTTCCTGAAGCCTGCTGTCACGCACGAACTGACACAGGTCGCCTCAGTGACAATTGTGGAGTGTGACCCGTCCAGTGCCAGGTGGCAGTGACCGTGAAGTGCGTGAATCCTGCCGGGAATTTGCTTACCTGTTAACTCTTGGAGGGGGGAGGGAGAGAGTGTCAAGCTCGTCGGAATAGTGAGGTTTACGTGTGTAAACAAACGCTCGTGAAACTGGAGTTCTTCGTTGTGTATGGGGAATTCCGTGAATGTGAGTGCTGTCTTGTGAGTTTCCGAGGTGAACTCGGAGTGTCGTGGTGTATCTGCAAGTTAGTGCGAACTGAGGCGTTATCCACGAAGGTTGGTTGGCCTCGTGCTCAGGTTGTTCCTGCCGTTGGGGCAGGGTTGGTGGTATGCCCTCGACCGACTTTTGAAGGTTTTGGCTACCAGGTTGAAGACTGTCGATGTTTCGGTGTTCAGCGACGGGTTCTGCATGTACCAGGGCGTTGGCTGTCTGGCAGTGTCCCGGCGACTGAGGTGTCGTCCAGTGTGTCGTCCGCGTCTTGACTGCGGTGTTCGGTGTTCAGCGACGGGTTCTGCATGTACCAGGGCGTTGGCTGTTGGCAGTGTCCGGCGACTGAGGGTGTCGTCCAGTGTGTCGGTCCGCGTCTTGACTGTCGGTGTTCGGTGTTCAGCGAGGGTGCTGGCACGTACCAGGGCGTTGGCTGTCTGGCAGTGTCCCGGCGACTGAGGGTGTCGTCCATTGTGTGTCGTTCCTGTTGTCTAAGGTGAGCGGGTAAAGTAGCGGAAAGTTTGGAGGGTGTGTAGTTGGTTGTTTGTAGATATCATGGTTTCATCAACTTTTGTGTTTCAGTTCCCGGAATGGGAGGATTTCCTTTTAATTTGATTTTTATTCGCAAAGATTCTTTTTATGTGAATTTGGCTAAGAGGAGGAGATTTAAATGTGCGGAAGTTTGAAGAGAAGAGATATAATTTGAATTTAAGGTTGGGGGAAAAAAACCGTACATATGGGAATGAAGTAATGTGCATTCCGGTTCTACACCGATACAGAGAGGTGGTTGTGTTACAGCAGCATTGATGTGCTAAGACAATATGTTGTACGGGGTAGTGGTCGCTGGTGTACAGAAATACTGGTTTCAAGTTTGATAAAGATTAGCTATTTGCTGAGAGTGTACGTTTGGTATCGGAGGACGGGAACTTTTAATATTAAGAGGACTGTCACGCGGTGCAGGCCAGGTACGGAGGGCAGACTGCTTGTGATGTGTCTGGGCGTGTTGAGGTTTATCGAGAGGTGACGGGTGGTGGTACCTTGGATAGACACGTCTTGTGGAAGTTCACTTTGGCGTTTGCACTTGGAACTAAACGGGTTGGATGGGCGGAAAGGAAAAGTAGGGATCATTATATTAATAAGAGTTGTTCTTTTGTTCAATTATTGTTAAAGATTTGCGGGTGAATTCATGATTGTGTTGTTACTTGGTATAGTTATTACGATTGGAAAATAAGAGAAAAATAGCAGATGATAAGAATAAAAGGGTGTTTAAGATATTTGGGAATTCTGCCTCAGAAGCTTCCATTTGATGTATATATGTATGTATGTGGTTGTTTTAGTCGACGGGGGTGCGTCAGTATTCAAAGATGTTTTCCGCAGCATTGTGGTGTCGGTAGACAATGTATAGCAGCGCTCGGAAATCCTTGTCGAGCTTATGTAATTGGTGATTGTCATCGTGCTTGATAATTTTTGATGACATTTGTAGAATATGTGATTGTGCCTGCTAGGAAATTGGGATACCCGGGTTCATTCTATTATTTGGTTTTGCTTGAGATGGGTTTGAGTCTATTAAGCATGTTTCCTGAGTAATCGATCCTGAACTGTGACCGGTACTGTCGTCACTAACGGTCGGATTGTTCGTTTGTTCGTTGCAGTGAATATGATTTATAATCTTAGTGAATCATTGTCTTGGAGACCTCGATGGAAATGAAGTCGTGGGCATGTAATTCAGATAGTGTAATCACTTTTATGAAGGAATGGTTATAATTATGTTGTGGCTGTTGATGGAAGTGGGAAGTCAATGAAATTGGTTTACATGTGTAATGGAACATTTCTGGTGTGAGAGAATTTTGATGTCAAGGTGGCTGGTTGTATAAGTCATGATTTAAAATTCCAATTAGCTGTCGCACTTTGGGTTGTGACATGTAAACACTGAGAATCATTTACTTAGTGAAGCAACAAATAAGTATAACTGTATTCTTCTGTGGTAGTAAGACATTTCCTTTGCACAGGGTTCCGGCGAGTTTGTATACCTCCCCTACACGGCAAATCCGTGAGGGTTGGTCTCTCAGGTGGTGGGAGTTGGCACCGCCATCCCCACTGTCATCCCTGCCCACTTCTCTGCCGGAGTGGGGACGCACCCGGAGCCGGCAGGAGGCGTTCCGGTCGGGACGTCATCCCTCTTCCACAGTCCGAGGGTGTGGCAACTGTCTCTTCAACTGTCTCGTCAGGTGGCAAGCGTCTTGAGGGCCCACCGCAGTATTACATCAGCGTGTGACTCGCGGGTGTGGTTGGTGCCCGGTAGGGAGGGAACTGCGTTCTTCGTGTCACAACGTTCCTCTCCTATCAAGCGCTTCAGTGAAGGTTCTGTGTTTTGGCGGTGCATTAGTGAGAGCGCCGTCAAGCAGACCGACGGTTTCACAACCATATCGGGAAACGCTGTGTTGCCGTTGTTTTTTTTTTTGTGTGTGGTTTTGTTTTTTGTTTTGAAAGAAGCTTTGTTTTTGCCTGTGTCAAGTACCCGCCAGGGACTTCGGATGAAGTATTGAAAGTACAACAGTGGGTGCGGGTTACTTGAACAATTGGTGTTGAACATTTGGGGGTTAAGCTTTTGTGTCCGGGTGGTTTGACACCGGCATATAAAAATTAGCAGAAAGAATATATTTTGGAAAAGAGACATCGCGTGGGCATCTCAGGTTTGTGAGGTATCAACCTTGTTTGGTATTTCAGCCTGGGGTTACCAGGGGATGTGATGAGTCACCCTTGTTCCTTCGGGTATTACCCTTTGGTGGGCTGAGGTGTGCATTTGTGCTCCTGAGGGAAGGGTTGTTATATGTAAACGTGCAGCACATGCGTGCACGGGTATGCATAAGGGGCCATGTGTTGATGGTCGAGTATTGATAGTATTGTTGGATTCTTTTGGGTTTTGTTTGTTTTTTTTTTTGTGTGTGTGTATGTGTGGGGAAAACTGCCTATGTGTTCGGATATATAAAGGTATTGGTTTTTCATCTGCATTCTGGGTGAGAGTGCGTGTGTGAATGCAAATAAGCCTTCTGTTTGTGCACTGTATCTTCTTTTGTGTGTGTTTGTTGTGTGGCGTTCATACTTAGTAAAGGGAAAGGGTGGTTATAACGGGGATATATTAATACATATATCCCTGTCGACTGTCTTATACAGTGACACCGCCTGCTCTTTGCTAATTTTATTTTCTGCTTCTGCCAACATATAGTCTTCTGTTTAATATTGCTGTGTAATCTTGTTATGATGCATAATAAGGATATTCCTCTATAGTTTCCTGGATTCTGTCTATCTCCCTTCTTGTGTGGGAGATAGAGAGAAGAGAGAGAGAGAGAGAGAGAGAGAGAGGGGAAGAGAGAGGGGAAGACGCGAGAGAGAGAGACAGAGAGACAGAGACAGAGAGAGCGACAAACGGGCAGAGAGAGAGAAAAGAGAGAGAGGAGAGAGAGAGAGAGAGAGAGGGGAGAGGAGAGAAGAGAGAAAAGAGAGAGGGGCATGTGCTACAAAAACAACAACAACAAAACATTGCAAGAAAATCATGAAATCAGTCACACTAAACAAACAAACTTTGTTGTTTGCACTCAGGCCAATCTGCTCAAACGCGCTGTTGAGGGGCTCCTGTCGTTCCAGCTTGGAACCCTGTTCTTTAACACCTCAGGGGGACCTCCACGTATCACAGTGAAACGCATGATAGCCAAGATTAGGTCTGTGGCATATCCGGTGTAGACTTTTTGATTCCTTGTAGGACCCCTCCCATCCTCACCCCCCCCCCCCCCCCCCCCCCCCCCCCAAACACCCCCCCCCCCCCACCCCCCCCCCCCCCCGGCCCTGGGAAAAGACAAAGTGGGGTGTGCAGACAGTGAAGAAGGACGATAACT
>CM031599.1:9536730-9539230 GCA_018398815.1 Conus ventricosus | reverse complement strand
GGCTGTTAGGGAAATAGATGTAAGGAGGCTGTTAGGGAAATAGTTGTATGTTAAGGAGGCTTTTAGGGAAATAGATGTAAGGAGGCTTTTTAGGGAAATAGATGTATGTTAAGGAGGCTGTTAGGGAAATAGATGTATGTTAAGGAGGCTTTTAGGGAAATAGATGTATGTTAAGGAGGCTTTTAGGGAAATAGATGTAAGGAGGCTTTTAGGGAAATAGATGTAAGGAGGCTGTTAGGGAAATAGATGTATGTTAAGGAGGCTGTTAGGGAAATAGATGTAAGGAGGCTGTTAGGGAAATAGATGTATGTTAAGGAGGCTGTTAGGGAAATAGATGTAAGGAGACTTTTAGGGAAATAGATGTATGTTAAGGAGGCTGTTAGGGAAATAGATGTAAGGAGACTTTTAGGGAAATAGATGTAAGGAGGCTGTTAGGGAAATAGATGTAAGGAGACTTTTAGGGAAATAGATGTAAGCCCTATCAGCAGGTGCTTCTTCCTGCTCCCCACCCCATCCCCCACCCCCATCCCTTTCTTCCATCCGCCCTCTTAGGCCCCAATGGCAAAGAAGTCGACAGGTGCTTCAAATGACGCATCCCGAAATAGATGCGGATGTTTATAAAAGCAAGAGATAGAGAGAGGAACAGCGAGGACCAAGATGAAAGACTCCACTTTCTAATTCAGCCTCCTGCCCTTTCAAATCCTCTGCCCCATCGATACACACCAGACAAGTTTGTAATTGCGTCTGGGAATCGCAAATGCGTCTAAGCAAACATTTGTGTCGAAATAGCTATTTCTTCTTTTTTGAAAGATAATTTCGAAACGCTATGGGAAGAGGCGTCACAGGAAAATTGTTTCACAGGTGTCATTGATGACGATGTTTCACGCGAGACCAATGTGTTGCCCAGTTACATTATGCGATCATAATTGCAATAGTCAAGGTTAGATGTAACGATCCTGATCTATTGATTTACATGAAGCAAGTCAACGATAGACCACGCCATTGCCGTATTGACAAGAGAGTGACATGAGTCTATCAAGATGAGTGTGATCTTAATGTAGAGTGCCCCAGATCGTATTGAAATATCCGCAAAATATTGTTGCTCCATGAATATTGTATTCAAGGTTTGTGTTCTCAATTTGTAACTTGTTTTCTGCACACGAAAAGTCGCCGTTAAGATTGAAAGAAAGTGATTAAATGATGCCATTTTTCACACGTGAACAGGTTTAATTAATGTCGATGATGAAGATGTTCATTCATTTCATTCTGTCGTCGGAAATTATCCATATCCCTAGCAGAGGTCACAGATTAATAAAATCTCGAATCTTTACTCATGAGTCTTGTCTTTAAGAGCTACAGATTGAAAAAAAAGGAAATCTTTTACCGCGCCAAGTCGTGGGTAATGCCTAATCACCAGAAACAGTCGTGGGTAATGCCTAATCACCAGAAACAGTCGTGGGTAATGCCTAATCACCAGAAACAGTCGTGGGTAATGCCTAATCACCAGAAACAGTCGTGGGTAATGCCTAATCACCAGAAATAGTGACGTTTTCTGAATGGCCGGAAGAGCTGGTGACATGCTGACCTTTTTCTGGAGTTGGTTTCTGTTCTCTCTCCACAGACTGAAAGGTCAAATGCTGACCTTTGTCTGCAGTTGGCTTCTGTTCTCTCTCCACAGACTGAAAGGTCAAATGCTGACCTTTGTAGTTGGCTTCTGTTCTCTCTCCACAGACTGAAAGGTCAAATGCTGACCTTTGTCTGCAGTTGGCTTCTGTTTCCTCTCCACAGATTGCAGGTCAAATGCTGACCTTTGCAGTTGGCTTCTGCTCTCTCTCCCCAGACTGAAAGGTCAAATGCTGACCTTTGTCTACAGTTGGCTTCTGCTCCCTCTCCACAGACTGAAAGGTCAAATGCTGACCTTTGCAGATGGCTTCTGTTCCCTCTCCACAGACTGAAAGGTCAAATGCTGACCTTTGCAGATGGCTTCTGTTCCCTTTCCACAGACTGAAAGGTCAAATGCTGACCTTTGCAGATGGCTTCTGTTCCCTCTCCACAGACTGAAAGGTCAAATGCTGACCTTTGCAGATGGCTTCTGTTCCCTCTCCACAGACTGAAAGGCTTCCCAGCTGATTCCGTCATGGCTGTCAGGGCTCTGATTCTTTTCTTCCAGAGCGAGGGCCGTCTGGTGAGATTCAAAGCAAAGGACCAGGCCGACCCTCGAAGGCTGTGTGCAGAGTGGACCGGTCCCGGCCGTCCGCCGTCCGTCTGGAAGAAAGAACCCTGGTCCGGTTCATCTCTTTTCCAACAACATTCAGGACAATGGGATCGAAGAACGAGTGATCACTTACGTTTTTCCAACCACATTCAGGACAATGGGATCGAAGAACGAGTGATCACTTACGTTTTTCCAACAACATTCAGGACAATGGAATCGAAGAACGAGTGATCACTTACGTTTTTCCAACAACATTCAGGACAATGGAATCGAAGAACGAGTGAT
>CM031599.1:9526730-9529230 GCA_018398815.1 Conus ventricosus | reverse complement strand
CAACGCCAGGTTCATGGTCTGGAATCGGCCCTCTTTTCACAACCTGAACACATGGATTCATGTAATATTTTCTTGGAATTAATTCTTTTCTCAAATCAGTCTAAGCTGGACACAAGGAGAAAATGGATTTCATCTTCCTCAGCAGAGGGAACATTGTGGACATAACAACTGTGAGTTGGTTGTTCTTGTATACCTTAAAGAACGTGTGAACATAGATAAAACTCAAAATCAAAATTTACTTAGGACATTCTTTACACATTTATTGCACGTCTGATATTCATAGACACACAGGGCTCCCTTACATAACTATATCTTTCACTTGTTTGCGTATGATTGTCCCATTCCTGCCACCTGCAATCAGTTATCCTTTGTCTAAATCTTAATAATGAACATTGAAACCGACTCTACACTGTGATTATCCCAAACATTAGAAAACCCACATTTGTCTAAAGTTGTACGAACATTTGTAATCCACGCATGCTTCCCCTTTTCGTCAAGATGGTATGGTAATCTGTGTTTCCCTATACGGGTCAGTTTTAACCAACATTTAATAGAATTCTTGCTCCCATAAGAAAACCTAACACAGTAACTTCTAGTCAAGACTGGCACAGCCTTTTAAACTTGAATAAAGTCAGACAAATACAAAGGCGAACAAGTGGGGGGAAAACAAGCGCAGGCCAACAACCCCTCAGTCATCACAGTAATGACTTGGCAAAGATTTGAACTTGGGGGGGGGGGGGGGGGGGGGGTTGAATAAATTAGAAAATATATTATAAATATGAAAACTCTTCACTAGTTGCATGAGAGAACCATCGTAATCCCTCTCGAAGGCAGATCTATTTGTATTGCCTGCTCCTAGGCCTTTCATCTGCTGGATCGGACTCATCAGGGAGACACGGCTGATTGTGTCTGTGTTCCTGGCGTCAAATAGAGACACATCACAGTCCATAATACTGCGGTGTTCTCACCACCAAGGGTTTCAAAAACAGAATCCAACAGTACCCCCTAAAGCAGCCAGCGAAGGGTAGTAAATGAAACAAAGCAAAAGTGCAGGGAGGAAAAAATGTTGCTGAAGAACTAAAGACATAGAGAATGTAAATATGTTCGTTCACGACCACCCATGTGATTCTGCCGAAAACCCCCTTTTTCACATACAAATCACGTCCATCACATATCAGTTTTGGCCAAATTTAACACCTTTTTTCCAAAAAATTAACACCCCAAAACCTCTAAAAATCGACGAAAGCAGTACATTGAAACGGGGGTTTCCGTGCAGAATAACATGGGCGATCGTGAACCCGTATATTTACATTCTCTCTGAGACACATAAAATGAACAAAAAATGTATATGGCTTAACCGTCTCATTCTAGACCGCCTTCAACCAATATTGATTGCCCGGACCGCTTTGCACGGCCTGCTGGCGGGTATGACATCATATTTGGCCGGGCACAGTCAAATCTCATTATTCAGCGAGCGGCCCTACCCGTGAGGACGTGTTTAGTTCGCTGTTGCTTAAAGCCGACCGGCCAAAAGATAGAGTTTAAATCTTTTAGAAATGAAGCAACGAAAACGGGAAATGATGTTTAATCTGCAATATGGAGGTATTCTGGAAACTACTTTTAAGTTTTTGAAGCAGAACAAGGAAAGGAATGCACAGTGAAACGTGGAATGAGTGGTTGAAAACAAAGATTGGAATTTGCCCTTCCTACGCGCGGAGACTGAGAGAGATATTTCGTTTGTTATCTCCATACATTTCTAAATTCAGCACTGTTGGACTGTCTTTTTATGAAGTCTTTAACATGAAAAAAAGAGCTTAAAACCATGTTTGAAAGCAGTGAGGAGATCAGGCGCTATTGGGTTGAGAAGACGCCGCCAATTTTTCCCGACTGTGAACAATAACAATCTCAGTAAAAATGGCGGAACTGATCAATAATACTAGTCAGTTCCCTCACCGCCACATGCAGTGGCTGCCGCAGTCTGAGGAGGCGCTGGCTACTGTTGAGCATCGAAATAGGTCGCGCCACCATTGTAGCACCGAAATGGGTCAACTAGTATTGATCGTTTTGCTTTACCTGCTTAAAGGCTGTCTCAGGCGGCCGCTGACGGAACTTTGAAAATGATTCTGTGATTCATTCAGGACTTTGATAAGCGCTGGTGGCTGTCTCGAATTTACGTTGTTCAAGTGTGAACTACAAAAAGTCCCTTTCACTTTCCCCACAAACACTGCCCCGTCTATTGTGTGAATGATTCCCGTGTGTGTGTTGGAGAGAGAGTGCGTGTGCGAATGAGAGAGGGAGAGAGGTGGAGACAGACAGACAGACAAAGAAGGAAACAGACAGACAGACAGACAGACAGAGATGGGGGAGTGAATGAGGGAGAGAGAAACTAATTAATTTTTTAATTTATGATTTTATTTGGGGTTAAAATGAGATGAACTAGTACAGGCTTATTAATATACTTACATGATAGAGGAGTAGATCAGGAAAGGTTGAAGCTATG
>CM031599.1:9492376-9526630 GCA_018398815.1 Conus ventricosus | reverse complement strand
AATATTTTCTTTACATAATGCAGACATATTTTTAACCTATTTTGATCTATGGCTAACCGGGAACGAAAGGGCTGATCTTGCGTTTCAAGGAATCGAAAATGAAGATGCACTAAACATAGAATAGGCGCCGCAGATGCTAAAGACGGCAAAAGGTTTGTAGCCGTAAGTTATGCGTATGGAAATCGCTTTTTCATACCCCTAGATTTTGAGTTGTTAAAAGCGCATGCCCCATACTTTCAAGGAGCATTAAAAGACAGATTGTCATATGAACTAACTTTTAATGACCACAAATATGTTATTATATCTGAAGACACCGAAGCAAAGTACAGCATTTCTGACATCTCGTTAGAGTTTGACGTTGTTAGCAACCCTGACTTAGCGAGGTTGATCCAGCAACAATATCAGTCAAAATTAGCAATATATTACGAAAGAGTGATTCATCATTCTAAATATCCTAAAAGCAGGGCAGACACTATATGGAATTTTAGTTTTAGTGCCACAGCAAGATCGCTTAAAGGTATTTTATTGCTGTGTGAAAATGAAGAACCATTCAAAAGACAAACTGAAAATTTTATTAATCCTAAAATAACAAAAGTGCAATGTACAATTGAGGGTAGTCCTAACCAAATCTACGCTAGCGGGCTTAAACCTTATCAGCATTTTGATGAAATAAGAAAACTGTTTGGAGGCGGGAGGTGTAGAAATCCGACAGTTGACCTTGTGTCTAAAGATCTACATCTTCACAGTGTTAGACTTGATCATTATTTAACAACAAAATACGGTTTATGGATTGACCTAAGGTCAACGGAGGATAATCAGTTACATGGAAGCGGGAGAACTGTTAGAGACATAATAAACATTCAAATTGATAAAGAAAAAGAGGCCGATAAACCACTTAATGTGTATTTGTTTTTAATATATGATGCGCAGCTAAATATTCAAGATAACAGATTAGAAAATATACATTACTAAATTATTTTTTATTTTAAAAAAGCATGTCTGTTCAGCATTATCCGAGAGTACCTAAAGAAGAGACAGTAGGCAATTCTGCTGCTATAGAAACCTCGACATAAAAACCTTCAGATTAACAAACATTACACAAATGCAGCAAGTACTAGAGCAAGACCTTTCAAAATACAGCAAAGCCAAACGAAGGTATTCTGCTGCCTTTAATGCTGTTACCTATGTTAATACTGGAGCATCGACTATAAGTGCTCTATCAGCAGGAACGAGTGTTGGTCTCTTAGCAACAGGCATAGGCGCACCCGCAGCTTTACCTCTAGGCGGTTTGTCTTTAGCTCTTGGCCTGTGTTCATTAGCTGTAGGTGCTGCCAGAGATAGTAGAAAAGGGAGATGTCTCACTTCAGCCGCGCGCTGAAGCCACGCCGCGAGCCTCATTAATATGCAGGACCCACCACCCTCTTCCGCTCAGGGAGTAAACAGACAAAGTTTCTGGTATGCCGTACTCTGGAACCGGTACATTCTGACGGTCTGGTACTGGTCAAAATGGCGTGGTGTGCAGCTCCTAACTGCAACCATTCGCGGAAAAAAGGATGGCGAATGTTTCGTTTCCCCAGGGATGAAGCAGGTATGTTTTTTGTTTTAATAAAGAGTTCAAATTGTAACAAAGACCAACACATCATGAGATGTGTGGGGTGTGTCAGTGTGTGGACGGTGTGTGTGTCAGCATCACGTGTGTGTGTGTGTGTGTGTGTGTGTGTGTGTGTGTGTGTGTGTGTGTGTGTGTGTGTGGTGTGTGTGTGTGTGTGTGTGTGTGTGTGTGTGTGTGTGTGTGTGTGCACTGTGTGTGTGTGTGTGTGTGTGTGTGTGTGTGTGTGTGTGTGTGTGTGTGTGTGTGTGTGTGTGTGTGCCACTGTGTGTGTGTGGTGTGTGTGTGTGTGTGTGTGTGGTGTGTGTGTGTGTGTGTGTGGTGTGTGTGTGTGTGTGTGTGTGTGTGTGTGGGTGTGTGTGTGTGTGTGTGTGTGTGTGTGTGTGTGTGTGCCATCTGTGTGTGTGTGTGTTGTGTGTGTGTGTGTGAGTGTGTGCCACTGTGTGTGTGTGTGTGTGTGTGTATGTGTGTGTGTGTGTGCCACTGTGTGTGTGTGTGTGTGTGCCACTGGTGTGTGTGTGTGTGTGTGCCACTGTGTGTGTGTGTGTGTGTGGTGTGTGTGTGTGTGTGTGTGTGTGTGTGTGTGTGTGTGTGTGTACGTGTGTGTGTGTGTGTGTGTGTGTGTGTGTGTGTGTGTGTGTGTGTGTGGTGTGTGTGTGTGTGTGAGTGTGTGATCAGTTGTTCAGTAACAGCTGAACGTCAATCATACTGCAACACGAGATGTCCGTTTGATCGGGATAATGTCTTATTGTAGAAGTCAACATGGTACAGAACTGTCGGCGAGAAGATCTTCGACAACGATCAGCAAAGTACCTCAGTGAAAACTGTCACCTGTGTATGAGCACTTAAGGACAACCAGTTTTGGAATGTCAACAAAAAAGGCAGAATTAGGCCTTCTCAGTTCTGCAGTACCAACAATTTTCAAAGTCCCAAATCCTCCATCGAGTGTGACAAGGAAAAGAAAACTGCCCACCACGCTGTGGACAGCAAACCCCCACGGACGACAAAGAAGAAGACACAAACACCTACTGGTAATTATGTCCTTCTGCTATTAGATTGAAACTTTCCGCTGCAGCTTGAACCGTAGACTGAAATTGCTTTCATGATTGAGCATTACTTTCATGATGCCGGGAAGAAGAAACGAATTCAGCTTTTGAACATTTTGAATGTTGGATTTTGTTAACTTGAATAACATAAACACAAAATATGAACTCTCTCTCTCTCCTGTCTCTGTCTCTGTCTCTCTCTCTCATGCCGAGGTTTTTTTGTTTTACAGAAGAAGCTGACATGTCAACACCAGCTGTAGATTCGTCAGTGCATTTACTATTTGCTGAACTGGAAAAAAAACAAACAAAAACAAACAGCAGCCACACGCCTTGCGCAATTTTCACACTGCGCCAGTACAGCGGTGAACGTGTTTTACCTCCCAGCTGGAAGGTGGTGGTGCAGTTTCCCCCTTCCGCCCACGCCGCGCGAGCAGGCCAGCCGGCTTCAATTCTGGCAGTAAGCGCACATAGCGAGTGAGACATCTCCTTTTCTACTATCTCTGGTGCTGCTAGCAAAAAATTAAAAACTAAACTCCAAAAGCACACAGCTATGGTTCAACTAATAACAGCTAAACTTAGTTCGTTCAAACTGACAATAAATAAAGCACTAGTTGACTCAAACATCACGGATGAAGAATTTAATCGTTTACAGGCCGATTTTGATGACTATAAAAGACAAAAGTTTGATCTTCAAAGAAAGGCAAGAGCAAGTTTTTCTCAACAGCCAGACACTGAGCAGATAAAAAGGAATGTTTAAAAAAAGTAAACGAAACATTAAACTCTGTTCTAAACAGCTCACATTAACAAGCCAAAGGGTGTTTTATACTTTAGTTTATGAGTCCAAGCACAAAAAGACTGTCGTATTGATTCTGATTAAGTATTTTTTTTTAATTTAAATAAATATTTTGAGTTAGAAAAGACAACTCAACATGGATAAGATATATGAAGGTCCAGACGAATTGTTTGAAGCAATGCGTAAGGAAGAATATTTATCAAAAGCTTTTAAATGATATCAGTCTAGATGTTATTGATTCAGCAAGCGTACGGGCAAGTGTTGGTCATGTTATTTCTCAAGTTCCAGGTAAACTAACAATAGACCCGCCAGTTAAAGTAATGTTAGCTGTTTTAATCGACTATATAACAATAAATGAAGAAAATCTAGAAGTATGGTCTCAACTAAACAACAGGTTATTCTCTCTCATAATGACTTAACACCCGGTTGGCAGACGAACTGCTTACACAGTTTGATGTGGCCGCTGAAGAAGCCAAAATGAGAGGCTTCTGGTTGGTCAGAGGGCGAAGTCTTAGAGATCAGATTAAAACAGGCTAAGTATGAGCCGATTGTTGGCAAGTCTTACTTTCCACTACCTCCAGCATTAGTAGCAAAACGAGCAGTTCTAAACATAAAGAATTCAGACAACAAATGTTTTATGTGGTGTGTTCTTGCAAGGCTTCATTACGTCCGCAAAAACGCAGAGAAAGTATCTAACTATCAGCCTTACATCAATGATCTTAACTTTAGTGGAATATCCTTTCCTGTTAGCGTGGACAAAATTGATCAGTTTGAAGAACAAAACAAACCAATAACTGTTAATGTATACACATGGTCTGAGAAAACAAATTTGGTGCCTATTAGAGTGTCTAAAGACAGCCCAACAATAGGTGATCCAGACAAAAGCCATGTTGACTTACTCCTAATGTTTTCACCGCTACCACATTACACATTAATACGAACAATGAGTAGACTAATGCGGCATACTTCAAAAAATCATGGCAAACAAGAATTCTGTAGAAAATGTTTAACAAGAATGCCATCCTTTCCAGCCGCGCTTGAACATATAAAACATTGTAAAAGTTCTGTAGACTGTAATACAGAACTAATTACGCCGAGAGAAGGCAGTAAAGTTAGTTTTAAGAACTGGAAACGGATGCAAAATTCTCCATATGTTGTTTACGCAGACTTCGAGTCGCTTATTGTTCCTTATGAAGGGCCAGCGCCACAAAAACTTCGAAAAACAGTCTTAATGAGTAATCATCAGATTTGTTCATTTGCCTTCATTGTTGTCAGGTCGGATGGCGCCCATTCAGCACCAGAATTATATAGAGGACCAGATGCTGCAGAATACTTCTTAGAACGCATGCAGAAAGTGCGCAATGATTGTTCTAATAATCTAAACTTATCTGAAATCATAATGACGCCCGAAGACCAACAACAGTATAAATCAGCCACACATTGTTGGATTTGTGGTTTAGAACTAATGTTTAACAGTGAGGAAACCAATCCGACAGTAAGAGACCATGATCACATTAGTGGAAAGTTCAGAGGAGCAGCACACAGTAAATGCAATCTCCAACTAAAGTTTGAACCAAAGACATGGAAGCTGCCTATATTCTTTCACAACTTGCGTGGTTACGACTCTCACCTTATAATGCAAGCAGTAACCAACGCCTTTAGGGTGTCATGCATTGCACAGTCATCAGAAAAGTACATGTGTTTCACTTTAAAATAACATGTCTTTTTATGACTCTATGCAGCACATGATGGGCTCATTAGAGTCGCTGGCTATGTCCTTAAAGTCCTGTCCAATAACAGAAGAATATTTTGACCCGACACTCGTTAGAAAGGGTGTTTACCCTTATGAATACATGAACAGTTGGGAAAGATTTGACGAAGACACACTTCCTCCTAAGGGCGCATTCTTTTCTAGTCTTAGAGGAAAGGAAATCAGTGATTCCGATTACCAGCATGCTCAAGATGCGTGGCAGAAGTTAGAGTGTAAAACAATGGGGGACTATCATGATTCATACTTGATGGCCGATGTATGTTTGTTGGCGGACGTCTTTGAAAATTATAGAAAGACCTGCATGAAACATTATAGCCTGGATCCTGCGCATTATATTTCTGCGCCCGGGATGAGTTGGGACGCTTTCTTAAAGTTTACTGAAGTACAGATTGATTTATTGTCTGACCTACCAATGATTCAGATGATTGAAAACGGATTGCGTGGAGGAATTAGTATGGCGTCGCATCATTACTGTAAAGCAAACAACAAATACTTAGATGATTATGATCCACGTAAAAGGTCTAACTATCTCATGTATTTAGATGCAAACAATCTGTATGGATGGGCAATGGCGCAATCGCTTCCTTTACGCAACTTTAAAATGCACACAGGCGACAATTTAAAAAATATTCAAAGAGCATTAAAGTGGTTGAGCAGTTTAACGCCTGATCAACAGCGCGGATACATTCTAGAAGTTGACTTAGAATATCCTCATGAACTCCATGACCTGCATAATGACTATCCATTAGCGGCAGAAAGCCTAAAGAATAAACCCAACAGAACCGCCTAAACTTGTGCCTAATCTTCGAGGCAAAAAAAATTATGTCTGTCATTACAGACTTCTACAATTTTATTTAAGACATGGTTTGAAGTTGACAGCTGTTCATCGTGTAATTGCTTTTGATCAAGAACAGTTCATGAAACCATACATAATGAAGAACACTGATCTCAGAACTAAATCCACAGATGCTTCAGAAAAAGACTTTTTCAAGCTGATGAACAACAGTTGTTTCGGAAAGACTATGGAGAATCCGCACAAGCGTAAAGATGTTAGATTGGTCACCAGAGAGAACGATGCAATTAAGCTGACTTCTAAACCTAATTATCAGGACTTCAGAAGATTTCATGATCAGCTTTTTGGTATAATGATGAAAAAAAAAGAAAGTCAAATTGGATAAGCCCGTTTTTATTGGGTTTACTGTTTTAGAATTATCAAAGCTTTTGATGTTAGAATTTCTTTATGACTACTTTAAGCCCTCGTATCCTGAGTCCAGAGTGCTTTACACAGATACAGACAGTTTTGTTATAGATATCCCTACTGAAGATATTTATAAAGACATGGAATTAGAAGTAGCTAAAGGGCATGCAGGATGGTACGACACATCTGATTATCCTAAAGATTCGCCTTTGCATTCAATTACTAACAAGAAGGTTTTAGGAAAGATGAAGGATGAATTATCTGGAAAGGTGATCAAGGAGTTTGTTGGGTTAAGGTAAAAAATGTACAGTATTTCGAGCCAGGAGAAAAACCATTAAGAAAGCAAAAGGAATATCCCGCAGTGTTGTGCAGTCAAGCATATCGCATGACAACTATAAAGAAGCATTGTTTGACAATAAGACTTTTCGTCATGACAACGTAAAACTACGATCTAATCTACATGAGATCAACACAACTGTTGTAACAAAGAAGTCATTAGATAGAACAAACACAAAACGAGTATTTGTTAATCCAGAGTTTTCATATGCAATCGGGCATTGGAGAACAGCATAATTATATATCTTCTTCGTCCGCGGGTTTATATTCGGGTTCATATTTTTCCCCAACTTTATCTATAAGCTCAATCGCATCATTATCCAATTCAGACAAAATTTTTCTCATGTTTGCTTGACGTGCTCGAATATTTTTATTATTTCAAGATATTCTTTATCCCATTTTTGATAGTCAAAATTTGGGATTTTGGGTTGTAGGTGATCTGGATGCATTGCCCTGTACCGATGAATCCTCGCAAATGTTTCCTTAATAGCAGAACACATATCATATGATTCTCGTATTAATTCCAAGGTCTTTTCATTTATCATTCTTGCTTCATTCTGAGCTTCCTTCTCCATTTTAGACTTAAACATATTTACGTAAATCAGTTAAAGCGGAACTGTGTCTGGTGGGATTATTTGCAGTTCTTCCTTCACAAAAGATCTTTGAGGAGCTGGTTGTTTTGTTGTGTCAGTTTCTCGTAAATAATACACCGGCGGATTCATTTTTACAATTCTTTTTATTTCATATGGATCAACACTCCAAACTGGATCGGTTGCCCTGATGCGAGTGTCCCCTTCTGCTTCCCCCGGTAAATAAAGGTACCTTACTTTCAAACCAAATGTAATAGTTTGCTGGGTGTACTGGAGTCTTCAGCAACATCTATTGTTTGTTTTTTGATTGCTTGTACTGGTTTTAGCCCTTTAAATTCTTCATTATTCATTGCGCGCAAAACTGAGGGCAGTCTTCTAACCCATTCTGTGTTGCGAGAATTGTCAATAAGCTCTCTGTGATACTGGTAGGAGAAAAGTCTTTCAGCTAACGTTTTATTAAAGTTTTCAACCAAAGCCTGTGATCTATGAACTCCCGAATGCCTCTTTTAATGGTAACTCTATGTTTTAACAATAATTGATTCACTCGGCCTTTAATTCTTTTCCATCATCGACTTGAATCATGCGAGGATAAGTTAAAGGACCTCGTTGGTATATCAGTTGTATGGCAACAGCAACAGCAGAAGCACTCTTTTGTGTTAATGGTTCCGCATCTTTGTATCTTGAAGCTATGTCAATGACTGTAAGTGCGTACTTAAATCTTTTTCGTCTAATCGTATCATGGGGTAAATATAGAAGATCCACTTGATGGGTGTCGTTCGGTATTGTATTCACAAAGTGTGGTCTCTGTATTCGTTTAGGCGCTGGTAAATAAATTTGCCAAATCGCTTGTTTAGATAACCATTCTTTTGCTGTTTGTTCACTGACTCCCGCTGCTTGGCTTAGCTTTTTGATTGCTGTTATTCCCTTCCAATATCCTTTTGGCGAATAATAGATTTTGTTCATTTTTTATTCAGCCAATATATGCGCAAACAAAATACACGACGGTCATACCAAAGACGATAAAACACGATTTCTTGCATCTTTTGTTTTTCTGATGGTTGATAAAAGTCGCTGAATTTTGGTGGGGGCAATGTCTCGATTGGTTTGCCTGTTACAAGATAATATTCTTTTATTGCTTGATCACGTCTTTAAATGTGTAAGCTGCATGACCCTGTTTTTTCAGTGTGTCGTTAATAAAATCTAACTGCTCAATTCTCTGCTTTCATAGTGATCTTGTGCTGCGGCTAGTTGCTCCATAGCTTTGTTATGTCTTTTTCTCTCGCCGTCATCCCGCAGTTTACTAAATGCGTAATTACTTCCGCTAAAAGCAAGCGCATTCACTACTGCGCTGCCTATCATCATTACGAGTGAAGCAATTTTTTATAAATGTATTTTTTAAAATTTTACATATTGATGCTGTCAGGAATTATTCCTTGCTTAACTAAAAAATCTTTCGTAGCAAATGAAGCTGTAATAATAGCAATTAGCTTTGCTGAATCCTCAAAGCCTAGCTTGCCAAGATCTGCTGGTTTTATTTTAACAGGCTTTTACCAAGCATTGTGTATCCTACACTTAGGCCTCCAATAACAGCAGAATGGTATACAAGGTTGGTAACAGTTTTTTTCGGCGCTATTTTTAAAAAATAAAATAATTATAATTAATAAAAAACATGAACAGCGATGATCTACTACAGCTACAGAGCGGCCTAATCCGTCTTGGACTTACAAATGAAGAAGTATGTGACCAAGCTGTTATGCCCCAAAAGGAGAGGTTGTATTCTTTGGCAGCATGTGGAAAAACAAAACAGTTCCTCGGAACTGAATTCAGCATAGAACAGATTCAACAGATGTCGCCACAAGACATTGTAAAGTATCATAACAGGTATGAAGCGCAGCTGGGTCGAGAATGGTAAAAAGTGTTGGGCAAACGGTTCTTAGTTTGTACACTAAACTAGTTAGTAAATTTGCGCCTATTGATTCTGAACAAGACTTTATGTATGATTTAACACAGGATCCAGTTTTAACAAAGTCATTAGAGTCTCTAGGATGTGATCTATATTACAGATTTGGAACATTATTGTCACCGCTAATCATGGGATTAATTACTTTTAATCATATAGAGTTTGTTTCCCTTCAAAAATGACCGAGCCAGAAAATCAGCAGAATCAGAAAACATTGAATCCGGTGGAGAAAGCAACCAGTAAAAAGCCTGGGCGCGTTGCAGCAGGAAAAAGATTAGCAGAGTGGAACAAACAAAAAAAATTAAAGGCACAGAATGAAAAAGTGCCAGAGCCGCAGCCAGTTGTTTCAATGCCAGCTATAAAAACACCAGAACAAGAACAAGCTGATTCAAGGCCTACACCGCCAAAGTCTTCATGGAATATTGTACTTAAAGCAATTGTCATTTTTGGCGGTATTTGCTGCTGGGGGTGGTTATTACGGTTATAAAATATATAAACAAAGACGCCAAAAGCCGAAGCAGCCAAAAAAATCTCAACCACTAAATACAGAAGCCGAACACAAAAGCATGCTAGAACCACCAAACAACAAAAGAGCATTTTGATCCATTTCAGATGCAATAATACTTTAAGAACTTAATAAATAATTATAAGTTGACTTGAATAAGAACTTGGTTGTACTTAGAGGATGACTTAATTACAAACTTGAGGTGACTTAAGTTAAGAACTTGAGCTGACTTAATTAAGTACTTGAGGCAACTTGGGATGACTTGATTAAGAACTTAAGATGACTTGAGTAAGAACTTAAAGATGACTTAATAAGAACTTAAAGGTGACTTGATTAAGAACTTGATTAAGAACTTGATTAAGAACTTGAGGTGACTTAAGTAGAAACTTAGAACAACTTGATAGCGACTTGAATAAGAACCTAGGGTGACTTGATGAAACGTAAAAAAAACACATTCTTTTTCTTGGAGAAACAACTCCTCTTCTCTTATTCTGAAGGGCTGCTTTCCTTTGTGTGAGCCCTTCATTATCAGCTTATCACAAAATTGCAAAGCTGGGGCGCCGCATTTGTCACTTTACTAGTAGGCAGTCTAACCACAAATTAATAAAACACGCGGCAACGGCGGACATGTAAGGCGATCCCTAGAGCGGACAATTAGTGGCTTTGCTGGCACATGACGGCTGTTAATGCTCTCAGCGGGCCCGTAATTGTCTCCCTTTATATAGTTTTCTATTCGTAGTTCTCTGAGAGAGAATTAATTGTTAAAAGCTATATTTTCATATTTTAATATGCTAAAGTATTTAATATAAATATTGAACAAACTAGTGACTAAAGAGTAATGTAAGATACAGTTGTTGTTTGGCCTTTAAAATATTCTACTTAAATAAAAAACAACTTTATCAACATTTACACTGGCCACCATAGAATTGTGAAAGCTTTCAATGTGTTGGGTTTATATATACTGTTGCTATAACTGTTAATGTGAATGCGTCGTGCACTTTTTAGCAGCAAGAGGGCTGAAGGATGTAGTGGCTCACGTAACTATACAGCAGCGAACTAGGCCAAACGACCCTGTGTGATCACTTGACCTGCAAAGCACAGCAGCAAACTAGGCCAAACGACCCTATGTGATCACTTGACCTGCAAAGCTCAGCGCCAAACTAGGTCGAACGACCCTATTAAACAAAAACTGAAATCTGAAAAGATTAGTAAATTAGTATTGAAAACGGATATCCCTACACAGTATGTATGTTTGTAGATAATCATTATTTTTTGGTTTATTGAAAAAATGTGTGATGGATTATCATTTTTAATTCGTTGTTGAAGTGTTACTTGTCAGAGAACAGGAAAATGTTTATTCTAGCTTTTACTGCCCGAAATTTTATTGAGGGCAGTAAAAGCTAGAATGAACATTTTCCTGTTCTCTGAGGGAAAAGGGGTTGGGGTGACAGAGGGAAAAGGGGTGGGGGGTGACAGAGGGAAAAGGGGTGGGGGGTGACAGAGGGAAAAGAAGTGGGGGTTGACGGAGGGAAAAGGGGTGGGGGGTGACAGAGGGAAAAGGGGTGGGGGGTGACAGAGGGAAAAGGGGTGGGGTGGGGGTTGACGGAGGGAAAAGGGGTGGGGGGTGACAGAAGGAAAAGGGGTGGGGGTGACAGAGGGAAAAGGGGTGGGGGGTGACAGAGGGAAAAGGGATGGTGGGGGTGATAGAGGGAAAAGGGGTGGGGGCTGACAGAGGGAAAAGGGGTGGGGGGGGGTTGACGGAGGGAAAAGGGGTGGGGGGTGACAGAGGGAAAAGGGGTGGGGGTTGACAGAGGGAAAATGGGTGGGGGGGGGGGTGACAGAGGGAAAATGGGTGGGAGGTGACAGAGGGAAAAGGGGTGGGGGGGGGTGACAGAAGGAAAATGGGTGGGGGTGACAGAGGGAAAAGGGATGGTGGGGGTGACAGAGGGAAAAGGGGTGGGGGTTGACAGAGGGAAAAGAAGTGGGGGTTGACGGAGGGAAAAGGGGTGGGGGGTGACAGAGGGAAAAGGGGTGGGAGGTGACAGAGGGAAAAGGGGTGGGGGTGACAGAGGGAAAAGGGGTGGGGTGACAGAGGGAAAAGGGTGGGGGGTGACAGAGGGAAAAGGGGTGGGGGGTGACAGAGGGAAAATGGGTGGGGGTGACAGAGGGAAAAGGGGTGGGGGTGACAGAGGGAAAAGGGGGTGGGGGGTGACAGAGGGAAAATGGGTGGGGGGGGGTGACAGAGGGAAAAGGGGTGGGGGTGACAGAGGGAAAATGGGTGGGGGTGACAGAGGGAAAAGGGGTGGGGGTGACAGAGGGAAAAGGGGTGGGGGTGACAGATGGAATAGGGGTGGGGGGTGACAGAGGAAAAAGGGGTGGGGTGACAGAGGGAAAAGAAGTGGGGGGTGACAGAGGGAAAAGGGGTGGGGGAGTGACAGAGGGAAAAGGGGTGGGGGTGACAGAGGGAAAAGAAGTGGGGGGTGACAGAGGGAAAAGGGGTGGGGGGTGACAGAGGGAAAAGGGGTGGGGGTGACAGAGGGAAAAGAAGTGGGGGGTGACAGAGGGAAAAGGGGTGGGGGGGTGACAGAGGGAAAAGGGGTGGGGGGTGACACAGGGAAAAGGGGTGGGGGGTGACAGAGGGAAAAGGGGTGGGGGTGACAGAGGGAAAAGGGATGGTGGGGGTGACAGAGGGAAAAGGGGTGGGGGGGTGACAGAGGGAAAATGGGTGGGGGGGGGGGGGTGACAGAGGGAAAATGGGTGGGAGGTGACAGAGGGAAAAGGGGTGGGGGGGTGACAGAAGGAAAATGGGTGGGGGGTGACAGAGGGAAAAGGGGTGGGGGGATGACAGAGGGAAAATGGGTGGGGGGTGACAGAGGGAAAAGGGGTGGGGGGTGACAGGGAAAATGGGTGGGGGGTGACAGAGGGAAAAAGGGTGGGGGGTGACAGAGGGAAAAGGGGTGGGGGGTGACAGAGGGAAAAGGGGGTGGGGGGGTGACAGAGGGAAAAGGGGTGGGGGGGGTGACAGAGGGAAAAGGGGTGGGGGGTGACAGAGGGAAAAGGGATGGTGGGGGTGACAGAGGGAAAAGGGGTGGGGGGGGGCGTGACAGAGGGAAAATGGGTGGGGGGTGACAGAGGGAAAAGGGGTGGGGGGGGTGACAGAGGGAAAATGGGTGGGGGGTGACAGAGGGAAAAGGGGTGGGGGGGGTGACAGAGGGAAAAGGGGTGGGGGGTGACAGAGGGAAAATGGGTGGGGGGTGACAGAGGGAAAAAGGGTGGGGGGTGACAGAGGGAAAAAGGGTGGGGGGTGACAGAGGGAAAAGGGGTGGGGGGGGGAGGTTGACAGAGGGAAAAGGGGTGAGGGGAGGTGACAGAGGGAAAAGGGGTGGGGGGTGACAGAGGGAGAAGGGGAGGTGACAGAGGGAAAAGGGGTGATGACAGAGGGAGAAGGGGTGATGACAGAGGGATAATGGGGGGGGGGGGGGGTGGGGGGTTGACAGAGGGAGAAGGGGAGGTGACAGAGGAAGAAGGGGATGTGACAGAGGGAGAAGGGGGGGGGGGGAGGTGACAGAGGGAGAAGGGGTGACAGAGGGAGAAGGGAGGTGACAGAGGGAGAAGGGGTGATGACAGAGGGAGAAGGGGTGATGACAGAGGGATAATGGGGGGGGGGGGGGTTGACAGAGGGAGAAGGGGAGGTGACAGAGGGAGAAGGGGAGGTGACAGAGTGAGAAGGGGTGGGAGGGTGTGACAGAGGGAGAAGGGAGGGGTGACAGAGGGAGAAGGGTGGCGGAGGTGACAGAGGGAAAAGATGTGGGGGGGGGGGGGTCACAGAGGGAGAGGGGGAGGTGACAGAGGGAGAAGGGGTGATGACAGAGCGATAAGGAGAGGAGGAGGGTGACAGTGGGAGAAGGGGTGGGGTGGGGGGGGGGAGGGTGACAGAGGGATAAGGGGTGGGGGGGGGTGACAGAGGGAGAAGTGGAGGTGACAGAGGGAGAAGGGGTGATGACAGAGGGATAAGGGGTGATTACAGAGGGATAAGGGGTAGGGGGGGGTGACAGAGGGAGAAGGGGGGTGACAGAGGGATAAGGGGAGGTGACAGAGGGAGAAGGAGATGACAGAGGGAGAAGGGGGTGACAGAGGGAGAAGGGGGAGTGACAGAGGGAGAAGGGGGGGGTGACAGAGGGAGAGGGGGATGACAGAGGGAGAGGGGGGGTGACAGAGGGAGAAGGGGAGCGACAGAGTGAGAAGGGGGGTGACAGAGGGAGAAGAATGGGAGACAGAGGGATAAGGGGAGGTGACAGAGGGAGAATAGGAGGTGACAGAGGGAGAAGGGGGGGTGACAGAGGGAGAAGGGGGGTGACAGAGGGAGAAGGGGGGTGACAGAGGGATAAGGGGAGGTGAAAGAGGGAGAAGGAGGTGACAGAGGAGAAGGGGGTGACAGAGGGAGAAGGGGAGGTGACAGAGGGAGAAGGGGGTGACAGAGGGAGAAGGGGGTGACAGAGGGAGAAGGGGTGACAGAGGGAGACGGGAGTGACAGAGAGAGAAGGGGGGTGACAGAGGGATAAGTGGGGTGACAGAGGGAGTGACAGAGGGAGAGGGGGTGTCACCCCCTTCTCCCTCTGTCACGACCTTCTCCCTCTGTCACCCCCTTATCCCTCTGTAACCTCCTCCTTCTCATTCCCACACCCTTATCCCTCTGTCACCCCTTCTCCCTCTGTCACCCCTTCTCCCTCTGTCGCCTCCCCTTCTCCCTCTGTCATCTCCCCTTCTTCCTCTGTCACCCCCACCCTTCTCCCTCTGTCACCCACCCCTTCTCCCTCTGTCACCCCCCTTCTCCTCTGTCACCCCCCACCCCTTCTCCCTCTGTCACTCCCTCCTTCTCATTCCGTCACTCCCCCTTCTCCCTCTGTCACCTCCTTCTCCCTCTGTCACACCCCCTTCTCCTTCTGTGATCATCCCTTCTCCCTCTGTCACCCCCTCTCCCTCTGTCACCACCCTTCTCCCTCTGTCACCACCTTCTCCCTCTGTCACCCCTTCTCCCTCTGTCACCACCCCTTCTCCCTCTGTCACCACCCCTTCTCCCTCTGTCACCACCTTCTCCCTCTGTCACCCCTTCTCCCTCTGTCACCACCCCTTCTCCCTCTGTCACTACCTTCTCCCTCTGTCACCCCTTCTCCCTCTGTCACCCCCTTCTCCGTCTGTCACCACCCCTTCTCACTCTGTCACCCCCTTCTACCTCTGTCACCCCTTCTCCCTCTGTCATCCCCTCTGTCACCCCCCATTCTCCCTCGGTCACCCCTCTGTCACCACCCCTTTTCCCTCTGTCACCCCCTTGTACCTCTGTCACCCCTTCTCCCACTGTCACCCTCTCTGTCACCACCCTTCTCCCTCTGTCACCCCCTTCTCCCTCTGTCACTCCCCCTTCTCCCTCTGTCACCCCCTTCTCCCTCTGTCACCCCTTCTACCTCTGTCACCCTTCTCCCACTGTCACCCCCTCTGTCACCACCCCTTCTCCCTCTGTCACCCTTTCTCCTACTGTCACCCCCTTCTACCTCTGTCACACCTTCCCCCTCTGTCACCCCCTCTGTCACCCCCCGTACTCCCTCTGTCACCCCCCTTCTCCCTCTCTCACCCCCCTTCACCCTCTGTCACCCTCTCCCCCCCGTTCTCCCTCTGTCAGCCCCCTTCTCCCTCTCTCACCCCCCCAACCCGTTCTCCCTCTGTCACCCCCCCCCCTTTCTCCCTCTGTCATCCCCTCTTCTCCCTCTGTCACCCCCTTCTCCCTCTGTCACCCCTTCTTCTCTGTCACCCCCCTTCTCCCTCTGTCACCACCATCTAAACTCTGTCACCCCCCTTCTCCCTCTGTCATACCCCTTTCTCCCTCTGTCACCCCCTTCTCCCTCTGTTACCACCTTCTCCCTCTGTCACCTCCCCTTCTCCCTCTGTCACCCCTTCTCCCCCTGTCATCCCCCTTCTCCCTCTGTCACAACCCCTTCTCCCTCTGTCACCACCTTCTTCTTCTGTCACCCCCCCTCTCCCTCTGTCACCCCCCTTCTCCCTCTGTCACACCACCCCCTTCCAATGTCCTGTTTCCCACAATGACATGATCCCACTGACACCCTCCTCCTCCCCCCTCCCCGCCCCCCCCCCCCCCCCCCCCCCCTCGTGCTAACCTCCTCCCCACGCCCCCTGCCCTGTTTCCCACAATGACATGATCCCACTGACACCCTCCTCCTCCCCCTCCCCGCCTCCCCCCTCGTGCTAACCTCCTCCCACGCCCCCTGCCCTGTTTCCCACAATGACATGATCCCACTGACACCCTCCTCCTCCCCCCTCCCCGCCTCCCCCTCGTGCTAACCTCCTCCCCACGCCCCCTGCCCTGTTTCTTCTTGCCGCTGCATTCTCTCCAACACTCCACTCTTCCTTCTCTCCAACACTCCACTCTTCCTTCATTCCAACACTCCACTCTTCCTTCATTCCAACACTCCACTCTTCCTTCATTCCAACACTCCACTCTTCCTTCACTTCAACACTCCACTCTTCCTTCACTTCAACACTTCACTCTTCCTTCACTTCAACACTCCACTCTTCCTTCACTTCAACACTCCACTCTTCCTTCATTTCAACACTTCACTCTTCCTTCACTTCAACACTTCACTCTTCCTTCATTCCAACACTTCACTCTTCCTTCACTTCAACACTCCACTCTTCCTTCATTTCAACACTTCACTCTTCCTTCACTTCAACACTTCACTCTTCCTTCATTTCAACACTTCACTCTTCCTTCACTTCAACACTTCACTCTTCCTTCATTTCAACACTCCACTCTTCCTTCATTTCAACACTTCACTCTTCCTTCATTTCAACACTCCACTCTTCCTTCATTTCAACACTCCACTCTTCCTTCATTTCAACACTTCACTCTTCCTTCATTTCAACACTCCACTCTTCCTTCATTCCAACACTCCACTCTTCCTTCATTCCAACACTCCACTCTTCCTTCATTCCAACACTCCACTCTTCCTTCACTTCAACACTCCACTCTTCCTTCACTTCAACACTTCACTCTTCCTTCACTTCAACACTCCACTCTTCCTTCACTTCAACACTCCACTCTTCCTTCATTTCAACACTTCACTCTTCCTTCACTTCAACACTTCACTCTTCCTTCATTCCAACACTTCACTCTTCCTTCACTTCAACACTCCACTCTTCCTTCATTTCAACACTTCACTCTTCCTTCACTTCAACACTTCACTCTTCCTTCATTTCAACACTTCACTCTTCCTTCACTTCAACACTTCACTCTTCCTTCATTTCAACACTTCACTCTTCCTTCATTTCAACACTTCACTCTTCCTTCATTTCAACACTCCACTCTTCCTTCAATTCAACACTTCACTCTTCCTTCAATTCAACACTTCACTCTTCCTTCATTTCAACACTTCACTCTTCCTTCATTTCAACACTCCACTCTTCCTTCACTTCAACACTTCACTCTTCCTTCACTTCAACACTTCACTCTTCCTTCATTTCAACACTCCACTCTTCCTTCTCTCCAACACTTCACTCTTCCTTCTCTCCTACGCGGCTCCCCTTCTCCCTCCTTTCTCTTTCCTATCTGTCTGTCTGTCTATGTGTGTGTCTCTCAATCTCTCATTCTATTCATGTATCCATGTATCTATCTATGTATTTATGTGTCTATCTATCTGTCTATCTACCTTCCATCAACCTATCTATCGATCTATCTGCCTGTCTGTCTATCTCGCTGTCTCTGTCTGTCTGTCCGTCCGTCCGTCTGTCTGTCTACGTATCTCTCTATGCAATCATCAATCCACCCTACTTACTTGCCTGCCATGCTACAAACGTACCCACCTACCTTCCTACCTGCCTCCCTGTCTTTCTGTCCGTTCAGGTTAAACAAAATCATCAACAAACCTTCACAGTGTTTGCTGGTCACATCACCTCCCAGCTTGACGTTGGCGCTCCACAGACCTAGCTCACTTCAAAGAGCACAATGCCCATTTTCCTGGCCCCTGTGACATCATTACAGAGAGGGGCTGGAGGCAGGAAGCTGTATCAGGTTAGCTATTAAACCCCCCCCCCCCCCCCTCCTCCCCCCCCCCCCCCCCCCCCCCCGTAACTGACCCACACTAAGGAAGAAGAACACAGAACGCAAAGGACAGGCGTCCTCACTGACCGTATCCTGAGCGATTCCAGTCTGTTGTTGGTTCTCAGCTTGACCACCAAGACACGAATGATGTTGACCAGGAATGCACAGTTTATCTGTAACATCACCAGCACAATCATGAATGATGTTGACCAGGAATGCACAGTTTATCTGTAACATCACCAGCACAGACAGGAATGACACTGACGAGGATTGCACAATTTATTTTCAATGTCACAACACACATAGAGTGATTTACCCACTATCGGATATTTCCCAACTAGGTAAAGTGAAAGAACACACGTACACATGAATCGATTCACTCATCATGAAAATGCCTCAGCAAAGCTATCTTTAAATCAAAAACATCGGTAATCCATTTGCGCGTCTCTTTTATTTTCCTTTCTCGTCCTGTCAACAAGAAAATGTCTTGAGAAAAGTATGGTTATTTGCACGTCTCCGTTCTTCCTCTCTCGATCTGTCAATTAAGGAAACATGTTGGCAATGGTGTGTTCATTTGCACATTGTCTTTCTTCCTCTTCTGTCATTATGAAAGCACCTCGACAAAGCTGTGTTCATTTTCACGTCTTCGTCTTTCTTCCTTTCTCAGTCTATCATTAGAAAAAGACATGAGGAAAGATCATATTTATTTTCACGTCTTTTCTCTGTCATTCTTATTCTGACATCACGGAAACACCTGCAAAGATGTGTTTGTTGTCACCACGCCTTCTTTTTTTTTTTTTTTCCTGTTCGGTGTTTATGAAAACATAGGTTTATTTTCACGACCCCCTTGCCCCCCTCTCTCTCTCTCTCTCTCTCTCTCTCTCTCTCTCTCTCTCTCCTCTCTCTCTCAAGAGCGGGGGAAAGGGGGGACACAGAAAAAAAGGGGTAAAGGGGGGAAAAACAAAACCCAAAGGGTGAAAAGGGACACAGAACAAAAAGGGGATGAAAGGGGACACAGAACAAAAGGGGTAAAAGGGGGGACAAAAAACCAAGAGGGTGAAATGGGGGACCCCAGAACAATGGGGGTTGAAGGGGACACAGAAAAAAAGGGGGTAGAGAACGCATTTTACCAATCCTGCTCACTTGGGTCCTCAACCATTTTTCGGCCGAAGTGCCCCAGGAGGGGTTTAAAATGTTTGTTCTTTCGGGTTTCGTTTTCAATAACATCCTTTTTCCCACAAAAAACATTCTTCACTACAGTCTTAAAACTTTGAAAAAAACAGACGGGACAGACCCCAAGGGCGGGAACCCCTAATCATTTAAATTTATGCTTTGCTAGCAGTCACGCGCGGGGGCCGACTTTAAATTGGCTGGAGGCCAGCTGCGCTTGTGGCGCGCGAGCGCGGGCGGTGGGGGGTTAATTAAAAGGACCCGGCCAGAGCCACTAAAAAAATTCTACATACCTCACTCTTTTAAAGGGTCCACTGGCCGGGGCGGGGGAAGCGAGTTTAAAAACCCCCCTGCCGGAAGTATGCTGTAGGGGACATCACAGACCCCGCTTTGCGGCCTGCTGAATTGATTTGGGTTTGGTTTTGCTGACTTGCTGGGACCGTGCCAGCTGGTCTTTGGTTTTTTAAACAATTCTACATTTTCCCACTCTCTTCAATTGCACTGGGCATGCGCAGTAGGAGAAAAAACCCCACCCCTGTTTTTTTTCAGTGTAACGTCGTTTGTTTAGCAAAGTTTGAGCTAAAGGGGCGCGGCGTCCAGTGCGGGTTGTAGGGCTGTGTGGGTTGTTTTGCTGTGTGTGTGTGCTGTGCAGTGTAGTGTGTGTGTGCGTTGCAGCGCAGTGCAGTTTTAGTGCAGGTGAACCCCCTGAAGAGCTTTGTTGGGGGGCCTGAGCAGCGGTGTGTGTGGGTTTACTCAAAAAGTTTTGCCGGGGGGGATTTCCGAAGGGCCCCTTTTCCTGTTCTTGAAAAAGTAAGACTTCAAAAAACCAAAAATAACGATTATTTTCCCAAACAGCCTTTACTGTGTGGATTATCTTTTTTTAAATACTAATTTACAAAAATTTTTGGGATTTTAAATTTTTTTTTAACCCGGTGTTTTTCTTGATCATTTTAAATTAAAATCATTTTCACGCAAACATTCATCAAAGGTTCTCTGTCTTTCATTTAAAAATAAAACTACGTTTTTAAAGGGTTCTTCAAAAGGGTTTTTTAAAAACCCGGATTTAATATTTTTTGGCAAAAATTTTTCCACACATTTTTCCCGGGGGGTTTTCCCCGCTAAAAGCTATTTTTCGAAAAGTGTTTCGCTTTTTAAATGTCTTTTCGGTGAACGGTCATCTTTAAAATAGGGTCTGCTTTTCCCCAAACAATAAAAAAAAGCGTTTGCCTCCTAAGTTTTGGCAGGAATATTTTAAAAATATGTTTAAATTCATCGGGGCCCATTTTTAAAAATTTTTTTTTCTGATAGCTTTGTTCCATTTAAGTGTTGGGCAGAAAATCACAATATGATCAAAATTATAACGAAAAAACTTTTTGAAACAGGTTGGGAAAAAATAGTTTTCCACAACCATTTTGGTCCCCCAAAATTAATGAAAAAATGGGGGGTTTTTGTCTTTAAAGTTTAACTGCTCCATAGTTTTAAAAAGTTTTAAATCTAATTCAGTTTTTTGGGTTTATCTTACTTTTGTTGAACCTGTTCGTATAAAAAAAACCTAGGGGCCCTAAAGTGAAAGATTAACCCAATTCAGTTCTTTAAGATTGTTTCTTTTTAAAGGGTAAACATTGTTTTTTGTTGCTTGTTGTTTGACCTTAATTCCTCCCCATTATGAAAAACGACGATGGAAAACCTTTAAGACGTTTAAGTCTAAGTTTTGCAGCTAATTTAATTCCTTTTTTTAAGGGTCATCACTAACGCCACCCCCCCACCCCTCTTACATTTTTTAAAGGGACAGAAAATTTAAAATTTATCATTGGGAACGCATCCCCTTTTTTTTTCCTGTGTGGAAAGAACGGGTAATTTTGTAGAAGCTTTCTTTAAAACCCGTTTTCTTCTGTGGAGGATTACTTTTTTTTTCCCCCATACGGTTTATTTAAATTTTTTTTTCCGACTATTGTCGTCCGGCAAAAAGATTTTTCATGTAAAGGGCCAGATTTAATGTTTTTTAAAAATTTTTTTTTGGGGGTTTTAAAAAATTTAATGGGTTATGCATTAAAATTTTTTATTTCCCATTCAAAATTAGGGTTCAAAAGACCCATTTAAGGTCGGGGTTTTCAAACTATTTTATATTCATAGGGAAAAATTTTTATTTGTTTAGGATTGCGCAGTTTTCTAGTTTGGGAAAATTTTTTGCTGTCCCCAAACCCTTTCTTTGCGTTTATAATCCCCATCTTTAGGTACTAAAAACCCAAATAAAAAGGGGCCTATCTAAACCGTTTTTGTTCAAAGTTTGTAACGTCTGCAAGGTTTTTTTAATTCAAAGGGTTTTATAAAACCTTACAGGCCCCAATGTAATTTCCCGATTATTGGCCCACGAAAATTTTTTTTATTTACAATTTATTATTTTATTTTAAAAAAATGTGCAGGTTATCACTTTTTAAACGATTTTCCTTTTTGTCTTGTTTTTCATACGAAATGTTTCCAAACCCCTCCCCCCAAAGCAAATTTTTTAACTGAAAATTTAGGGAATTGTTTTTTTTTATAATGAAATATGGGGTTTTCCCCTGCGGAAAAAAGAGCTTTAAAAAAACAGTTGAGGGCCTTCCATCTTTATAAGTTTTCACCCCGTGCTAAACTCCCCCAAAAGGGAACTAAAAGTAATAAATGTAATGCAGTCGAGCGGATTTTCCCCCTTCATAAGTTTTTGTGTCTGGTGTAACAAAAAAATTTTTTAGTGTCCTGAGTGTCCCCCTGCAAACCCAAAACTTTTTTAGCTGGCTCTATATAAAAAAAGAAACCTATGTTCTTTTTCAGGTTTTAAATGACAACATTGTTTTCGTTTTGGGCATTGTTAATTTTGAGGTAATGTCGAAGTTACTCATTGCTTCTTTTAGTAAAGAAAAACCCCGTAAAAACCCATCGGGTTATGTTTAAACTGGCCAAAAAGTTTCCTCTATTACAAATTTTCAACTTTTTTATTTTTTCTTGGGATTTCCTTTTTTAAAACCCCTCCTTTTTTAAAATATTTCAGGGGATTTGGGGACCTTTTTGGGTTTTCCGAAAAATGGGTTATAAATAGCATGTTCAAAAATCCGTGGGAACTGTTTGGGGTTTGTTATTTTTAAAAAACTTTTTTTAAACAAAATAAAATGAGCGCGTTTCAAATATCCAAAAGATGAAAAAATTTTTCTGTTGGGCCCCCACTCCCCTTTTAAAAAAATATAGCAAACTGATACTTTGTCTTTTCTGTGACCCAGCTGAACTTTCAAGTAAAGGTGAGTACTCCATTAACCCGTTTTTTAAAACCCTCCTATTAAAAAAGCTACATCGCAAAAGTGGGGTTTTTAGCCACCCGACACAGTTTTATCAAAAACCATTTTAAAAACTTTGCTGTTTTTTTTTGTGCAACATGGGTGTGGGTGTCGTTTTGCTAATCATTTAAATAATCCTGACCCCTTTGGTGAGGTCAGTGTACAGATTTCTTTTTTTATTACCCCTTCGACTTTATTTTGACTGAACTGAAAGCACCATTCCAAATGACAAAACTTTAAAAATTCCTTTCAGAAAACCCAAATTTTGCCCATGAATGCTTTTGAAAGGATCTGTCGCGAATTAAATTTAAAATTTAAAGACAAAACTTTGAAACAAAGTTGGATCTTAATCAGGGGGGGCCTTAGGCCCCCTTTTTTTTGGGGCGTCCCACAGAAAGAAAAACTATGACTGGAACCCTCCTTTAATCTTTCTTTTCGGGCCAGCTTTCATCTGGGGGGTCCATAGAGAAAGGCCCTAAAAACAGCATGGAAAAATTTATTTTGGGGACATATCTGGGGGGTTTAAAAAAAAAAGGGGGAATAGAACGAATAAACGATTTTATTGGGAATTAGGGTTGGGGGTTTTGTGGGTTTTCGAAAACCAGATAATTTTCGGGCAAAACCTAATTTTTTCTACTGGCTTTGAGCCCCAAAAACTTTATTTGGGCAAATTTAGGGACGCCTTTAAATTTACAGTTGATTTACTTCCCAAGTAAAAAAAGGGCCCCCCCCCCCAAAATTTTTTTAAATACGCAAGATCGAAAGTAGACTTTGCTGTTGGCACTGGTTTATACATGCTACCTTCTGACCTCAGGATCCAGGTGGGAAAACAATTTTAAATTTCCCAAAAATAAAAATCCTTGTAGCAGGTAATGAACGGGAATTTTGGGAAAAACGATAAAAATTTCTGACCCCGAAATTTATTAAAAACCCCAAAAAAAAACAACCAGAAAAAGTCATCCAACCCCCGGGGTTTTCAAAGCCCAAAGATTTGACGACGTGGCTTTGTTCGCTGACCATGAATATGAAAAGGACAGCACTTGTTATTGGATTAACTGGCCTAGGATTACTTGGTCTTTTCTTACTAAATAGAAAACCCAAAACTAAAGGGAAAACAAATTTCCCCATAAGTGCCCCGCCTTTTAAAACCCAAAATACTTTCCCTGCAGTAGACAAAACCCAGCAAATAACACCCCCTTTATCCCGGAAAAGAGTCTAATTTTTTACAGCTAATTTTTTTAAAAAACTGCAAGATGTTAAGCTGTTTTTTTACCCTTTGATTTATCAGGCGATGGCGATGGAGGCACTAAAATTTTTGCCCTCCACCCCCCCCGTATTGGGCCATCCCCAGTGTCCCTTTTTCCCAAACCCTAAGGCTGTTATAACGCTCCCCAATGTGCACCTTGCTCTCAAAACAGTGTTTTTATTTTTCTGTAGCGTTGTGTCTTCATAAAAAAATTTTTCCCGATAGTTTCTTTTATTCGGATCATTTGGGAGCTCGAAATTTTTTTTCTCGGTTATTTAGACCCCCCGGCTTTTGTATTTTGCTCTTTTCTTTTTCAAGTTTATTTAGTCTTTTTTTCTATTTTTCTTTTTTTCATCACGCCCTAAGTTGGCGTCGTCAGCCCTCAGGGATTTTTTTTTTTTCTCTTTTTCTATATGTTTCACCCTTTTTATCCCGTTTTGCCCCAAATTTTCTGTTTAAATTACCTCTAATTTTTCTTACCTTTTGTTAATAGCCTCTAATTCTTGCGGGGGTATTTTGGGGGAAACATTAAATTTTTTTTTAATGCTGTTTCTTCTGAAAAATGGTTTTGCTTTTCTATTACATTTGTTGTTTTGTCTGCTTTGGCATTAAATTTTTTAAGTTCTTGTTTTGGGGAACTGTTGGGAGTTCTTTTGCATGTTTTTAAAGGGGAGCAACTGCTTCCCTATCTAATTTTGGTGGTTCAGCTGCTTTCCTCTTTTTAATTTTTTTGGGTTTTGGGGTTTTTTGGGTGCCAAAGGGGTCTAGATCTTTTGCCTTAAGTCTTTGGTTAATTGGGACTCAACTTTAAAAACTTTGATGGGTTTTGTTATGTTTTAAGCTGAAAAAAATGTTCTCGGTTTTGGGGGCCCATTTTTACAAACAAATGGCCATTCTCATCTGTTTAAAAAAATTAGGGTCTATAAAATTGGGGGGTTTTTTTGTTTAAACTTTTTTTAAAATGCTTCGACCGTACTTTCTGTTAATTCACGCCCCAAGGATTGTTGAGTGTGCCCGTGTTAAGGGTCCTTTTATCCTGCGGCGTCTTCGGGTCATAATCTTCTTTTAGTCCCAATTTCCCCCCTGTTTTTAAATAATTAACTTTTTTTTTGTTTTATAAAAATGTCCCCCAAATATATGGCTTGATTTTGACCCCCATAGAAAGCTGAAAGAACCCCCTGGGTGGGAAAGGGGGGAAAAAAACGGAAAATTACTGTTCCAAATAATCCCTTCTTTGATGCAGATCAAATTCTTACTGTTTAAAATTTCCCGGGCTAGGAGGGGAAAAAGTTTGATTGTGCCCGGCTTGCACGGCCCTTTTTTCAAAAAAGAAATCGCTTCCCAAAAACAGACCCAACCCGAAAAAGTTTCCAAAAAAATTTTGGGGCAGGCAATCGTTAAGGGAAAAATTTTTATAAAACTTGAGGGGAAAAAAGTTTTTTTCTTTTCACAATGCAGACATATTTTTAACCCCATTCTGATCTATGGCTAACCGCGAAAGAAAGGGAAAATCTTTGGGTTTTTTGGGGAAAAAGGTTTTAAAGAAGAAGGGACTAAAACTTAGAATAGGCGCCGAACTTGGCGAGGTGAAAAAAACAGCAAAAAGGTTTAGCTGTAAAATTATGCGTTTGGAAAATCGCTTTTTCCCTTCCTTTAGATTTTGAGTTGTTTAAAAAAGGGGCTGCCCCTATTACAAGGGGCAATTTTAAAAAAAAGTTTGTTTATCGACCCAATTTTAATGGGCTACAAAAATGTTTCAGATCAAAAAGACACCCAAACAAGTACGAATTTTTGAATCTGTTAGAGTTTTATGTTGTTAGCAACTCTTAATTTACCCCAAGGGGGATTGGGGAACAAAATGAGTTTACAATTGTAAAATATTACGAAAAAAAGTGCGTCCTTTTTCAACATATCCTAAAAACGGGCAGAGGGTATATGGAATTTTAAAATTTTGTGTCGCGGCCCCCCGCTTAAAGGTATTTTATTGCCTGTGGAAAATGAAGAAACCCTTCGCCCGGCAGTGAAAAATTTTTTTTTAAACCCCCAAAAAAAACGAAAGTGAATGTTTTGATTTTTGGTTTGGGCCCAAACCAAAAACATGCTAGCGGACTTAGGGCCTTTTCATTTTTTGACGAAATAAAAAAATTGTTTGGGGGTGGGGGGGGGTTTGAAATTTTAAAGCAGGGCCTTTCGTCTAAAGATTCACCTTCCCCAAAGTTAGGCTTTATTTTTTATTTTAAAATCAAAATACGGTTTTGGTTGACCTTTGGTCAACAGGGATAACAGGGTTTATGGGAAAAGGGGAGAGATGTTAAGAAAATAATAAAAATTCAAATTGATAAAAAAAAGAGGTGTTTTAAAACCCCTTTTCTGTTTCATTTGTTTTTATTATATGATGCAAGCTTAATTTTAAGCTAACAGATTTAAGAGGTAGTTTACTAAATTATTTTTTATTTTAAAAAAAGCCCGTCTGTTAGAATTATCCAAAAATACCCCCGCGCCCGAGTCGCCAAAAAAAGGGATAGTTTGAACCCCCCCAAAATTAAAAAAATTTAGTTAACCCAAAAATTACAAAAAATGCTAAAAAAAACTAGAGCCCGGAACCCTTTTAAAATTTCCCGAAAACCCAAAAGAAGGTATTCTGCTGCCTTTAATGCTGTTACCCATGTTAATACTTTGGGGCTTCAACTATAAGCGGGGGCATCAGCAGGGGAAGAGTGTTGGTTTTTCTTAGCATCGGGATAGGCCCCCACCCGCAGCTTTACCCCTTGGCGGTTTTTCTTTGCTCTTGGCTTGTTCAATTGCCTTGGTGCTGCTAGCAAAAAAAAAAAAACTAAACCCCAAGACACCCGCCCTGGTGCAACTAAAAACGCTAAATTAGTTCCTTCAACTGATTTTTTTAAAAAAAGCAAAGCTGACTCAAAATCACGGGGAAGAATTTAATCGTTTCAGGCCCATTTTGATGACTACAAAAAACAAAAATTTGATCTTTAAGAAAGGCCCGGGGCAAGTTTTTCCCCAACAGCCCGACCCGACAGATAAAAAGGAATGCTTTAAAAAAAAAACGAAAATTAAACTCTGTTCTAAAAGCTACATTAACAAAAGCCAAAGGGTGTTTTTTACTTTAGTTTTTGAGTCTTTAAACAAAAAAAGACCATGAATTTTTTTTAATTATTTTTTTGATTTAAATAAATTTTTTTGGTTAGAAAAGAAATCGAATTTGGTAAAATATATGAAAGGGCCGACGAATTGTTTTTTAAGGAAAGCTTAAGGGGAAAGGCGTTTTTTCCAAAAGCATGAATGTATTGATTTAAAAAAAAGTCATTAACCCCGCAAGGTAAAGGGCAAGTGTTGATTGCTTTTCTCAAGTTCCAAGGGAAAATAACAAAAGGGCCCCCCAGTTAAAGGGAAAAGTTAGCTGGGTTTTAAACGACTTATAACAATAAAAGAAGAAAACCCAGAAGCGGGTTGGGCGAAAAAAACAGACTTTCTTTCTCAAAAATGACTTAACACCCCCGGGTTTGGGGAGACCAGTGCTTACACAGTTTGATGTAGCCGTGAAAAAGCTAAAAAGAGAGGTCTGGTTGGGGCAGGGGCGAAGGCCTAGAGATCAGTTAAAACAGTCTAAGTATGCACCCCTTGTAGGGTCTTACATTCCACTTTCCTCCAGCATTAGTTGCAAAAAAAAACAGTTTAAAAAATAAAGATACGGCAACAATGTTTTTTGGGGTGTGTTCTCCAAGGCGCATTAGTCCGCAAAAAGCAGAGAGAGTTTTCTAACTATGTCCTTACGTCAATGATCTTTAAATTTGTGGAATTCCTTTTTCCCCCACGTTTGGGCCAAAAAAGATAGTTTGGGAAAAACAAAAACCCAAACCCCCAAAAATGTTAATGTTACCCCATGGGTGAGGAAAAAAATTACGCCCAAAAAAAGTGTTTAAGAAAAAGCCCAAAAAGAAATTTGGGGAAAAACCCGACAAAAATCATGTTGACTTACTACTGAGGGTTTTTACCAGCGGGGCTACCGCATTAAATTGATCGAAAAAAATGAGTAAATAAAGCAGCATACTTCAAAAGATGGGCACAAACAAGAATTCTGTTTAAAATGTTTAACCCGAATTTCCTTGTTTTAAGCCCCAAGCGAAAAAAGAAACAAATTTTATCGGCCCCGTTGACTGTTAAAACAGGGAAATAATTACGCCCCCAAAAAGGCAGTTTAAAGTTAGTTTTAAGAAGGGGGGGGAAAACGGATGCAAAAATTTTCCATTGGGGTTTACGCAGACTTTTTAGTCGCTTATTGTTCCTTATGAAGGGCCAGGGGCCCCAAAAAACTTCGAAAAACAGTTTAATGAGTAACATAGATTTGGGTCAAATTTTCTTTTTTTGTCAGGGCGGATGGCGCCATTCAGCACCCGAATTATATAGTGGGGGGAAAAGCTGCCCGAATACTTCTTAAAAAAATCAGCAAGTGCGTAATGTGTTTTTAATAATCTGTTTTTTTCTGAAAAAAATGTGGACGTGAAAAACCCAAAAACGTTGGGGCTCAGCACTTACTGTTTTGGGTTTGTGGTTTAGAACTCGGTAAAAAGCCAAACCAAAAAATAAGAGACCATGATCCATTAGTGGAAAATTCAGAGGGCAGGGACAGTAAATGCAATTTTCAACTAAAGGGTTTTAAACCCAAAAAACCGAAACTGGCCCCTCTTCTTTCTAACTTGCGAGGGGGACCCATCCATCTTATAATGAAAACAGTGGGCGTGGCCCTTTAGGGGGAACCCTGCATTGCACGTTTATCCGAAAAGTCCTGTGTTTCACTTTTTAAAAAAACATGGGGCTTTTTATGCCTTTGCAGCACATGTGGGGGTCATTGGTCGCTGGCTTTGTCCTTAAAGTCCTGCCCCCAAAAACGGAAAATAAATTTTGGGGCCCAACACTTTTTTAGAAAGGGTTTTTTACCCTTTTGAGTCCCTGAAACAGGGGGGAAAAAGGGTTTTACCCAAGGGGCACATTCCCCTAAAGGGGGGCGTTCTTTTCTAGTCTTAGAGGAAAGGGCTCAGTGGCCCCTGATTTCAAACTTTCTCAAAATTTCTTTGGGAAAAGTTAGGAGTTAAAAAAAAAGGGGGGGACTATATGATGGGTTTCTTTTAAAGGCTGATACTGTTTGTTGGGGGGAAGTCTTTGAAAAATTTAGAAAAAACCCGCATTTAAAAAATTTTAGCTGGTCCCGGGATTTCATTTTTGGGGCCGGGATGAGTGGGACGCTTTCTTAAAGTTTACTGGAGTAAAGATTGATTTATTGTCAGATTTACCAATGATTCAGATGATTGAAAACGGATTGCGTGGAGGAATTAGTATGGCGTCACATCATTACTGTAAAGCAAACAACAAATACTTGGACGACTATGATCCAAGTAAAAGGTCTAACTATCTCATGTATTTAGACGCAAACAATCTGTATGGTTGGGCAATGGCGCAATCACTTCCATTACGTAACTTTAAAATGTACACAGGCGGTGATCCGAAAAATATTCAAAAGGCATTAAAGTGGTTGAGCAGTTTGGCGCCGGGTCAACAGCGCGGATACATTCTAGAAGTTGACTTAGAATATCCTCATGAACTCCATGACTTGCATAATGACTATCCGTTAGCAGCAGAAAGTCTAAAGATGAATCCAAGAGAGCCGCCTAAACTTGTGCCTAATCTTCGAGGCAAAAAAAATTATGTCTGTCATTACAGACTTCTACAATTTTATTTAAGACACGGTTTGAAGTTGACAGCTGTTCATCGTATAATTGCTTTTGATCAAGAACAGTTCATGAAACCATACATCATGAAGAACACTGATCTTAGAACTAAATCCACAGATGCTTCAGAAAAAGACTTTTTCAAGCTGATGAACAACAGCTGTTTTGGAAAGACTATGGAAATCCCACAAGCGCAAAGATGTCAGATTGGTCACCAGAGAGAATGAAGCAATTAAGCTGACTTCAAAACCTAATTATCAGGACTTTAGAAGATTTCATGATCAGCTTTTTGGTATAATGATGAAAAAAAGAAAGTCAAATTGGACAAACCTGTATTTATTGGGTTTACTGTTTTAGAATTATCAAAGCTTTTGATGTTAGAATTTCTTTATGACTACTTTAAACCTCGTATCCAGAGTCCAGAGTACTTTACACAGATACAGACAGTTTTGTTATAGATATCCCTACTGAAGACATCTATAAAGACATGGAATTAGAAGTAGCGAAAGGGCAAGCAGGATGGTATGACACATCCGATTATCCTAAAGTTTCGCCTTTAAATTAAATTACTAACAAGAAGGTTTTAGGAAAGATGAATGAAAAATAATTTCTGGAAAAGGTTTGATTAAGGAGATGGGGGGGTTAAGGTTTAAAAAATTACAGTATTTCGAGCCGGGAGAAAACCATTAAGAAAGCAAAAGGAATATCCCGCGTGTGTGCAGTCAAACATATCACATGACAATTTCAAAGAAGCATTGTTTGCCCAATAAGACTTTTCATCATGACAACTTTAAAACTGCGATCTAATCTACATGAGTTTCAACACAACTGTTGTAACAAAGAAGTCATTAGATAGAACAAACACAAAACGTGTGTTTGTTAAATCCAGAGTTTTCATATCCCATATGGACATTGGGGGAACCGTAAATTAATTAAAGCGGAACTGTGTCTGGTGAATTATCTGCAGTTCTTCTTTCACAAAAGATCTTTGGGGAGCGGGCTGTTTCGTTGTGTCAGTTCTCGAAAATAATACACGGGCGGATTCATTTTTACAATTCTTTTTATTTCATATGGGTCAACACTCCAAACTGGATCGGTTGCCTGATGCGAGTGTCCCCTTCTTTTTCCCCCCGTAATAAAGGTACCTTACTTTCAAACCAAATAGTAATAGTTTGCTGGTTGTACTGGAGTCTTCAGCAAATTTATTGTTTTTCTTTGATTGCTTGTACTGGTTTTAGCCCTTTAAATTCTTCATTATTCATTGCGCGCAAAACTGAGGGCAGTCTTCTAACCCATTCTGTGTTGCGAGAATTGTCAATCAGCTCCCCTGTGATACTGGTAAGAAAAAAGTCTTTCGCTAACTGTTTGTTAAAGTTTTCGACTAAAGCCTGTGATCTGTGAACTCCCGGAATGCCTCTTTTAATAGTAACTCTATGTTTCAACAATAATTTATTCACTTGGCCTTTAAATTCTTTTCCATCATCGACTTGAATCATGCGAGGATAAGTTAAGGGCCTCGTTGGTATATCATTGTTTTAGCGACAGCAACAGCAGAAGCACTCTTTTGTGTTAATGGTTCTGATCTTTGTATCTTGAAGCTATGCAATGACTGTGAGTGCGTACTTAAATCTTTTCGTCTAATCGTATCAGAGGGTAAATATAGAAGGTCCATTTGATGGTGTCGTTTTGGGGTTGTATTGACAAAGTAAAGGTCTCTGTATTCGTCTAGGGGCAGGTAAATAAATTTGCCAAATCGCTTGTTAGATAACCATTCTTTTGCTGTTTGTTCACTGACACCAGCTGCTTCGCTTGCTTTTTTAAATTGCTGTGATTCCCTTCCAATATCCTTTTGGTGAATAATAGATTTTGTTCATTTTTTATTCAGCCAATATTATGCGCACAAAATAGACAACAGTCATACCCAAAGACAATAACGCGATTTCTTGCGTCTTTTGTTTTTTCTGATGGTTGATAAAGTTGCTGAATTTTGGTGGGGGCAATGTCTGGATTGGTTTGCCCGTTACTAGATAATACTCTTTTATTGCTTGATCAACATCTTTAAATGTGTAAGCTGCATGTCCCTGTTTTTTCAGTTTGTCGTTAATAAAATCTAACTGCTCATTCTCTGCTTTTCATAGGCGTCTTGTGCAGCAGCTAGTTGCTCCACAGCTTTGTTATGTTCTTTTTCTCTCGTCGTCATCCCGTAGTTTACTAAATGCGTAATTACTTCCGCTAATAGCAAGCGCATTCACCACAGCGCCACCTATCATCATTACGAGTGAAGCCATTTTTTATAAATGTATTTTTTTACATATTTATATTCTCTGGAATTATTCCTTGCTTAACTAGAAAATCTTTCTTTAGCGAACGAAGCTGTAAAAATTTAGCAATCAGTTTAGCTGAATCCTCAAAGTCTAGTTTGCCAAGATCTGCCGGTTTTATTTTTAACAGGCTTTTACCAAGCATTGTGTATCCTACACTTAGCCCTCCAATAACGGCAGAATGGTATAACAAGGTTGGCAATAGTTTTTTCGGTGCTCATTTTAAAAAATAAAATAATTATAATTTAAAAAAACATGAACAGCGATGATCTACTACAGCTGCAGGGTGGCCTAAACCTTCCTGAACTTACAAATGAAGAAGTTGATGATCAAGCTATTATGCCCAAAAAGGAAAGGTTGTATTCTTTGGCAGCATGTGGAAAACAAAACAGTTCCTCGGAACTGAATTCAGCATAGAACAGATTCACAGATGTCGCCGCAAGACATTATAAAGTATCATAAACAGGTATGAGGCGCAGTTGGGGTCGAGAATGGTGAAAAGTGTGGGGCAAACGGTTCTTAGTTTGTACACTAAACTAGTCAGTATATTTGCTCCCATTGATTCTGAACAAGATCTTACGTATGATTTAACGCAAGATCCAGTTTTAACAAAGTCATTAGAGTCTCTAAGCTGTGATTTATATTACAGATTTGGAACATTGTTATCGCCATTAATCATGGGATTAATTACTTTTAATCATATAGTTTTTTTTTCCCTTCAAAATGAACGAGCAGAATCAGGAAACACTGAATCAGAAAACATTGAATCAAGTCGAGAAAGTGACCAGTAAAACACCTCATCCTGGACGCATTGCAGCAGGAAAAAAATTTAGCAGAGTGGAACAAACAAAAAAAAATTAAAGTTACAATCACAGAATGAAAACATAACACCGCCACGCCAACAGTTGATCCAATGCCAGCTCCAGAACAAGAGCAAGTTAATTTCAAGGGCACCAAAGTCTTCATGGAATATTGAACTTAAAACTGTAGCCATTTTTGGCGCCATTGCTGCAGCTGGGGCGGTTATTACTGTTATAAAATATATAAACAATGGCGACAAAAACAAAAGAAGTTAAAACAACCTGAACCGCTAAATACAGAAGAGCAACAGCACGCCAGCGCCGCCAACAACAAAAATTCATTTTTATCCATTTCAAATGGAATAATATTTTTAATAAAAATAGATCATGGCGGATTATTATTTGTTTAAAATGATGGAGTTTAATAAATAAAGACATGGAGTCTATAAAAGACATTTCCATAGACCAGAATTGTAATCAATGCGGTTGCTTAGGATGTAAGAACTTCATTAAGATCTATGCTAACCAATCTCACGCCAAGGGCGTTTAAGCAAGACATCCTCAACGATGACGCGTTTTTTGAGGCGTGTGTGTTTCTATATTAGACATTTACTATTTAAGATAAAAGATAATTATAAGATAAATTGAATAAGAACTTGAGTAAAAACTTGATTAAGAACTTTATTAAGAACTTGGGGTAACTTAATTAAGAACTTAATTAAAGAACTTGTAGTGACTTGATTAAAACTTAACTAAGAACTTAAGGCGACTTAAGGCAACTTAATCAAGAACTTATTAAAAACTTGAGGAGACTTAATTAAGAACTTAATAAATAATTATAAGTTGAAGAGACTTGATTAAGAACTTATAACACTGCACAGCACTACACTACACTGCACTACACTACACAGCACTGCACTACACTACACTGCACAGCACTACACTACACTGCACAGCACTACACTACACTTCACTACACTACACAGCACTGCACTACATACACTACACACCGCTGCTCAGCCCTCTCAACACGCTCTTCAGGTGGTTCACGCTGCATACACTGCACTGCGCTGCACTGCACTACACTACACTACACTGCACAGCACTACACTACACAGCACTACACTACACAGCACTACACTGCACTGGATCGCAGCGCCGTTCAGCTCAAGCTTGCTAAACAAGACGACTGTTACACTTGAAAAACACAGGCTGGTTTTATCTCGCTACTGCGCATGCCCAGTGCAATTGAAGAGAGTGAAGTATGTAGAATTGTTTACAACGACACAGCTGGCACGGTCCCAGAAGTCAGCTAAGCCAACCCAAGTCAATGTCAGGCAGGCCGCAAAGCGTGTCTGTGATGTCACTACAGCGTACTGCCGGCAGGCTGGTTTTATCTCGCTACTGCGCGTGCCAGTGGACTTGAAGAGAGTGAGGTATGTAGAATTGTTTAGTTGTGCTACTGGCCGGGTCTATAATTAACGCCTCACCGCTCGCGCGCCACAAGCGCAGCTGGCCTCCAGCCAATTAACGTCGGCCCAGCGCGTGACTGCTAGCAAAGCATAAATTAAGTGATTAGGTTTCAGCCCTGGCGTCTGTCTGTCTGTTATACAAAGTTTTAAAGACTGTAGTGAAGAATGTTTGCGTGAAAATGATGTTATTGAAAACGACCAGAAGAGAACAGCATTTTACCAATCCTGGGTCACTTCGTCCGAAACTGGTTGAGGACGAAGTGAGCCAGGATTGG
>CM031599.1:9484876-9487376 GCA_018398815.1 Conus ventricosus | reverse complement strand
TTCAGCTGTTAAACCAACATACACAGACTGACTCGTGGTCACATCGTTTGGCTGTTATACCATGCTCTACAGACCTATTCCTGGTGATGTTATTCAGCTGTTAAACCAACACACACAGGCTGACTCGTTGTCACATCGTTTGGCTGTTATACCATGCTCTACAGACTTATTCCGGGTGATGTTATTCAGCTGTTAAACCAACATAAACAGACTGACTCGTTGTCACATCGTTTGGCTGTTATACCATGCTCTACAGACTTATTCCGGGTGATGTTTTTCAGCTGTTAAACCAACACACAGAGATCTACTTGCGGTGATGTTATTTAGCTATTAAACCAATATACACAGACCTACTTGTGGTGATGTGTGATGTTATTTAGCTATTAAACCAATATACACAGACCTACTTGTGGTGATGTTATTTAGCTATTAAACCAATATACACAGACCTACTTGTGGTGATGTTATTTAGCTATTAAACCAATATACACAGACCTACTTGTGGTGATGTTATTTAGCTATTAAACCAATATACACAGACCTACTTGTGGTGATGTTATTTAGCTATTAAACCAACATACACAGACCTACTTGTGGTGATGTTATTTAGCTATTAAACCAACATACACAGACCTACCTGTGGTGATGTTATTTAGCTATTAAACCAATATACACAGACCTACTTGTGGTGATGTTATTTAGCTATTAAACCAATATACACAGACCTACTTGTGGTGATGTTATTTAGCTATTAAACCAATATACACAGACCTACTTGTGGTGATGTTATTTAGCTATTAAACCAACATACACAGACCTACCTGTGGTGATGTTATTTAGCTATTAAACCAACATACACAGACCTACTTGTGGTGATGTTATTTAGCTATTAAACCAACATACACAGGACAAAAAAGCAGAAGAGCACACAAAACAAAGTGTGAAGTAACGACGATTTAATGCACGACACAAAACAGGACAAGAAATTTTCGGCAAAATGCCTTCCTCAGCGACAAAAAAATACAGACATAAACATGCACAATACTCCCCTTGTGAAGCCAAAGTGGTGAATGAAGTAGAAGAGGGACAGTGGAAGAGAGGGTGAGTAGAGTTCGAGGAATAGGGCACGAGGAAAGAGGGTAGAGTAAAGTGAGGAGGAGGAAAAGGAGAGAGGGAGAGAGAGAGAGAGAGAGAGAGAGAGAGAGAGAGAGAGAGAGAGAGAGAGAGAGAGAGAGAGAGAGAGAGAGAGAGAGAGAGAGAGAGAGAGAGAGGGGAGAGACAGAGAGAGAATGGAAGTAGAGGAAGAGTGGAGAATGAGAGAGAGAAGAGGAGGGGAAGGAGAGTGAGTGGAGGGGAGGGTGTGATGGTATGTAGTGGGTGTGTTGCACAATCAACAATCTCTTGTTCCTTTCCTTCATATGCAACACACCCACTACATACCATCACACCCTCCCCCTCCACTCACTCTCCTTCCCCTCCTCTTCTCTCTCTCTCATTCTCCACTCTTCCTCTACTTCCATTCTCTCTCTGTCTCTCCCCTCTCTTTCTCCCCCCCCCCTCCCTCTCTCTCTCTCTCTCTCTCTCTCTCTCTCTCTCTCTCTCTCTCTCTCTCTCTCCTCTCTCTCTCTCTCCCTTCTCCTTTTCCTCCTCCTCACTTTACTCTACCCTCTTTCCTCGTGCCCTATTCCTCGAACTCTACTCACCCTCTCTTCCACTGTCCCTCTTCTACTTCATTCACCACTTTGGCTTCACAAGGGGAGTATTGTGCATGTTTATGTCTGTATTTTTTTGTCGCTGAGGAAGGCATTTTGCCGAAAATTTCTTGTCCTGTTTTGTGTCGTGCATTAAATCGTCGTTACTTCACACTTTGTTTTGTGTGCTCTTCTGCTTTTTTGTCGTGTTTCAGTAACGCTGCAGTTTGTTTCATTTGCCAACATACACAGACATACTTGTGGTGATGTCATTCAGCTGTTAAACCAACATACACAGACAGACTCGTGGTCACATCTTTTGGCTGTTATACCATGCTCTACAGACCTATTCCTGGTGATGTTATTCAGCTGTTAAACCAACATACACAGACGTACCTGTGGCCATGTCTTTAGGTTGTTAGACCATACTCTACACACCTATTTCTGGTGATTTTATTCAGCTGTTACACCATACTCTACAGTCCTATTTCTGGTGATGTTATTCAGCTGTTACACCATACTCTACAGTCCTATTTCTGGTGATGTTATTCAGCTGTTACACCATACTCTACAGTCCTATTTCTGGTGATGTTATTCAGCTGTTACACCATACTCTACAGTCCTATTTCTGGTGATGTTATTCAGCTGTTACACCATACTCTACAGTCCTACTTCTGGTGATGTTATTCAGCTGTTACACCATACTCTACACACCTATTTCTTGTGATGTTATTCAGCTGTTACACCATACTCTACAGTCCTACTTCTGGCGATGTTATTCAGCTGTTACACCATACTCTACAGTCCTA
>CM031599.1:9472376-9479876 GCA_018398815.1 Conus ventricosus | reverse complement strand
TCACTGTGATCAGCACTGTGAGTCATATCTCACTGTGATTAACACTGTGAGTCATATCTCACTGTGATCTGCACTGTGAGTTATCTCTCACTGTGATCAGTACTGTGACTCATCTCTCACTATGATCAGCACTGTGAGTCAACTCTCACTGTGATAAGCACTGTGAGTCATCTCTCACTGTGATCAACACTGTGAGTCATCTCTCACTGTGATCAGCACTGTGGGTCATCTTTCACTGTGATGAACACTGTGAGTCATCTCTCACTGTGATTAGCACTGTGAGTCATCTCTCACTGTGATTAACACTGTCACCTTCCTCCCTGCAGTGCCAGTCACCAGCACTTCCCCTCCCTCCCTCCCTGCCTCCCTCCCTCCCTCCCTTCCTCCCTCCCTTCCTGCCAGCCCACTGGGCGCGTTCCCAGGGAGGTGTCCCCGCTTCCCGACCTCTGACTGGGGTCCTCCCTGTCTGTCTGTCTGCCAGGAGCGGCTCAGGGAGAGGGCAGAACACTCCTGGTCTGACCGCCAACCCGGGTTACCGTTACATGCAACCATCTGAGCCTTCCTCTCGACGAACCCCCAACGGCCCCCACCCCAACTCTCACCCCCACCTCCTCTGCTGGTTTTGGTTTGTCTCTTTCTTCTTACCTTTTATCACTGAACCATTTCTGTTATCAGCTGTATATTTATTTCTTCTTACCTTTTATCACTGAACCATTTCTGTCACTGGTTGAATGTTTATTTCTTCTTACCTTTTATCACTGAACCATTTCTGTCATTGGTTGTATGTTTATTTCTTCTTACCTTTTATCACTGAACCATTTCTGTCACTGGTTGTATGTTTATTTCTTCTTACCTTTTATCACTGAACCATTTCTGTCATTGGTTGTATGTTTATTTCTTCTTACCTTTTATCACTTAACCATTTCTGTCATTGGTTGTATGTTTATTTCTTCTTACCTTTTATCACTGAACCATTTCTGTCATCGGCGGTATGTTTATTTCTTCATCGAGCCATTTATTTTCATTTTCCCATTCTCCCTATTTCTTTCCTTCAACACTTTCTTTTGTTTTGTAATTTTTAGTTTCAGTTTCATCAAGGAGGTGTCACAGCGTGCGGACTACTCTATATACACTGCACCACAACTGCTACGTTTACATCCGCTAAGTTTATATACGCTAAGTCTATATACGCAACACCACATCTGCTAAGTTTATATACGCTAAGTCTATATACGCTACACCACATCTGATAGTTTATGTACGCTAAGTCTATATACACCGCACCACATCCGCTAAGTGTATGTACGCTAATTCTATATACGTTACACCACATCCATCTAGTCTATATACGCGGCACCACATCCGCTAAGTGTATGTACGCTAATTCTATATACGTTACACCACATCCATCTAGTCTATATACGCTACACCACATCTGCTAAGCAATCTGTAGGTTGACTGTAGTAGTCTCACGCCCTTCCATCGAGAAATGGGGTGTAGCCTGTATAGATTTGTCCACACGTAGCCACACCTCTGGCACGTGGAAGAGGGTGTCAGTGTACAGTGGTTTTCTGTTCACAGTGGTGTCAGTGTACAGTGGTTTGCTGTTCACAGTGGTGTCAGTGTACAGTGGTTTGTTGTTCACAGTGGTGTCAGTGTTCAGTGGTTTGTTGTTCACAGTGGTGTCAGTGTACAGTGGTTTGCTGTCCACAGTGGTGTCAGTGTTCAGTGGTTTGTTGTTCACAGTGGTGTCAGTGTACAGTGGTTTTCTGTTCACAGTGGTGTCAGTGTACAGTGGTTTGCTGTTCACAGTGGTGTCAGTGTTCAGTGGTTTGTTGTTCACAGTGGTGTCAGTGTACAGTGGTTTGCTGTTCACAGTGGTGTCAGTGTACAGTGGTTTGCTGTTCACAGTGGTGTCAGTGTACAGTGGTTTGCTATTCACAGTGGTGTCAGTGTACAGTGGTTTGTTGTTCACAGTGGTGTCAGTGTACAGTGGTTTGTTGTTCACAGTGGTGTCAGTGTACAGTGGTTTGCTGTTCACAGTGGTGTCAGTGTACTGTGGTTTGGTGTTCTTTGTTCACAGTGGTGTCAGTGTACAGTGGTTTGCTGTTCACAGTGGTGTCAGTGTACAGTGGTTTGCTGTTCACAGTGGTGTCAGTGTACAGTGGTTTGCTGTTCACAGTGGTGTCAGTGTACAGTGGTTTGTTGTTCACAGTGGTGTCAGTGTACAGTGGTTTGTTGTTCACAGTGGTGTCAGTGTACAGTGGTTTGTTGTTCACAGTGGTGTCAGTGTACAGTGGTTTGCTTTTCTTTGTTCACAGTGGTGTCAGTGTACAGTGGTTTGTTGTTCACAGTGGTGTCATTGTACAGTGGTTTGCTGTTCTTTGTTCCCAGTGGTGTCAGTGTACAGTGGTTTGCTGTTCACAGTGGTGTCAGTGTACAGTGGTTTGCTGTTCACAGTGGTGTCAGTGTACAGTGGTTTGTTGTTCACAGTGGTGTCAGTGTACAGCTGCTGACAGAAAGCTCCGCTGTTTTGAACAGATGGACACAGTACTGCCAAGAACTTTACAACTACCCTATACAGCCAGACGACAGTCTGTTTGAGGGGGACTCAACACCATCAAGGGAATCCTCACCACTACCAGTGATGAGAGAAGAAGTGGAAGAAGCCATCGGCAGCCTTCCGGCAGGGAAATCACCTGGAGCAGACAATATTCCAGCAGAGCTGCTCAAACATGGAGGGAAGGAATTGGTCACTCTAGTAACATCGATTTGTCAGAAGATATGGGAGACAAAACAGTGGCCCACAGAATGGACTCAATCACTCATCATCCCCCTGCCCAAAAAGGGAAATCTACGCCAATGCCAGAACTACAGAACAATAAGTCTCATTAGCCACACCAGTAAAATCATGCTCAGAGTCATCTTGAATCGACTGAAGAAAGAGGCGGAAGAACACCTGGCGGAAGAACAAGCTGGATTCAGGGCAGGCAGAAGCACAGTAGAACAGATCTTCACCTGCCGGATACTGATGGAGAAACATCTACAACATCAGAGAGACCTGTTCCACAACTTCATTGACTATAGGAAAGCGTTTGACAGGGTGTGGCACAAGGGTCTGTGGCAGGTGCTCAGAAAGTTTGGCATAGAGGAGGGTCTCGTCCAAACCATCCAGGCGCTGTATAACACCGCCAGCAGCGCAGTCCTCCTCAACAACCAGATAGGGGACTACTTCAAGACCACAGCTGAGTCCGTCAAGGCTGCCTGCTATCTCCCGTACTGTTCAATCTTTTCCTGGAAAACATCATGCGTGAAACCCTCCATGACTTCCACTCCACTGTCTCCATCGGAGGAAGAACCATCAATAATCTGAGGTTCGCAGATGACATCGACCTGATGGGAGGCAGCAACGAAGAACTACAAGACCTGACAAAGAGACTGGAAGAAAGGGCAGGTGCATATGGAATGGAAGTGAGCACAGAAAAAAGCAAAGTCCTGGTCAACAGCACAACCAACACCCATGCTGAAATCTACATGAACGGACAGCTTGAAGAAGTGGGCGCTTTCAAATACCTTGGCGCCACTCTCACCAAAGACGGTCGCTCTACAACAGAAATCAAGACCAGACTAGCGATCGCAACAGCAGCAATGGCAAAGCTAAACAAGATCTGGAAGAGCAGGGAGATCAGCTTTCCTATAAAGATGAAGCTGTACAAGTCCCTGGTGCTGTCCATCCTGCTGCATGGCTGCGAAAGCTGGACCATGACAGCAGAGACCACCAAGAGAATCCAGACGTTTGAAACTAAATGCTTCAGGCGCTTGCTCGGGATCTCTTGGCAAGACCGGAAGACAAACGACCTTGTAAGGAGCCAAATAACATCACTTGCAGGCCCCCAAGAACCCCTCTTGGCAACAGTCAAGAAGAGGAAGCTGTCGTGGTTCGGGCATGTCATACGCCACAATTTACTGCCCAAAACAGTCATCCAGGGCACGCTGGAAGGCGGCAGACGAAGGGGACGACAAGCCAAATGCTGGATGGACAACATCAAAGAATGGACCAGGATGGATGGCCCTACGCTGATGCGACAGGCAGAGGACAGGGCCGGATGGCGGTGCCTGGCTTCGAGAGTGTCTCTCATCTCTCCTCTACGCCCATCATGGGCAAGAGAAGATGATGATGATGTTCCCAGTGGTGTCAGTGTACAGTGGTTTGTTGTTCACAGTGGCGTCAGTAGTGTACAGTGGTTTGCTGTTCTTTGTTCACAGTGGTGTTAGTGTACAGTGGTTTGCTGTTCACAGTGGTGTCAGTGTACAGTGGTTTTCTCTTCACAGTGTGTCAGTGTACAGTGGTTTTGCTGTTTCTTTGTTCACAGGTGTCACTGTACAGTGGTTTGCTGTTCTTTGTTCATAATGGTGTCAGTGTACAGTGGTTTGTTGTTCACAGTGGTGTCAGTGTCCAGTGGTTTGCTGTTCTTTGTTCATAATGGTGTCAGTGTACAGTGGTGTGCTCTCACAGTGGTGTCAGTGTACAGTGGTTGCTGTTCTTTGTCCACAGTGGTGCTGTGCACAGTGGTTTGCTGTTCACAGTGGTGTCCGTGTACAGTGGTTTGCTGTTCTTTGTTCACAGTGGTGTTAGTGTACAGTGTTTTGCTGTTCACAGTGGTGTCAGTGTACAGTGGTTTGCTGTTCACAGTGGTGTCAGTGTACAGTGGTTTGCTGTTCTTTGTTCACAGTGGTGTCAGTGTACTGGGGTTTTCTGTTCACAGTGGTGTCGGTGTTCAGTGGTTTGCTGTTCACAGTGGATCAGTTTTACAGTGGTTTTGGTGTTCACAGTGGTGTCAGTGTACAGGGGTTTTCTGTTCACAGGGGTGTCAGTGTACAGTGGTTTGCTGTTCACATTGGTGTCAGTGTACAGTGGTTTGGTGTCTTTGTTCACAGTGGTGTCAGTTTTACAGTGGTTTGCTGTTCTTTGTTCCAGTGGTGTCAGTGTGCAGGGGTTGGGCTGTTTTTGGGTTTCACAGTGGTGTCATGTAGAGTGGTTTGCTGTTCTTTGTTTTTAATGGTGTCAGTGTACAGTGGTTTGCTGTTCTTTGTTCTTAATGGTGTCATTGTACAGTGGTTTGGGGTCTTTGTTCACAGTGATGTCAGTGTACAGTGGTTTGCTGTTCACAGTGGTGTCAGTGTACAGTGGTTTGCTGTTCCAGGGGTGTCAGTGTACAGTGGTTTTCGGGTCACAGTGTTGTCAGTGTACGTGGTTTTCTGTTCACAGGGGTGTCAGTGTACAGTGGTTTGCTGTTCACAGTGGTGTCAGTGTACAGTGGTTTGCTGTTCACAGTGGTGTCAGTGTACAGTGGCTTGCTGTTCCAGTGATGTCAGTGTACAGTGGTTTGCTGTTCACAGTGGTGTCAGTGTTCAGTGGTTTGCTGTTCCAGTGGTGTCAGTGTTCAGTGGTTTGCTGTTCACAATTGTGTCAGTGTACAGTGGTTTGTTGTTCACAGTGGTGTCAGTGTACAGTGGTTGCGGGTCTTTGTTCACAGTGGTGTCAGTGTACAGGGGGTTTTGCGTTCACAGTGGTTGTCAGTGTACAGTGGTTTGCTATTCACAGGGGTGTCAGTGTACAGGGGTTTTTGCTGTTCACAGTGGTGTCAGTGTAACAGTGGTTTGTTGTTCAGAGGGGTTGTCAGTGTTCAGTGGTTTGCTGTTCCCCAGTGGTGTCAGTGTACAGTGGTTTGCTGTTCACAGGGTGTCAGTGTACAGTGGTTTGCTGTTCACAGGTGTCAGTGTACAGTGGTTTGTTGTTCACAGTGGTGTCAGTGTACAGTGGTTTGTTGTTCACAGTGGTGTCAGTGTTCGGTGGTTTGCTGTTCACAGCAGTGTCAGTGTAATGTGGTTTGGTATTTTTGTTCACAGTGGGTCAGTGTACAGTGGTTTGCTGTTCACAGTGGTGTCAGTGTACAGTGGTTTGCTGTTCACAGTGGTGTCAATGTACAGTGGTTTGTTGTTCACAGTGGTGTCAGTGTACAGTGGTTTGTTGTTCACAGTAATGTCAGTGTACGGGGTTTTTGCTGTTCTTTGTTCACAGTGGTGTCAGTGTACATTTGGTTTGTTGTTCACAGGTGTCATTGTCAGGGGTTTTTGCTGTTCTTTGTTCCATGGTGTCATGTACAGTGCTTTTTTTTTCACAGTCGTGTCAGTAGTGTCAGGGTTTGCTGTTCTTTGTTCCCCAGTGGTGTTAGTGTACAGTGTTCGCTGTTCACAGTGGTGTCAGTGAACAGTGGTTTTCTTTCACAGTGGTGTCAGTTTTACAGTGGTTTGCTGTTTTTGTTCACAGTGGTTGTCACTGTACAGTGGTTTGCTGTTCTTTGTTCATAAGGTGTCAGTGTACGTGGTTTGTGTTCACAGTGTTGTCATGTCCAGTGGTTTGCTGTTCTTTGTTCATAATGGTGTCAGTGTCAGTGGTGTGCTCTTCACAGTGGTGTCAGTGTCAGTGGCTTGCTGTTCTTTGTTCACAGTGTGTTAGTGTACAGTGGTTTGCTGTTCACAGTGGTTTGTCAGTGTACAGTGGTTTGCTGTTCACTGGGTGTCAGTGTACAGTGGTTTGCTGTTTTTGTTCACAGTGGTGTCAGTGTACTGGGTTTTCTGTTCACAGTGGTGTCAGTGTTCATTTGTTTGCTGTTCACAGTGGTATCAGTGTACAGTGGTTTGTTGTTCACAGTGGTGTCAGTGTACAGTGGTTTTCTGTTCACGTGGTGTCAGTGTACAGTGGTTTGCTGTTCCCCAGTGGTTGTCAGTGTACAGGGGTTTTGGGTTTGTTCTTTGTTCACAGTGGTGTCATTGTACAGGGGTTTTTGCTGTTCTTTGTTCACAGTGGTGTCAGTGTGCAGTGGTTTGCTGTTCTTTGTTCAAAAGTGGTGTCAGTGTAGAGTGGTCTGCTGTTCTTTGTTCTTAATGGTGTCAGTGAAACAGTGGTTTGCTGTTCTTTGTTCTTAATGGTGTCAGTGTACAGTGGTTTGCTGTTCTTTGTTCACGTGGTGTCAGTTAGAGTGGTCTGCTGTTCTTTGTTCTTAATGGTGTCAGTGTACAGTGGTTTGCTGTTCTTTGTTTCTTAATGGGTCAGTGTCAGGGGGTTTGCTGTTCTTTTTTCACAGTGATGTCAGTGTACAGTGGTTTGCTGTTCACAGTGGTGTCAGTGAAACAGGGGTTTGCTGTTCACAGTGGGTCAGTGTACAGTTGGTTTGCTGTTCACAGTGGTGTCAGTGTACAGTGGTTTGCTGTTCACAGTGGTGTCAGTGTACAGTGGTTTGTTGTTCACAGGGGTGTCAGTGTACATTTGGTTTGTTTTTCACAGTGGTATCAGTGTACAGTGGTTTTGCTGGTCTTTGTTCACGTGGTGTCAGTGTACAGTGGGTTGCTGTTCACGTGGGTGTCGTTTACAGTGGTTTGTGTTCACAGTGGTGTCAGTGTACAGTGGTTTGCTCTTCACATGGTGTCAGTGTACAT
>CM031599.1:9446153-9467276 GCA_018398815.1 Conus ventricosus | reverse complement strand
TCATTGGCAGAACACAAGGATTTAGGAGTGAACAGTCCGGCAGACGACAGGAAAACGAAGGGTCACGTGGATCCTGCTGTAAAACAAAAAGGAGCGGACACTGAATCTGCCTCCGAGTCACGCACAGTAAGGTCAAGGGCTGGACTGTGCGATCGACATGTTTTGGTACTGGCTGATCTTCGTACAAAAGCCAGGTAACTGTGCGATCGACATGTTTTGGTACTGGCTGATCTTCGTACAAAAGCCAGGTAACTGTGCGATCGACATGTTTTGGTACTGGCTGATCTTCGTACAAAAGCCAGGTAACTGTGCGATCGACATGTTTTGGTACTGGCTGATCTTCGTACAACAGCCAGGTAACTGTGCGATCGACATGTTTTGGTACTGGCTGATCTTCGTACAAAAGCCAGGTAACTGTGCGATCGACATGTTTTGGTACTGGCTGATCTTCGTACAAAAGCCAGGTAACTGTGCGATCGACATGTTTTGGTACTGGCTGATCTTCGTACAAAAGCCAGGTGCTACTCTGTGTGTAAAGGAGAATATACAGCGTTTTGGGCCTAATCTGTAACAGTGGACTCCATCAATGTGAACGGCCCTGTGTAAAGACGACATTCACTGTGTCAATCAGAAAACAAGATGGTATGGCCAGTGTAAACCGAACAGTCACTTGTCAATCAGAAAACTAGATGGTATGGCCCTGTGTAAAGATAACAGTCACTTGTCAATCAGAAACTAGATGGTATGGCCCTGTGTAAAGATAACAGTCACTTGTCAATCAGAAACTAGATGGTATGACCCTGTGTAAAGATAACAGGCACTTGTCAATCAGAAAACTAGGTGGTATGGCCCTGTGTAAAGATAACAGTCACTGTGTCAATCCGAAGACAATATGGTATGGCCCCGTGTAAAGATAACAGTCACTTGTCAATCAGAAACTAGGTGGTATGGCCCTGTGTAAAGATAACAGTCACTGTGTCAAACAGAAACTAGGTGGTATGGCCCTGTGTAAAGATAACAGTCACTGTGTCAAACAGAAAATTAGGTGGTATGGCCCTGTGTAAAGATAACAGTCACTGTGTCAAACAGAAACTAGGTGGTATGGCCCTGTGTAAAGATAACAGTCACTGTGTCGATCCGAAGACAATATGGTATGGCCCTGTGTGAAGATAACAGTCACTGTGTCAATCCGAAGACAATATGGTATGACCCTGTGTAAAGATAACAGTCACTGTGTCGATCCGAAGCCAATATGGTATGGCCCTGTGTAAAGATAACAGTCACTGTGTCAATCCGAAGACAATATGGTATGGCCCTGTGTAAAGATAACAGTCACTGTGTCAATCTGAAGACAATATGGTATGGCCCTGTGTAAAGATAACAGTCACCGTGTCAATCACAAAACTAGGTGGTATGACCCTGTGTAAAGATAACAGTCACTGTGTCAATCAGAAAACAAGATGGTATGGTCCTAAGTAAATACAAAATAGCCGTCAATCAGAAAACAACACGGAACGGTGTCGCGTGAAATCTGGGAACGTGATATCTGGGAAGGATTCCCAGATATCACAGATCTTTTTGGGGAACGCGTTCCCAAAATGTACTGTGATATCTGGGAAGGCCCGTGATATCTGGGAACGTGGTCTTTCAGAGCTCAGAAGGGCAGAAAGAAGACGAAAAAAGAATGGATTTTCGAGATAAGGTAGGAAACAATTTATTTAGGTGGAATTGAGATCTTTGGCCTTCTTGTCACTTTTTTTTTGCGTTAATTTCTTGGCATGATTTTCACAAAGTTCCCAGATTTCACGATTGGAAGTTCAGGAAATCTGGGAACGCATTCCCAGATATCACGGTTCCCAGGTATTATACGACAACGGCTCTCTGCAAACATAACAATCACCGTCAATCACAAACCAAGATGGTCCGTTCATGTGTAGTGAAGACAGTCCCTATCAGTCAAAAAGGAGACTGCATATGCAAAATTTAAATACGAATGAGGATAACAAAAAAAACGAAGAAAAAGGCTAAACAAGAAAACAGAAAGAAAGAGAAGAATGGAGTATTTGGACAATGAATGAAAACAAACACCAAGAAGAAAAAAGAAAAGTAAGCGAAAAAATAGCGATAAATGTAGTCAAACAAACAAACAAACAAACAAATAAGCGAACAAAGAAACAAGCAATCAAGAAGACAAAGAAAGGAACAAACCAAAATAAGATAAACAAAAACAACAGCGTAACAACTACTTCAAAAACAACAATAACGAAGAAAACGATAGATACAATTAGTCTTTCACGCTAATTGACAAGAAAGAAAAAGTATCAGGGAGTTTCAATGACAAGGACACTCTTTCTACCGACAGGGAGGATATTCAACAACAGAGAACCCGGAAAAGGAAACGGAAAAAAAAGAAATGTTCCGGAGAGGATTGTGGGAAGAGTTATCGGACCTGACATCGACGTCATGATTCGTGACGTAAATGACTGTTGAAACGACAGAAGCGAGAGAGCAGGGAACTTATAGAAGAGGCGTCAAACGTCTGCCGTGCCTAACTTCGGGAGTTCTGCTGTCCGCTTGATTGGTTTTGAAACACACACACTTCAGAAAATAGACACAGACGGTCCTCGTGGTCAACATCATCAATTCATATGCCCCACTGACTGACCGAAACAAGTGAAGAATAGACAAATGTCGTCATCAATTCATATGCCCCACTGACTGACCGAAACAAGTGATGCTGAAGAATAGACAAATGTCGTCATCAATTCATATGCCCCACTGACTGACCGAAACAAGTGATGCTGAAAAATAGACAAATGTCGTCATCAATTCATATGCCCCACTGACTGACCGAAACAAGTGATGCTGAAGAATAGACAAATGTCGTCATCAATTCATATGCCCCACTGACTGACCGAAACAAGTGATGCTGAAGAATAGACAAATGTCGTCATCAATTTATATGCACAACTGACTTTCCGAAACAAGTGATGCTGAAGAATAGACAAATGTCTATTCAGTCTTGGCTGGTGGACAGACAGATGTCTACAGTCACCACTCTAGACTGGTGGATAGACAGATGTCTACAGTCATCACTCTAGACTGGTGGATAGACAGATGTCTACTACAGTCACCACTCTAGACTTGTGGATAGACAAATGTCTACCGTCATCACTCTTGGCTGGTGGATAGACAGATGTCTACAGTCATCACTCTTGGCTGGTAGATAGACATATGTCTACAGTCACCACTCTAGACTGGTGGATAGACAGATGTCTACAGTCATCACTCTTGGCTGGTAGATAGACATATGTCTACAGTCACCACTCTAGACTGGTGGATAGACAGATGTCTACAGTCATCACTCTTGGCTGGTAGATAGACATATGTCTACAGTCACCACTCTAGACTGGTGGATAGACAGATGTCTACAGTCATCACTCTTGGCTGGTAGATAGACAGATGTCTACAGTAATCACTCTTGGCTGGTAGATAGATGTCTACAGTCACCACTCTAGACTGGTGGATAGACAGATGTCAACTACAGTCACCACTCTAGACTGGCGAATAGACAGATGCCTACAGTCATCACTCTACACTGGTGGATAGACAGATGTCTACAGTCACCACTCTAGACTGGCGGATAGACAGATGCCTACAGTCACCACTCTACACTGGGATAGACAGATGTCTACAGTCACCACTCTACACTGGCGGATAGACAGATGTCTACAGTCACCACTCTAGACTGGTGGATAGACAGATGTCTACAGTAATCACTCTTGGCTGGTAGATAGATGTCTACAGTCACCACTCTAGACTGGTGGATAGACAGATGTCAACTACAGTCACCACTCTACACTGGTGGATAGACAGATGCCTACAGTCACCACTCTAGACTGGTGGATAGACAGATGTCTACAGTCACCACTCTAGACTGGCGGATAGACAGATGCCTACAGTCACCACTCTAGACTGGTGGATAGACAGATGCCTACAGTCACCACTCTAGACTGGCGGATAGACTTATGCCTACAGTCACCACTCTAGACTGGTGGATAGACAGATGTCTACAGTCATCACTCTAGACTGGTGGATAGACAGATGCCTACAGTCACCACTCTAGACTGGTGGATAGACAGATGTCTACAGCCATCACTCTAGACTGGTCGATAGACAGGTGCCTACAGTCACCACTCTAGACTGGTAGATACACAGATGTCTACAGTCATCACTCTAGACTTGTGGATAGACAGATGTCTACAGTCATCACTCTTGGCGGGTAGATAGACAGATGTCTACAGTCACCACTCTACACTGGTAGATAGACAGATGTCTACAGTCACCACTCTACACTGGTAGATAGACAGATGTCTACAGTCACCACTCTATCCTTCCAATGAGAATGTTGAGATGTATCATACGCCCATTGTGGACATACTCCCCAAATGACAGCATTCACTTCGTTTTCTCTTCCGTCCAAATTCAGAACACATCGTGAGTTGACATATTGCTCGAAAGTTGTTTTAAAACAAACACATATTTTCCGATTCAGATTATTGATGTCATTTACAGAAACTAAAACTGTCAAAAGTTAGGAATTCATTTATATAAAGCATTTACGGTAAGATAAATAGCTTCGGCGTACACACAGAGGATGTTGAATCATCACTCGATACAATTATTGTTGTTGGAAAAGAACTGTTTATATACAACCCTTAATAAAGGGGCAATGACCTTGTGCTGAATGAACAATATGCATTTTATATTTCTCTCTGTCTGTCTGTCTGTATCTCCCCCTCTCTCTCATCTCTCTCTCTCTCTCTCTCCTCTCTCTCTCTCTCTCTCTCTCTCTGGCTGATTGTCTGTCCATCTGTCTGACTGTCTCTGTCTCTCTTTCTCTCTGTATGACTGCTTCTTAACTAATCTATGGAAAAATGTCAGCATGTCGGTATTTGCTTTTTTTTTTTTGATTTTGCTTTGTTTATTATTGAATAGCATTTGTTAATTTACCCCCTTTTACTGAATAAAACTCCGTTTCCGTTTCTCTCTCTCTCTCTCTCTCCTCTCTCTCTCTCTCTCTCTCTCTCTCTCTCTCTCTCTCTCTCTCTCTCTCTCTCTCTCTGTCTATAGTGGTAAATGGAAATGCACCTCCCTCCATTGTAAACAGTTTCCGGACGAATGCCAATAGGCACGTCCACAAGTTAATAATGCCTCTGCCCAGACTTGACCTTTACAAATCAAGCCTCGTATACAGTGGTGGTACGTATTGGAACAATTTGCCTCCATTTCTGAAAGAAATCTCAAGTCTTAATATTTTCAAAGAGCGCTTAAAAGGATATCTGTTCAGTAAGTTAAAAGATATATATTAAAAAAAAACTCTACTAGTTGATTCCTAAATCAATTAAAAGACTCAGTGAATAGAAATAAAATACTGTACGATTACAAGCCTGTGTTAGACGGAAATCTTGCACGTGTCATTTGAACCACAGCAATAATGGGTTAAGCTAATTGACATGTTTTACATTGATGATATCGCTCAACTGCATTTTGTTATTTGATGTATAGAGTGTATTCAAGTCTATTTGACTCTTGTTTCCCAGTTTGTATTTGTACTTTACATGTATTTTCTTCCCCCCCCACCCCTCCCCTATCCCGCCCACACCCCATACCCCCGCTTTCGCTCTCTTTTCTCTCTCTCTCTCTCTCTCCTCTCTCCTCTCTCTCTCTCTCTCTCTCTCTCTCTCTCTCTCTCTCTCTCTCTCTCTCTCTCTCTCTCTCTCCTCTCTTTCTCTCTCTTCTTTCTTTCTTTCTCTCGCATATGGATGCTTGCACGATCTTGTCGTTTGCTTTTGTAGTATTAGTCTGTTACTTCTTACAGTTTGCAAGTTGACTGGTGTATTTACTTTTTCCTCTTTGTTGCCATATTGACTTGTGTGTTGTCCATGTGGTGTTTTTTTTTTTTTTCCCCAGGGCTGGGTGGAAAAAAGCATGTGTAATTTGCTTATCTCATTACCCTGGTGAAATAAAATTTCGTTCGTTCGTTCGTTCGTTCGTTCTCTCTCTCCCTCTCCTCTCTCTCTCTCTCTCTCTCTCTCCTCTCTCTCCTCCTCTCTCTCTCTCTCTCTCTCCTCCTCTCTCTCTCTCTCTCTCTCCTCTCTCTCTCTCTCTCTGCGTTTTCTGTGTTCCCGAATGGAGCCCTAAAAACATACTTGGCGATCTGCCCACACAGAGACACACACTTACGTACGCAAGCAAACAGACACCCCCCACCCCCCCACCCCCTACTTGCTCAGCTCCACATTTCTGAGAGAATATGTTCACCAGAGAACCCCCCCCCCCCCCTCCCGCCCCCCTTAACCTCCCCTGTCTGACAAGCCGTAATGTAAGCAGTCTGCTTATCCCCCTTCCACCCCTCCCTCACCTGATCTTTCCTCTCCCCTCCCCTCCTCCCCCATCTCTGTCACTTTGCGCTTGATCATAAATTTCTCTCCTCTTCCCCTCTCAATCCTTCGCCTGTCCAGTTCCTCTCTCTCTGACTGTCACGTGTTAGTTTAGTCATCGTACACCACTTCCTACACTACAGTCTGCATCCACTTCCCACCCCTACCCCCCCGCTTTACCTCAACCCCAGGGGTATAGCCCCCAGCTCCCCCTTTCGCCCCCCCCCCTCCCTGCGCCCACACGTCTGCAGCGGTGTTCTCTTCAAATGTTCCTGTCAGTGCCCGTCATGCCAGACTGACTCAGTGCCCGTCATGCCAGACTGACTCAGTGCCCGTCATGCCAGACTGACTCGGTGCCCATCATGCCAGACTGACTCAGTGCCCATCATGCCAGACTGACTCAGTGCCCGTCATGCCAGACTGACTCGGTGCCCATCATGCCAGACTGACTCAGTGCCCATCATGCCAGACTGACTCAGTGCCCGTCATGCCAGACTGACTCGGTGCCCGTCATGCCAGACTGACTCAGTGCCCGTCATGCCAGACTGACTCAGTGCCCATCATGCCAGACTGACTCGGTGCCCGTCATGCCAGACTGACTCGGTGCCCGTCATGCCAGACTGACTCGGTGCCCGTCATGCCAGACTGACTCGGTGCCCGTCATGCCAGACTGACTCGGTGCCTGTCATGCCAGACTGACTCGGTGCCCGTCATGCCAGACTGACTCGGTGCCCATCATGCCAGACTGACTCCGTGCCCATCATGCCAGACTGACTCGGTGCCCATCATGCCAGACTGACTCGGTGCCCGTCATGCCAGACTGACTCGGTGCCCGCCATGTAAGACTGACTCAGTGCCCGTCATGCCAGACTGACTCGGTGCCCGTCATGCCAGACTGACTCGGTGCCCGTCATGCCAGACTGACTCAGTGCCTGTCATGCCAGACTGACTCGGTGCCCGTCATGCCAGACTGACTCGGTGCCCGTCATGCCAGACTGACTCGGTGCCCGTCATGCCAGACTGACTCCGTGCCCGTCATGCCAGACTGCCTCGGTGCCTGTCATGCCAGACTGACTCGGTGCCCGTCATGCCAGACTGACTCGGTGCCCGTCATGTAAGACTGACTCAGTGCCCGTCATGTAAGACTGCCTCGGTGCCCGTCATGCCAGACTGACTCGGTGCCCATCATGTAAGACTGACTCAGTGCCCGTCATGTAAGACTGACTCAGTGCCCATCATGTAAGACTGCCTCGGTGCCCGTCATGCCAGACTGATTTGGTGCCCATCATGCCAGACTGACTCAGTGCCCGTCATGCCAAACTGACTCGGTGCCCATCATGCCAGACTGACTCAGTGCCCGTCATGCCAGACTGACCCACCGTGTCTGGCATCGGCCACCGATTTCTGTCTAAGCCCCCCCCCCCCCCCACTCCTCCACCGTCACAGACAGAGAGACAGACAGACAGATGGACAGAGAGACAGATAGAGAGACAGACAGAGAGGCAGACAGAGAGGCAGACAGAGAGACAGACGGACAGAAAGGCAGACGGACAGAGAGACAGACAGAAAGACACACACACACACACACACACACACACACACACACACACACACACACACACACACACACACACACACACACACGCACACACACACACACACACATACACATGGTGTCTCCAAACACACACATGCCCGCGCACGTGCGCGCGCAGGCACGCACGCACGCACGCACGCACACCACACACACACACACACACACCACACACACACACACACACACACACACACACACACACACACAGATAGATAGACAGACAGACACACAGGCACACACACACACACACCACACACACACACACACACACACACACACACACACACACACACAAATAGATAGACAGACAGACACACAGGCACACACACACACACACACACACACACACACACACACACACACACACACACACACACACAACACACACACACACACAAACAAGAACTGACCACGAGGGCGATGAGGATGGGGACGAAGATGAGGCAGATGAAGGGGGAGGTGGAGTACAGCTGCCAACAGGGCACCAGGTAGTGCACCTCCATCAGCCCCGCCCACACACAGGTCAGCACCAGAGGGATGCCTGTAACACACAGGTCAACACCACCTCCATCAGTCCCGCCCACACACAGGTCAGCACCAGAGGGATGCCTGTAACACACAGGTGAACACCAGAGGATGCCTGTAACACACAGGTCAGCACCAGAGGGATGTCTGTAACACACAGGTCAACACCACCTCCATCAGCCCCGCCCACACACAGGTCAGCACCAGAGGGATGCCTGTAACACACAGGTCAACACCACCTCCATCAGCCCCGTCCACACACAGGTCAGCACCAGAGGGATGCCTGTAACACACAGGTCAACACCAGATGGATGCCTGTAACACACAGGTCAGAACCAGAGGGATGCCTGTAACACACAGGTCAACACCACCTCCATCAGCCCCGCCCACACACAGGTCAGCACCAGAGGGATGCCTGTAACACACAGGTCAGCACCAGAGGGATGCCTGTAACACACAGGTCAGCACCAGAGGGATGCCTGTAACACACAGGTCAGCACCCTAGGGATGCCTGTAACACACAGGTAGAGGGATACCTGTAACACAGGTCAGCACCAGAGGGATGCCTGTAACACACAGGTCAACACCAGAGGGATACCTGTAACACACAGGTCAACACTAGAGGGATACCTGTAATACAAGGTCAACACCAGAGGATACCTGTAACAGACAGGTCAACACCAGAGGATACCAGTAACACACAGGTCAACATCAGAGGGATACCTATAACACATATGCCAGCACCAGATGGATACCTGTAACACACAGGTCAGCACCAGAGGGACACACACACACACACACACACACACACACACACACACACACACACACACACACACACACACACACACACACACACACACACACACACCAGTTTATCAAAGTGTACAATACAGAAACCTTGTCCCTACTATAATCTATAGAAGACTGTGGGGGTGTACCTAACCTATTGCCCAAAGCAGAAGTCTTTGAACGAATACCTACTCCACTCCTTAAGGTAGAAGACAGATTCTACCCAAACTTTCATGACAGAAGATTTAGGAGGAGCGTCTGTCCCAAAAGGGAAACTGAAGAGGCACTGGAGACGTACCAATCCGAGTCCACATAATATCAGAAGAGGCACTGAGACGTACCAATCCGAGCCCACATAATATCAGAAGAGGCACTGGAGACGTACCAATCCCAGTCCACATAATATCAGAAAAGGCACTGGAGACGTACCAATCCCAGTCCACATAATATCAGAAGAGGCACTGGAGACGTACCAATCCGAGTCCACATAATATCAGAAGAGGCACTGGAGACGTACCAATCCGAGCCCACATAATATCAGAAGAGGCACTGGAGACGTACCAATCCGAGCCCACATAATATCAGAAGAGGCACTGGAGACGTACCAATCCGAGCCCACATAATATCAGAAGAGGCACTGGAGACGTACCAATCCCAGTCCACATAATATCAGAAGAAACTACTGAAGGAGTAGCCACCCATGTCTATGAAGCAGATGGCTTCGAGGAGATACCTACCCAGCCTGTAAAAGAAAACATTTGAAAAGATATCTACCCGAGCCTGTACAACAGAAGAATTTGACAGAACTTCCTAACTGATAATAGAAGACTTTGAAGGAGAATCTACACGATCACCCCCCCCCCTCCCCGCCCTCCCTCCAACCCCGAAAAAAATTCTGAAAGGGTACGCATTCCTGTCTGTAGGACAGACGACCTGAAAGAGATTCCTACCGCAGTCTATGAAATTCGAAGAGGTACTTTCAAGGGGTACCTACCCCAGCCGATGAAACAGATCTTGATACGGTTACCTACTCTATAAAACAGAAGATTTTAAAGAGCATTTAAAGCAGGCGATCTTGATAGGGTACATACCCCAGTCTATAAAGCAGAGAACTATGACATATACCGACCCCAGCCTATAAAGCAGAAGATCTTAATACACTACCTATCCCATATAAAGCAGAAGACCATGACATAGTACCTACCCCAGCCTATAAAGCAGAAGACCATGGCATAGTACCTACCCCAGCCTATAAAACAGAAGACCATGGCATAGTACCTACCCCAGCCTATAAAACAGAAGACCATGGCATAGTACCTACCCCAGCCTATAAAACAGAAGACCATGGCATAGTACCTACCCCAGCCTATAAAGCAGAAGACCATGGCATAGTACCTACCCCAGCCTATAAAGCAGAAGATTTTGAAGGGGCGTCAGAGCGGAAGACGCAGACAGCCAGGCGTTGTGGAGGTAGATGCCTTCCACCAGCATCCAGGCGAAGTTGGACATCAGCGTGTACTGCAGCAACGACGTCAACGTCTTGCACAGCCACTCCTGAAACACCCCCGCCCCCATGTCATCATTCACCCTTACTGCAGCAACGACGTCAATATGTTGCACAACCACTCCTGAAACATCCCCCCCCCCATGTCATCATTAACCCTTACTGCAGCAACGACATCAACGTCTTGCACAACCACTCCTGAAACATCCCCCCCCATGTCATCATTAACCCTTACTGCAGCAACGACGTCAATATGTTGCACAACCACTCCTGAAACACCCCCGCCCCCATGTCATCATTAACCCTTACTGCAGCAACGACATCAACGTCTTGTACAACCACTCCTGAAACACCCCCCCCCCCATGTCATCATTAACCCTTACTGCAGCAACGACATCAACGTCTTGCACAACCACTCCTGAAACATCCCCCCCCCCCATGTCATCATTAACCCTTACTGCAGCAACGACATCAACGTCTTGCACAACCACTCCTGAAACACCCTCCCCATGTCATCATTAACCCTTACTGCAGCAACGACGTCAACGTCTTGCACAACCACTCCTGAAACACACACCCCCCTCCCCTCCCCCATGTCATAATTCACCCTTACTGCAGCAACGACGTCAACGTCTTGCACAACCACTCGTGACCCGCCCCCCCCCCCCCCCATGTCATCATTAACACTTACTGCAGCAACGACATCATTGTCTTGCACAACCACTCGTGAACACCCCCCCCCCCCCCATGTCATCATTAACCCTTACTGCAGCAATAACATCAACGTCTTGCACAACCACTCGTGACCCCCCCCCCCCCCCTCCATGTCACCATTAACCCTTACTGCAGCAATGACATCAACGTCTTGCACAACCACTCCTGAAACAACACCCCTCCCCCATGTCACCATTAACCCTTACTGCAGCAATGACATCAACGTCTTGCACAACCACTCGTGACCCCCCCCCCCCCCCCCCCCATGTCACCATTAACCATTACTGCAGCAATGACATCAACGTCTTGCACAACCACTCCTGAAACAACCCCCTCCCCCCATGTCACCATTAACCCTTACTGCAGCAGTGACATCAACGTCTTGCACAACCACACGTGACCCCCCCCCCCATGTCACCATTAACCCTTACTGCAGCAATGCATCAACGTCTTGCACAACCACACGTGACCCCACCCCCATGTCACCATTAACCCTTACTGCAGCAATGATATCAACGTCTTGCACAACCACACGTGACCCCCATCTCACCATTAACCCTTACTGCAGCAATGACATCAACGTCTTGCACAACCACACGTGACCCCCCCCCCCCTCCCATGTCACCATTAACCCTTACTGCAGCAATGACATCAACGTCTTGCACAACCACTCCTGAAACACCCTCCCCATTTCACCATTAACCCTTACTGCAGCAACGACGTCAACGTCTTGCACAGCCACTCGTGATCCCCCCCCCCCTCCCATGTCACCATTAACCCTTACTGCAGCAATGACATCAATGTCTTGCACAACCACTCGTGACCCCCCCTACCCCCATGTCACCATTAACCCTTACAGCAGCAATGACATCAACGTCTTGCACAACCACTCGTGACCCCCCCCCCCCCCCATGTCATCATTAACCCTTACTGCAGCAATGACATCAACGTCTTGCACAACCACTCGTGACCCCACCCCCTCCCATGTCACCATTAACCCTTACTGCAGCAATGACATCAACGTCTTGCACAACCACTCGTGACCCCCCCCCCCCCATGTCACCATTAACCCTTACTGCAGCAACGACGTCAACGTCTTGCACAACCACTCGTGACCCCCCCCCCCCCCACCCATGTCACCATTAACCCTACTGCAGCAACGACGTCAACGTCTTGCACAACCACTCGTGACCTCCCCCCCCCCCCCATGTCACCATTAACCCTTACTGCAGCAATGACATCAACGTCTTGCACAACCACTGGTGACCCCCCCCCCCTCCCATGTCACCATTAACCCTTACTGCAGCAATGACATCAACGTCTTGCACAACCACACGTGACCCCCCACCCCCACCCCCCATGTCATCATTCACCCTTACTGCAGCAATGACATCAACGTCTTGCACAACCACTCCTGAAACACCCTCCCCATTTCACCATTAACCCTTACTGCAGCAACGACGTCAACGTCTTGCACAGCCACTCGTGATCCCCCCCCCCCCTCCCATGTCACCATTAACCCTTACTGCAGCAATGACATCAATGTCTTGCACAACTACTCGTGACCCCCCCCCCCTCCCATGTCACCATTAGCCCTTACTGCAGCAATGACATCAATGTCTTGCACAACCACTCGTGACCCCCCCTACCCCCATGTCACCATTAACCCTTACAGCAGCAATGACATCAACGTCTTGCACAACCACTCGTGACCCCCCCCCCCCCCCCCATGTCATCATTAACCCTTACTGCAGCAATGACATCAACGTCTTGCACGACCACTCGTGACCCCACCCCCTCCCATGTCACCATTAACCCTTACTGCAGCAATGACATCAACGTCTTGCACAACCACTCGTGACCCCCCCCCCCCCCATGTCACCATTAACCCTTACTGCAGCAACGACGTCAACGTCTTGCACAACCACTCGTGACCCCCCCCCCCCCCCCCCCACCCATGTCACCATTAACGCTACTGCAGCAACGACGTCAACGTCTTGCACAACCACTCGTGACCTCCCCCCTCCCATGTCACCATTAACCCTTACTGCAGCAATGACATCAACGTCTTGCACAACCACTCGTGACCCCCACCCCCCATGTCACCATTGACCCTTACTGCAGCAATGACATCAATGTCTTGCACAACCACTCGTGACCCCCCCCCCCCCCCCATGTCACCATTAACCCTTACTGCAGCAACGACATTAATGTCTTGCACAACCAATCGTGACCCCCCCCCCCTCCCCCATGTCATCATTAACCCTTACTGCAGCAACGACATCAATGTCTTGCACAACCACTCGTGACCCCCCCGCCCTCCCCCATGTCATCATTAACCCTTACTGCAGCAACGACATCAATGTCTTGCACAACCACTCGTGACACCCCCCCCCTCCCCCATGTCATCATTAACCCTTACTGCAGCAATGACATCAATGTCTCACGTGACCACAGCTGAACCCCCTACCCCCATGTCACCATTAACCCTTACTGCAGCAATGACATCAATGTCTTGCACAACCACTCGTGACCCCCCCCCCCCCTCCCCCATGTCATCATTGACCCTTACTGCAGCAATGACATCAATGTCTCACATGACCACAGCTGAACCCCCTCCCCGTGTCACCATTAACCCTTACTGCAGCAATGACATCAGCGCCTTACACAGGCACTTCTAAATTAATAATAATAATGATGATAATATAATGATGATGATGATGATGATGATGATGATGATGATGATGATGATGACGATGATGATGATATATAAATAAATAATGATATGATAATGACAATAACAATGACAATTTAATTCATTTAAAAAAAAGTGACGCCTGTCCCTCGTGAGCCTTCAGGCGTTATTACAATATAACAGCCGAACATTTAAGAATGAAGAGAAGAAAGGAAGCACGTAATGTTAAAGCATATAAACTAAAACAGCATAACAGCAACATATATTAAAAACATAGAATTATACATGGAGAGAAACATAATAATCCCCTCCACTCTTTCCCTACGTTGTCTCCCCCTTTACTTTCCTCCCTCTCTCCAGCACACACACACACACACACACACACCACACACACACACACACACACACACACAAAACACACACACACACGCACGCACGCACGCACGCACGCACGCACGCACGCACGCACGCACGCACGCACACACACACACATTATTCAGGATAAGAATAACAAGAGGTTAACAGCGCTGTGCATAAAATCAATCATCGTAAAGATGGGCATGGACAAAGAAGGCCTTCAAGCCTGACTGAAAAGTGTTCAGAGATTGAGCGTAGCGAAGTGAAAGAGATAAAGAATTAAAAGCAGTAGGGCTAGCAAAAGAAAAGGAACGTTTGCCACATGTCTCCAGCCGAACACGGGGGATGGTCAAATGACTGGCATTCGGGTGTCAATGGTTCAACTAGCTTTGAAAGACAGGAGGGAGCGAGATTGTGCAGGCATCGAAAACAGGGTGGCGGTTTTGTGTTCAATGCAGGCTTGGGCAGGAAGCCAGTGCAGCTCCCTCAAGAGAGGCTTTGAATGGTCAAATCTGCGTTTTCTGAGGACTATGCGCGCAGCATGATTCTGAGCCCTCTGTAATTTGTCCAGCAGCGTGTTTGGAAGACCAACAAACAGATAATTGCAATAGTCCAGTCTGGACAAAACAAATGCTGAAATGAGCTTTTTGGTCGCATTGATGGTAAGAAAAGGACGGATATGACTGATTCTGCGGAGCTCACGATAGATGGTCCTACACAGTAGCTTTACATGGTCCTCCACTGAGAGGACACGATCCAGATGTACCCCAAGATTCCTCATAGACTCTGTAACACCGATCTTTTCACCAGACAAAGAATAGTATTAGTATTGTCCGGACTGCTTTGAGCTGCCTGGCTGTTCCAACTGGGATGACCTCGGTTTCCATCATTCATTTACAGCTAAAACGCACACACCTCTTCCTTAACCCTTTACCTGCTAGACGACTCTAGTCCAACTTGCTGAGTGACAGTAGGCCGGCTTGCACAAGAAAGTGACTAATAATACATGTATGTGGTGACCCCAGTTCACTGGTGACATTTCACTACTGTTGTCGCCATACGTACAATCCACGGCATTTTGGTGGCGACATGTTACGTGATATTTAAACAAATTATTAATTTGAAACACCGTTTTTCCTGTTGACTATACACCCGAGAGATGTTCCCTCAGTTCCTCTTTAACTGCTGACGAAACAGTTCGGGTTTGAAGTAATAGTTTTTTTCAATCCTTGACAGACATATTCAGTACGGGTTTGAACCAGTTTTTTTTTTAAATTTGACTGAACACACAGTCTGGGTTGGGGACAGGTTTACACATTGACAGAAACATCACGTGCTATGGCTAGGGGGACAGGTTTACACATTGACAGAAACATCACGTGCTATGGCTAGGGGGACAGGTTTACACATTGACAGAAACATCACGTGGTATGGCTAGGGGGACAGGTTTACACATTGACAGAAACATCACGTGGTATGGCTAGGGGGAAAGGTTTACACATTGACAGAAACATCACGTGGTATGGCTAGGGGGACAGGTTTACACATTGACAGAAACATCACGTGGTATGGCTAGGGGGAAAGGTTTACACATTGACAGAAACATCACGTGGTATGGCTAGGGGGGCAGGTTTACACATTGACAGAAACATCACGTGCTATGGCTAGGGGGACAGGTTTACACATTGACAGAAACATCACGTGGTATGGCTAGGGGGACAGGTTTACACATTGACAGAAACATCACGTGCTATGGCTAGGGGGACAGGTTTACACATTGACAGAAACATCACGTGCTATGGCTAGGGGGAAAGGTTTACACATTGACAGAAACATCACGTGCTATGGCTAGGGGGACAGGTTTACACATTGACAGAAACATCACGTGCTATGGCTAGGGGGACAGATTTACACATTGACAGAAACATCACGTGCTATGGCTAGGGGGAAAGGTTTACACATTGACAGAAACAGCACGTGGTATGGCTAGGGGGACAGGTTTACACATTGACAGAAATATCACGTGGTATGGCTAGGGGGACAGGTTTACACATTGACAGAAACATCACGTGCTATGGCTAGGGGGAAAGGTTTCAATATTGACGGAAACACTCAAGATGGGTCAGGAATATGCTTTAATATTGACAGACACTCATGATGGTTAGGAGATGCTTCAGTATTGACGAAAACATTCAGTATGGGTCAGCATTATGCTTTAATATTGACGAAGAAACTCATGATGGTTAGGAGATGTTTTAATATTGACGGAAACACTCATTATGGGTTTCAAGAACGACGAAAACATTCAGCGTGAGTTTGGGATAGGTTTACGTCTTGACAGATACTCTCATCATGGAAATGGGAAAGGTCTTACTATCGATGGAAACAATCTATGTATGTTTGAGACAGGTTTTGATAATGACGGAAACAGTATGGGTTAGGAGTAGGCTATACTATTAATGGAAAAAAATCAGTAGGTATTGGAGACAGATTTAATATCGACGCAAACGGTACGGGCTAGGAACAGCGTTTAATATAAATGCAAACAACCGCTACGTTTTTAGGATAGGATTTGATAGTGGCAGAAGCAGTATGATTTAAGGAAAGGTTTTCCTTTTGATAAAGACAATCGACATAGGTTTAGTACAGGCTTTAACACTGACAGAAGCAGAGTGTGGGAGAGATTCACATTGCAGAAAGGCGCCATCATGGCAGCTGGAACAGGCTGGTCATACAACACAGTGTGTGTCACGCGCCAGGTCACGTTTATACTTTGAACGTCGAACAGAGTAGGAATGCCTTGCTCACTGACTGTGGCCATTGACTGACTGTGCCCATTGACTGACTGTGCCCACTGACTGTGCCCATTGACTGACTGACTGTGCCCATTGACTGTGCCCATTGACTGACTGCGCACATTGACTGACTGTGCCCATTGACTGTGCACATGACTGACTGACTGCGCACATTGACTGACTGTGACTGACAGTGCCCATTGACAGAGTGTGCCCATTGACTGACTGTGCCCACTGTTTGACTGTGCCCATTGACTGACTGACTGCGCACATTGACTGACTGTGCACATTGACTGACTGACTGCGCACATTGACTGACTGCGCACATTGACTGACAGTGCCCATTGACTGACTGACTGCGCACATTGACTGACTGCGCACATTGACTGACTGCGCACATTGACTGACTGCACACATTGACTGACTGCGCCCACTGACCTTCTATGCGCGGCCATGGGTTTAGCGGACGTCCAGCATTGAATTACATATAGCCCTGATTGGTGACATGCTGATCAGTGCCATGGACCCTCTGCAACCTTCACTAATGCCATGGACCCTCTGCAACCTTCACTAATGCCATGGACCCTCTGCAGCCTTCACTAATGCCATGGACCCTCTGCAACCTTCACTAATGCCATGGACCCTCTGCAGCCTTCACTAATGCCATGGACCCTCTGCAACCTTCACTAATGCCATGGACCCTCTGCAGCCTTCACTAATGCCATGGACCCTCTGCAACCTTCACTAATGCCATAGACCCTCTGCAACCTTCACTAATGCCATGGACCCTCTGCAACCTTCACTAATGCCATCGGCCCTCTGCAGCCTTCACTAATGCCATGGACCCTCTGCAGCCTTCACTAATGCCATGGACTCTCTGCAGCCTTCACTAATGCCATGGACCCTCTGCAACCTTCACTAATGCCATGGACCCTCTGCAGCCTTCACTAATGCCATGGACCCTCTGCAACCTTCATTAATGCTATGGACCCTCTGCAACCTTCACTAATGCCATGGACTCTCTGCAACCTTCACTAATGCCATGGACCCTCTGCAGCCTTCACTAATGCCATGGACCCTCTGCAACCTTCACTAATGCCATGGACCCTCTGCAGCCTTCACTAATGCCATGGACTCTCTGCAACCTTCACTAATGGCATGGACCCTCTGCAACCTTCACTAATGCCATGGACCCTCTGCAACCTTCACTAATGGCATGGACCCTCTGCAACCTTCACTAATGCCATGGACCCTCTGCAGCCTTCACTAATGCCATGGAGCCTCTGCAACCTTCACTAATGCCATGGACCCTCTGCAACCTTCACTAATGCCATGGACCCTCTGCAGCCTTCACTAATGCCATGGACCCTCTGCAGCCTTCACTAATGCCATGGACCCTCTGCAGCCTTCACTAATTCCATGGACCCTCTGTAACCTTCACTAATGCCATGGACCCTCTGCAACCTTCACTAATGCCATGGACCCTCTGCAACCTTCACTAATGCCATGGACCCTCTGCAGCCTTCACTAATGCCATGGACCCTCTGCAGCCTTCAGTAATGCCATGGACCCTCTGCAACCTTCACTAATGCCATGGACCCTCTGCAACCTTCACTAATGCCATGGACCCTCTGCAACCTTCACTAATGCCATGGACCCTCTGCAGCCTTCACTAATGCCATGGACTCTCTGCAACCTTCACTAATGCCATGGACCTTCTGCAACCTTCACTAATGCCATGGACCCTCTGCAGCCTTCACTAATGCCATGGACCCTCTGCAGCCTTCACTAATGGGACCTCTGCAACCTTCACTAATGCCATGGACCCTCTGCAACCTTCACTAATGCCATGGACTCTCTGCAGCCTTCACTAATGCCATGGACCCTTTGCAGCCTTCACTAATGCCATGGACCATCTGCAACCTTCACTAATGCCATGGGCCCTCTGCAACCTTCACTAATGCCATGGACCCTCTACAGCCTTCACTAATGCCATGGACTCTCTGCAACGTTCACTAATGCCATGGACCCTCTGCAACCTTCACTAACGCCACGGACTCTCTGCAACCTTCACTAATGCCATGGACTCCTCTCTGCAACCTTCACTAATGCCATGGACTCTCTGCAACCTTCACTAATGCCATGGACCCTCTGCAACCTTCACTAATGCCATGGACCCTCTGCAACCTTCACTAATGCCATGGAACCTCTGCAGCCTTCACTAATGCCATGGACTCTCTGCAACCTTCACTAATGCCATGGACCCTCTGCAGCCTTCACTAATGGGACCTCTACAACTTCACTAATGCCATGGACCCTCTGCAACCTTCACTAATGGGACCTTTGCAACCTTCACTAATGCCATGGACTCTCTGCAACCTTCACTAATGCCATGGACCCTCTGCAACCTTCACTAATGTCATAGGGTTCAACGGCTCTCTTGCTGACTTGCTGGATGAAAAAGCGGGCAGCGAAGGCGGGGAAGGGGGGGGGGGGATGGGGAGGGCGATGGGGATTGGTGGTGTGGGTGAGGCAAGGGAGGGTTTGTGACCCATAAGCGATCCATGTCTAGATCACTTCACACACTTCTTTCAGCCGCTGTCAGCGCTGGAATGACAGGTTTAAGTTATCAGCTCTTGGCGCTGACTACATTGGTCGTCCATCGATGTTCGCTGTTGGCATCTAGTAGCACGAGAATGGACGCTGTTCTTATAGTACACTGTGGGCTCTCCTTTGTTTTGTTCATGTTCACTGTTGGCAACCAGTAGCACGAGAATCGACACAGTTCTTACAGTAGAGTGTGGGTTCTCCTTTGTTTTGTTCATGTTCACTGTTGGCAGCCAGTAGCACGAGAATCGACACAGTTCTTACAGTACACTGTGGGCTCTCCTTTGTTTTGTTCATGTTCACTGTTGACAACCAGTAGCACGAGAACCGACACAGTTCTTACAGTACACTGTGGGTTCTCCTGTGTTCAATGTTCGCTGTTGGCGTTTAGTAGCACGAGGATCGACACAGTTCTTATAGTACTCTGTGGGCTATTTTTTGTTGTTTATTTCCTTTCAGTAGTTTTGAACAATGTTTCTGAACTCCCCTTCAGCGGCTGCTTCAGGCTATGGTGAAAGAGAAATCAGTCACGCAGGAATTGTGACCTGTCCTCACCACTGACCAACCTCAGCTCCGGTCACGAGTGCTTCTGCCACGTGACATCACTGCCCCCTTACTACTGACGAGTTCTGTCACACGATTGATTCTTACTATAGAGTTCTGTCACATGATTGATTCTTACTACAGAGTTCTGTCACACGATTGATTCTTACTGCAGAGTTCTGTCACATGATTACTTCTTACTGCAGAGTTCTGTCACATGATTGATTCTTACTGCAGAGTTCTGTCACATGATTGATTCTTACTACAGAGTTCTGTCACACGATTGATTCTTACTACAGAGTTCTGTCACATGATTGATTCTTACTGCAGAGTTCTGTCACATGATTGATTCTTACTGCAGAGTTCTGTCACATGATTGATTCTTACTACAGAGTTCTGTCACATGATTACTTCTTACTGCAGAGTTCTGTCACATGATTGATTCTTACTGCAGAGTTCTGTCACATGATTGATTCTTACTACAGAGTTCTGTCACATGATTACTTCTTACTGCAGAGATCTGTCACATGATTGATTCTTACTGCAGAGTT
>CM031599.1:9431153-9443653 GCA_018398815.1 Conus ventricosus | reverse complement strand
CTGTGGTCAACAGGTCAGCTTTCTGTTCCTCACTGTGGTCAACAGGTCAGCTTTCTCTTCCTCACTATGGTCAACAGGCCAGCTTTCTGTTCCTCACTGTGGTCAACAGGTCAGCTTTCTGTTCTTCCCTCTGGTCAACATGATTGCTAGGGACTGACATGTGTTGTGATGTCCCAGCAGACTGAGGGTTCAGAGTGATGATCACGGTGTGTGCTCCATCCCACCTGATCACTCATCAGTCAGCCAGCAGACTGAGGGTTCAGAGTGATGATCATGATGAGTGCTCCATCCCACCTGATCAGTCAGCCAGCAGACTGCAGGTTCAGAGTGATGATCATGGTGTGTGCTCCATCCCACCTGATCAGTCAGCCAGCAGACTGAGGGTTCAGAGTGATGATCATGGTGTGTGCTCCATCCCACCTGATCAGTCAGCCAGCAGACTGAGGGTTCAGAGTGATGATCATGGTGTGTGCTCCATCCCACCTGATCAGTCAGCCAGCGGCCTGACTGCAGCCACACACAACTAGATCGAAAAGGAAAGTGACACCCGAAGGGGCGGGTGGGACCCGGAGAAGTACTGTCCAGGGGCGGGTGGGACCCGGAGAAGTACTGTCCAGGGGCGGGTGGGACCCGGAGAAGTACTGTCCAGGGGCGGGTGGGACGCGGAGAAGTACTGTCCAGGGGCGGGTGGGACCCGGAGAAGTACTGTCCAGGGGCGGGTGGGACCCGGAGAAGTACTGTCCAGGGGCGGGTGGGACCCGGAGAAGTACTGTCCAGGGGCGGGTGGGACCCGGAGAAGTACTGTCCAGGGGCGGGTGGGACCCGGAGAAGTACTGTCCAGGGGCGGGTGGGACCCGGAGAAGTACTGTCCAGGGGCGGGTGGGACCCGGAGAAGTACTGTCCAGGGGCGGGTGGGACCCGGAGAAGTACTGTCCAGGGGTGGGTGGGACCCGGAGAAGTACTGTCCAGGGGCGGGTGGGACCCGGAGAAGTACTGTCCAGGGGCGGGTGGGACCCGGAGAAGTACTGTCCAGGGGCGGGCGGGTGGGACCCGGAGAAGTACTGTCCAGGGGCGGGTGGGGGGCGGGTGGGACCCGAAGAAGTACTGTCCAGGGGCGGGTGGGACCCGGAGAAGTACTGTCCAGGGGCGGGTGGGACCCGGAGAAGTACTGTCCACCAGCTGGGAGCAATCCTGCACTACCCTTGGACGATCTTCTGTGATACTCTCTCTCTCTCTCTCTGTGTCTCTCTGTGTCTCTCTGTCTCTGTCTCTCTCTCTCTCTCTCTCTCTCTCTCTCTCTCTCCTCTCTCACATGCGCACATAATGTCACGTATAAATTACGCCTCAACAGTGTGGGACGGCAGTAGTGACGTCCACAAAAAAAGGCTGAATTCTCTCCATAGACGTGCAGCAAAGCTACTCCATCCAGCTGTATCTCTAACAACAGACGAAAAACTAAAAGCGCTGAACATACTTCCTCTGAATAGGCAATTGGAATTCAACAAGGCATCATTTATGTTTACAATCTTGACAGATACTATGCCATGTTATATCAATGCCCTTTTTACAAGATCGAACAGCTTTTCTGGCTCGACGAAATTCCTTCTTCCCTACCCACGCATTGATCTATACAAAACAAGCCTAGCTTACTCTGGACCATATGTCTGGAACTCACTTCCACCGAATCTACAAAACATGAATACTTTAAAACCTTTCAAGGAACATTTGCATAAACATTTTATGTCTCAGTAGTTAAATTATTCGATTACAATGATTAGTGTCCATTCGCTACGTCTTCTGTGAACCATACTTTGGATAAATCGTCTCAACATAAAACCTACTCCGTTAAAATCGCTCATCCCCACTCCCACTCTGTCTACCATCCCTTTTCTCCTCCCCCTACCTACCATTCTCTCTTCCCCACCCTCCTCTGACCTCTCTCTCTCTGTAGTTTTTGTTTGTTTGTTTGCTTGTAAGTTTCCTTTTGTTTTACCATCCCCATCTCATTAGTGCTTTTATGAGCAGTTTGCTTATCATTGTAGAATTAGATTATCATGTTGCTATGTTGAATTGTCTGTATGAATGATATGTGCTGAAATAATGTATGCATGACAAGGACAGATTGTAAGACTAGGCTTTGGCCTAAAATCTTCATCCTTGGGTATTAAAGATCAATCAATCAATCAATCAATCTCTCTCTCTCTCTCGCGCGCGCGCGCGCGCGCGCTCTCTCTCTCAACTGAGATACAAGCTCTCTCTATGTCTCTGTCTGTCTCTGTCTGTATGTCTCTCAACTATTCTCTCTCTCACTCTGTCTCTCTTTCTCTATTCGTTAACGCCTCCTAATTGATACCGCCTCCTAATTGACACCACCTCGTAATTGATACCACCTCCTAATTGATACCACCTCCTAATTGACACCACCTCCAAGCTGATACCACCTCCTAGCTGATACCACGTCCTAATTGATACCACCTCCTAATTGACACCACCTCCTAGCTGATACCACCTCCTAATTGACACCACCTCCTAATTGACACCACCTCCTAATTGACAACACATCCTAATTGACACCACTTTCTAGCTGATACAACCTCCTAACCTCCCAGTTGACACCACCTCGTAATTGATACCACCTCCTAATTGACACCAACTCCTAATTGATACCACCCCTAGCTGATACCACCTCCTAATTGATACCACCTCCTAATTGATACACCTCCTAATTGACACCACCTCCTAGCTGATATCACCTCCTAATTGACACCACCTCATAGAAGATACCACCTCCTAGCTGATACCACCTCCTAACTGACACCCCCTCCTAATTGGACACCACCTCCTAATTGACATCACCTCCAAATTCACACCACTTCCTAGCTGATATCACATCCTGATACCACCTCCTAATTTACACCACCTCCTAGCTGATACCACCTCCTAGCTGATACCACCTCCTAGCTGATACCACTTCCTAACTGATACCACCTCCTAAATTGATACCACCTCCTAATTAATACCACCTCCTAATTGACACCAACTCCTAGCTGTTACCACCTCCTAATGACACCATCTCCTAATTGACACCACTTCCTAATTAATACCACCTCCTAGCTGATACCACCTCCTAGCTGATACCACCTCCTAATTGACCCCACCTCCTAATTGACCCACCTCCTAATTGACACCACCTCCTAGCTGATATCACCTCCTAATTGACGCCATCTCCTAATTGACACCACCTCCTAATTGATACCACCTCCTAATTGACACCACCTCCTAGCTGACACCACCTCCTAGCTGACATCACCTCCTAATTGACTCCACCTCCTAATTGACACCACCTCCTAATTGACACCACCTCCTAATTGAAACCGCCTCCTAGCTGATACCACCTCCTAACTGATACCACCTCCTAACTGACACCAAATCCTAACTGATACCACCTCCTAACTGATACCACCTCCTAATTGACACCACCTCTTAACTGATACCACCTCCTAACTGACACCACCTCCTAACTGATACCACCTCCTAATTGACACCACATCCTAATTGACACCACCTCCTAACTGATACCACCTCCTAACTGACACCACCTCCTAATTGACACCACCTCCTAATTGTTTATCATCTCCTAATTGATATCACTTTCTAATTGACACCACCTCCTAATTGACACCACCTCCTAATTCATACCACCTCCTAATTCATACCACCTCCTAACTGATACCACCTCCTAATTGACACCACCTCCTAATTCACACCACCTCCTAACTTATACCACCTCCTAACTGACACCCCCTCCTAATTGACACCACCTCCTAATTGATATCACCTCCTAATTGATATCACCTTCTAATTGACACCACCTCCTAATTGACACCACCTCCTAATTCATACCACCTCCTAATTCATACCACCTCCTAACTGATACCATCTCCTAATCTGTGAGACTGAACACCCACGATTTCTGTGAGACTGAACAAACACGCCTTCTGTGAGACTGAACAACACGCCTTCTGTGAGACGGAACAACACGCCTTCTGTGAGATGGAACAGCACGCCTTCTGTCAGACTGAACAGCACGCCTTCTGTGGGACTGAACAACACGCCTTCTGTGAGACTGAACAACACGCCTTATGTCAGACTGAACAACACGCCTTCTGTCAGACTGAACAACACGCATTCTGTCAGACTGAACAACACGCCTTCTGTCATAATGAACAAACACACCTTCTGTGAGACTGAACAGCACGCCTTCTGTGAGACGGAACAGCACGCCGTCTGTGAGACTGAACAGCACGCCTTCTGTGAGACTGAACAGCACGCCTTCTGTGAGACTGAACAACACGCCTTCTGTCAGACTGAACAGCACGCCTTCTGTGAGACTGAACAACACGCCTTCTGTGAGACTGAACAGCACGCCTTCTGTGAGACTGAACAACACGCCTTCTGTGAGACGGAACAGCACGCCTTCTCTGAGACTGAACAACACGCCTTCTGTGAGACTGAACAACACGCCTTCTGTGAGACTGAACAAAACGCCTTCTGTGAGACGGAACAGCACGCCTTCTGTGAGACTGAATAACACGCCTTCTGTGAGACTGAACAGCACGCCTTCTGTGAGACGGAACAACACGCCCTCTGTGAGACTGAACAGCAAGCCTTCTGTGAGACGGAACAACATGCCTTCTGTGAGACTAAACAGCACGCCTTCTGTGAGACGGAACAACACGCCTTCTGTGAGACTGAACAACACGCCTTCTGTCAGACTGAACAACACGCCTTCTGTGAGACTGAACAGCACGCCTTCTGTCAGACTGAACAGCACGCCTTCTGTGAGACTGAACAACACGCCTTCTGTGAGACTGAACAACACGATTTCTGTGAGACGGAACAACACGCCTTCTGTGAGACTGAACAGCACGCCTTCTGTGAGACTGAACAACACGCCTTCTGTCAGACTGAACAACACACCTTCTGTGAGACGGAACAGCACGCCTTCTGTGAGACTGAACAACACGCCTTCTGTGAGACGGAACAGCATGCCTTCTGTGAGACTGAACAACACGCCTTCTGTGAGACTGAACAGCACGCCTTCTGTGAGACTGAACAACACACCTTCTGTCAGACAGAACAACACGCCTTCTGTGAGACGGAACAACACGCCTTCTGTGAGACTAAACAGCACGCCTTCTGTGAGACGGAACAACACGCCTTCTGTGAGACTGAACAACACGCCTTCTGTCAGACTGAACAACACGCCTTCTGTCAGACTGAACAGCACGCCTTCTGTGAGACTGAACAACACGCCTTCTGTGAGACTGAACAACACGCCTTCTGTGAGACTGAACAACACGCCTTCTGTGAGACTGAACAACACGCCTTCTGTCAGACTGAACAACACGCATTCTGTCAGACTGAACAAACACGCCTTCTGTCATACTGAACAACACACCTTCTGTGAGACTGAACAGCACGCCTTCTGTGAGACGGAACAGCACGCCGTCTGTGAGACTGAACAGCACACCTTCTGTGAGACTGAACAGCACGCCTTCTGTGAGACTGAACAACACGCCTTCTGTCAGACTGAACAGCACGCCTTCTGTGAGACTGAACAACACGATTTCTGTGAGACGGAACAACACGCCTCTGTGAGACTGAACAGCACGCATTCTGTGAGACTGAACAACACGCCTTATGTCAGACTGAACAACACGCCTTCTGTGAGACGGAACAGCACGCCTTCTGTGAGACTGAACAACACGCCTTCTGTGAGACGGAACAGCATGCCTTCTGTGAGACTGAACAACACGCCTTCTGTGAGACTGAACAGCACGCCTTCTGTGAGACTGAACAACACGCCTTCTGTCAGACTGAACAACACGCCTTCTGTGAGACGGAACAACACGCCTTCTGTGAGACTAAACAGCACGCCTTCTGTGAGACGGAACAACACGCCTTCTGTGAGACTGAACACACGCCTTCTGTCAGACTGCACAACACGCCTTCTGTCAGACTGAACAGCACGCCTTCTGTGAGACTGAACAACACGCCTTCTGTGAGACTGAACAACACGCCTTCTGTGAGACTGAACAACACGCCTTCTATGAGACTGAACAACACGCCTTCTGTAAGACTGAACAACAACGCCTTCTGTCAGACTGAACAGCACGCCTTCTGTGAGACTGAACAACACGCCTTCTGTGAGACTGAACAGCACGCCTTCTGTAGAACTGAACAACACGCCTTCTGTGAGACTGAACAACACGCCTTCTGTGAGACTGAAGAACACGCCTTCTGTGAGACAGAACAACACGCCTTCTGTGAGACTGAACAACACGTCTTCTGTCAGACTGAACAACACGCCTTCTGTGAGACTGAACAGCACGCCTTCTGTGAGACGGAACAGCACGCCTTCTGTGAGACAGAACAACACGCCTTCTGTGAGACTGAACAACACGCCTTCTGTGAGACTAAAGAGCACGCTTTCTGTGAGACTGAACAACACGCCTTCTGTCAGACTGAACAACACGCCTTCTGTGAGACTGAACAACACGCCTTCTCTGAGACGGAACAGCACGCCTTCTGTCAGACGGAAGAACACGCTTCTGTCAGACTGAACAATACGCCTTCTGTCAGACTGAACAACACACCTTCTGTGAGACGGAACAGCACGCCTTCTGTGAGACTGAACAGCACGCCTTCTGTGAGACTGAACAACACGCCTTCTGTGAGACTGAACAACACGCCTTCTGTCAGACTGAACAACACGCCTTCTGTCAGACTGAACAACACTCCTTCTGTGAGACTGAACAACACGCCTTCTGTCAGACTGAACAACACGCCTTCTGTGAGACTGAACAGCACGCCTTCTGTGAGACGGAACAAAACGCCTTCTGTCAGACTGAACAGGACGCCTTCTGTGAGACTGAACAACACGCCTTCTGTCAGACTGAACAACACGCCTTCTGTCAGACTGAACACACGCCTTCTGTGAGACTAAACAGCACGCCTTCTGTGAGACTGAACAACACGCCTTCTGTGAGACTGAACAGCACGCCTTCTGTGAGACTGAACAACACGCCTTCTGTGAGAGGGAACAGCACGCCTTCTGTGAGACTGAACAACACGCCTTCTGTCAGACTGAACAACACGCCTTCTGTGAGACGAAACAGCACGCCTTCTGCGAGACTGAACAACACGCCTTCTGTGAGACGGAACAGCATGCCTTCTGTGAGATGAACAACACGCCTTCTGTGAGACTGAACAGCACGCCTTCTGTGAGACGGAACAACACGCCTTCTGTGAGACTGAACAGCACGCCTTCTGTGAGATGGAACAACACGCCTTCTGTGACACTAACAGCACGCCTTCTGTGAGACGAACAACACGCCTTCTGTGAGACTGAACAAAACGCCTTCTGTGGAGACTGAACAACACGCCTTCTGTCAGACTGAACAGCACGCCTTCTGTGAGATGAACAACACGCCTTCTGTGAGACTGAACAACACGCCTTCTGTGAGACTGAACAACACGCCTTCTGTCAGACTGAACAACACGCTTTCTGTCAGACGGAACAGCACGCCTTCTGTCAGACGGAACAACACGCCTTCTGTCAGACTGAACAGCACGCCTTCTGTGAGACTGAACAACACGCCTTCTGTGAGACTGAACAACACGCCTTCTGTGAGACAGAACAACACTCCTTCTGTGAGACTGAACCACACGGCTTCTGTGAGATTGAACAACACGCCTTCTGTGAGACTGAACAACACGCCTTCTGTGAGGCTGAACAGCACGCCTTCTGTGAGACTGAACAACACGCCTTCTGTGAGACTGAACAGCACGCCTTCTGTGAGACTGAACAACACGCCTTCTGTCAGACTGAACAACACACCTTCTGTCAGACGGAACAGCACGCCTTCTGTCAGACTGAACAACACGCATTCTGTCAGACTGAACAACACGCCTTCTGTCATACTGAACAACACGCCTTCTGTGAGACTGAACAGCACGCCTTCATGTGAGACGGAACAACACGCCTTCTGTCAGACTGAACAACACGCCTTCTGTGAGACTGAACAGCACGCCTTCTGTCAGACTGAACAGCACGCCTTCTGTGAGACTGAACAACACGCCTTCTGTGAGACTGAACAACACGATTTCTGTGAGACGGAACAACACGCCTTCTGTGAGACTGAACAGCACGCCTTCTGTGAGACTGAACAACACGCCTTCTGTCAGACTGAACAACACGCCTTCAGTGAGACGGAACAGCACGCCTTCTGTGAGACTGAACAACATGCCTTCTGTGAGACGGAATAGCATGCCTTCTGTGAGACCGAACAACACGCCTTCTGTGAGAATGAACAGCACGCCTTCTGTGAGACGGAACAACATGCCTTCTGTGAGACTAAACAGCACGCCTTCTGTGAGACGGAACAACACGCCTTCTGTGAGACTGAACAACACGCCTTCTGTGAGACTGAACAACACGCCTTCTGTGAGACTGAACAACGCGCCTTCTGTCAGACTGAACAACACGCCTTCTGTGAGACTGAACAGCACGCCTTCTGTGAGACTGACCAACACGCCTTCTGTAAGAGTGAACAACACGCCTTCTGTGAGACTGAACAGCACGCCTTCTGTGAGACTGAACAACACCGCCTTCTGTGAGAATGAACAACACCCTTCTGTGAGACTGAACAGCACGCCTTCTGTGAGACTGAACAACACGCCTTCTGTCAGACTGAACAACACGCCTTTTGTGAGACGGAACAGCACGCCTTCTGTGAGACTGAACAACACGCCTTCTGTGAGACGGAACAGCATGCCTTCTGTGAGACTGAACAACACGCCTTCTGTGAGACTGAACAGCACGCCTTCTGTGAGACTGAACAACACGCCTTCTGTCAGACTGAACAACACGCCTTCTGTGAGACGGAACAACACGCCTTCTGTGAGACTAAACAGCACGCCTTCTGTGAGACGGAACAACACGCCTTCTGTGAGACTGAACAACACGCCTTCTGTCAGACTGAACAACACGCCTTCTGTCAGACTGAACAGCACGCCTTCTGTGAGACTGAACAACACGCATTCTGTGAGACTGAACAACACGCCTTCTGTGAGACTGAACAACACGCCTTCTATGAGACTGAACAACATGCCTTCTGTAAGACTGAACAACACGCCTTCTGTGAGACTGAACAACACGCGTTCTGTGAGACTGAACAGCACGCCTTCTGTGAGACGGAACAACACGCCTTCTGTGAGACTGAACAACACGCCTTCTGTGAGACTGAACAACACGCCTTCTGTCAGACTGAACAGCACGCCTTCTGTGAGACTGAACAACACGCCTTCTGTGAGACTGAACAGCACGCCTTCTGTAAGACTGAACAACACGCCTTCTGTGAGACTGAACAACACGGCTTCTGTGAGACTGAAGAACACGCCTTCTGTGAGACGGAAAAAACACGCCTTCTGTGAGACTGAACAACACGTCTTCTGTCAGACTGAAACAACACGCCTTCTGTGAGACTGAACAGCAGCCTTCTGTGAGACTGAACAACACGCCTTCTGTGAGACGGAACAACACGCCTTCTGTGAGACTGAACAACACGCCTTCTGTGAGACTAAAGAGCACGCTTTCTGTGAGACTGAACAACACGCCTTCTGTCAGACTGAAACAACACGCCTTCTGTGAGACTGAACAACACGGCTTCTGTGAGACGGAACAGCACGCCTTCTGTCAGACGGAAGAACACGCCTTCTGTCAGACTGAACAACACGCCTTCTGTCAGACTGAACAACACACCTTCTGTGAGACGGAACAGCACGCCTTCTGTGAGACTGAACAGCATGCCTTCTGTGAGACTGAACAACACGCCTTCTGTCAGACTGAACAACACGCCTTCTGTCAGACTGAACAACACGCCTTCTGTCAGACTGAACAACACGCCTTCAGTGAGACGGAACAGCACGCCTTCTGTGAGACTGAACAACATGCCTTCTGTGAGACGGAACAGCATGCCTTCTGTGAGACTGAACAACACGCCTTCTGTGAGAATGAACAGCACGCCTTCTGTGAGACGGAACAACACCCCTTCTGTGAGACTGAACAACACGCCTTCTGTGAGACGGAACAACATGCCTTCTGTGAGACTAAACAGCACGCCTTCTGTGAGACGGAACAACACGCCTTCTGTGAGACTGAACAACACGCCTTCTGTGAGACTGAACAACACGCCTTCTGTGAGACTGAACAACACGCCTTCTGTCAGACTGAACAACACGCCTTCTGTGAGACTGAACAGCACGCCTTCTGTGAGACTGACCAACACGTCTTCTGTAAGAGTGAACAACACGCCTTCTGTGAGACTGAACAGCACGCCTTCTGTGAGACTGAACAACACGCCTTCTGTGAGACTGAAACACACACCTTCTGTGAGACTGAACAACACGCCTTCTGTGAGACTGAACAGCACGCCTTCTGTGAGACTGAACAACACGCCTTCTGTGAGACTGAACAACACGGCTTCTGTGAGACTGAAGAACACGCCTTCTGTGAGACGGAACAACACGCCTTCTGTCAGACTGAAGAACACGCCTTCTGTGAGACGGAACAACACGCCTTCTGTCAGACTGATCAACACGTCTTCTGTCAGACTGAACAACACGCCTTCTGTGAGACTGAACAGCACGCCTTCTGTGAGACGGAACAGCACGCCTTCTGTGAGACGGAACAACACGCCTTCTGTGAGACTGAACAACACGCCTTCTGTGAGACTGAACAACACGCCTTCTGTCAGACTGAACAACACGCCTTCTGTGAGACTGAACAACACGGCTTCTGTGAGACTGAAGAACACGCTTTCTGTGAGACTGAACAACACGCCTTCTGTGAGACTGAACAACACGCCTTCTGTGAGACGGAACAGCACACCTTCTGTCAGACGGAAGAACACGCCTTCTGTCAGACTGAACAACACGCCTTCTGTCAGACTGAACAACACGCCTTCTGTGAGACGGAACAGCACGCCTTCTGTGAGACTGAACAGCACGCCTTCTGTGAGACTGAACAACACGCCTCTGTCAGACTGAACAACACGCCTTCTGTCAGACTGAACAACACTCCTTCTGTGAGACTGAACAACACGCTTCTGTGAGACTGAACAACACGCCTTCTGTGAGACTGAACAGCACGCCTTCTGTGAGACGGGACAACACGCCTTCTGTCAGAACTGAACAGGACGCCTTCTGTGAGACTGAACAACACGCCTTCTGTCAGACTGAACAACACGCCTTCTGTCAGACTGAACAACACGCCTTCTGTGAGACTGAACAGCACGCCTTCTGTGAGACTGAACAACACGCCTTCTGTGAGACTGAACAGCACGCCTTCTGTGAGACTGAACAGCACGCCTTCTGTGAGACTGAACAGCACGCCTTCTGTGAGACTGAACAACACGCCTTCTGTCAGACTGAACAACACGCCTTCTGTGAGACGGAACAGCACGCCTTCTGTGAGACTGAACAACACACTTCTGTCAGACTGAACAACACGCTTCTGTGAGACGGAACAGCACGCCTTCCGCTAGACTGAACAACACGCCTTCTGTGAGACGGAACAGCACGCCTTCTGTAAGATGAACAACACGCCTTCTGTGAGACTTAACAGCACACCTTCTGTGAGACGGAACGACACGCCTTCTGTGAGACTGAACAGCACGCCTTCTGTGAGATGGAACAAGACGCCTTCTGTGAGACTAAACAGCACGCCTTCTGTGAGACGGAACAACACGCCTTCTGTGAGACTGAACAACACGCCTTCTGTCAGACTGAACAACACACCTTCTGTCAGACTGAACAACACGCCTTCTGTGAGACTGAACAACACGCCTTCTGTGAGACTGAACAAACACGCCTTCTGTGAGACTGAACAACACGCCTTCTGTCAGACTGAAAAAACACGCCTTCTGTCGACGGAACAGCACGCCTTCTGTCAGACGGAACAACACGCCTTCTGTCAGACTGAACAGCACGCCTTCTGTGAGACTGAACAACACGCCTTCTGTGAGACTGAACAACACTCCTTCTGTGAGACTGAACAACACTCCTTCTGTGAGACTGAACAACACGGCTTCTGTGAGACTGAACAACACGCCTTCTGTGAGACTGAACAGCACGCCTTCTGTGAGACTGAACAGCCGCCTTCTGTGAGACTGAACAGCACGCCTTCTGTGAGACTGAACAACACGCCTTCTGTGAGGCGAACAGCACGCCTTCTGTGAGGCTGAACAGCACGCCTTCTGTGAGACTGAACAACACGCCTTCTGTGAGACTGAACAGCACGCCTTCTGTCAGACTGAACAACACGCCTTCTGTCAGACGGAACAGCACGCCTTCTGTCAGACTGAACATCACGCATTCTGTCAGACTGAACAACACGCCTTCTGTCATACTGAACAACACGCCTTCTGTGAGACTGA
>CM031599.1:9403653-9426153 GCA_018398815.1 Conus ventricosus | reverse complement strand
AACCCCTTTATCCTTCAACCTCTATGGCAAGGTCTGTGGCCAACAACCCTTTATGCTCCAACCGCTTTGGCAAGGTCTGTGGCCAACAACCCCTTTATGCTCCAACCTCTATGGTAAGGTATGTGGCCAACAACCCCTTTATGCTCCAACCTCTATGGTAAGGTCTGTGGCCAACAACCCCTTTATGCTTCAACCTCTATGGTATGTGGCTAACAACCCCCTTATGCTCCAACCTCTATGGTAAGGTCTGTGGCCAACAACCCCTTTATGCTCTAACCTCTATGGCATGTGGCTAACAACCCCCTTATGCTCCAACCTCTATGGTAAGGTATGTGGCCAACAACCCCTTTATGCTCCAACCCTATGGTAAGGTCTGTGGCCAACAACCCCTTTATGCTCAACCTCTATGGCATGTGGCTAACAACCCCTTATGCTCCAACCCATTGGTAAGTCTGTGGCCATCTTTGCTCCAACCTCTATGGCAAGGTCTGTGCCCACCTTTGCTCCAACCTCTAGGGCAAGGTCTGTGGCTAACAACCCCCTTATGCTCAGCCTCTATGGCAAGGTCTGTGCCCACCTTTGCTCCAACCTCTATGGCAAGGTCTGTGGCCACCTTTACTCCAACCTCTATGGCAAGGTCTGTGGCCACCTTTGCTCCAACCTCTATGGCAAGGTCTGTGGCTAACAACCCCCTTATGCTCCAACCTCTATGGCAAGGTCTGTGGCCACCTTTACTCCAACCTCTATGGCAAGGTCTGTGCCCACCTTTGCTCCAACCTCTATGGCAAGGTCTGTGGCCATCTTTACTCCAACCTCTATGGCAAGGTCTGTGGCCACCTTTACTCCAACCTCTATGGCAAGGTCTGTGGCCCCTTTTGCTCCACCCTCTATGACAAGGTCTGTGGCCACCTTTGCTCCACCCTCTATGACAAGGTCTGCGGCCACCTTGCTCCAACCTCTATGGCAAGGTCTGTGGCCAACAACCCCTTTGCTCCAGCCTCTATGGCAAGGGTTGTGCCCCCTTTGCTCCAACCTCTATGGCAAGGTCTGTGCCCCTTTTGCTCCACCCTCTATGGCAAGGTCTGTGCCCACCTTTGCTCCAACCTCTATGGCAAGGTCTGTGCCCCCTTTTGCTCCAATTGGCCAACCTCTATGGCAAGGTCTGTGGCCCCTTTGCTCCAACCTCTATGGCAAGGTCTGTGCCCCCTTTGCTCCAACCTCTATGGCAAGGTCTGTGCCCCCTTTTGCTCCAACCTCTATGGCAAGGTCTGTGGCCACCTTTGCTCCACCTCTATGGCAAGGTCTGTGGCCACCTTTGCTCCAACATCTATGGCAAGGTCTGTGCCCCCTTTGCTCCACCTCTATGGCAAGGTCTGTGGCCATCATTGCTCCACCCTTATGGCAAGGTCTGTGCCCCCTTTGCTCAGCCTCTATGGCAAGGTCTGTGCCCACCTTTGCTCCAACCTCTATGGCAAGGTCTGTGCCCCCTTTGCTCCAGGCTCTATGGCAAGGTCTGTGGCCACCTTTGCTCCAACCTCTATGGCAAGGTCTGTGTCCACCTTTACTCCAACCTCTATGGCAAGGTCTGTGGCCACCTTTACTCCACCCTCTATGGCAAGGTCTGTGGCTAACAACCCCCTTATGCTCCAACCTCTATGGCAAGGTCTGTGGCCACCTTTACTCCAACCTCTATGGCAAGGTCTGTGCCCACCTTTGCTCCAACCTCTATGGCAAGGTCTGTGGCCACCTTTACTCCAACTTCTATGGCAAGGTCTGTGGCCACCTTTACTCCAACCTCTATGGCAAGGTCTGTGGCCAACAACCCCCATATACTCCAACCTCTATGGTAAGGTCTGTGGCCAGCAACCCCCTTATGCTCCAGCCTCTATGGCAAGGTCTGTGGCCCCCTTTTGCTCCAACCTCTATGGCAAGGTCTGTCGCCATCTTTTCTCCAACCTCTATGGCAAGGTCTTTGGCCAACAACCCCCTTATGCTCCAGCCTCTATGGCAAGGTCTGTGGCCCCTTTTTGCTCCAACCTCTATGGCAAGGTCTGTGGCCATCTTTGCTCCAACCTCTATGGCAAGGTCTGAGGCCCCCTTTTGCTCCAACCTCTATGGTAAGGTCTGTAGCCACCTTTGCTCCATCCTCTATGACAAGGTCTGTGGCCATATTTGCTCCAACCTCTATGGCAAGGTCTGTGGCCCCCTTTTGCTCCACCCTCTATGACAAGGTCTGTGGCCACCTTTGCTCCACCCTCTATGACAAGGTCTGTGGCCACCTTTGCTCCAACCTTTATGGCAAGGTCTGTGGCCACCTTTGCTCCAACCTCTATGGCAAGGTCTGTGGCCAACAACCCCCTTTGCTCCACCCTCTATGGCAAGGTCTGTGCCCCCTTTGCTCCAACCTCTATGGCAAGGTCTGTGCCCCCTTTTGCTCCATCCTCTATGGCAAGGTCTGTGGCCCCTTTGCTACAACCTCTATGACAAGGTCTGTGCCCCTTTGCTCCAACCTCTATGGCAAGGTCTGTGCCCCCTTTTGCTCCAACCTCTATGGCAAGGTCTGTGGCCACCTTTGCTCCACCCTCTATGGCAAGGTCTGTGCCCACTTTGCTCCACCCTCTATGGCAAGGTCTGTGGCCACCATTGCTCCAACCTCTATGGCAAGGTCTGTGCCCCCTTTGCTCCAGCCTCTATGGCAAGGTCTGTGCCCACCTTTGCTCCAACCTCTATGGCAAGGTCTGTGGCCACCTTTACTCCAACCTCTATGGCAAGGTCTGTGGCCACCTTTACTCCAACCTCTATGGCAAGGTCTGTGCCCAACAACCCCCTTATACTCCAACCTCTATGGTAAGGTCTGTGGCCAACAACCCCCTTATGCTCCAGCCTCTATGGCAAGGTCTGTGGCCCCATTTTCCTCCAACCTCTATGGCAAGGTCTGTGGCCACCTTTACTCCAACCTCTATGGCAAGGTCTGTGGCCTACAACCCCCTTATACTCCAACCTCTATGGTAAGGTCTGTGGCCAACAACCCTCTTATGCTCCAGCCTCTATGGCAATGTCTGTGGCCCCTTTTGCTCCAACCTCTATGGCAAGGTCTGTGGCCATCTTTGCTCCAAACTCTATGGCAAGGTCTGTGGCCAACAACCCCCTTATGCTCCAGCCTCTATGGCAAGGTCTGTGGCCCCCTTTTGCTCCAACCTCTATGGCAAGGTCTGTGGCCATCTATGCTCCAACCTCTATGGTAAGGTCTGTGGCCCCCTTTTGCTCCAACCTCTATGTTAAGGTCTGTGGCCACCTTTGCTCCACCCTCTATGACAAGGTCTGTGGCCATCTTTGCTCCAACCTCTATGGCAAGGTCTGTGGCCCCCTTTTGCTCCACCCTCTATGACAAGGTCTGTGGCCACCTTTGCTCCACCCTCTATGACAAGGTCTGTGGCCACCTTTGCTCCAACCTCTATGGCAAGGTCTGTGGCCACCTTTGCTCCAACCTCTATGGCAAGGTCTGTGGCCACCTTTGCTCCAACCGCTATGGCAAGGTCTGTGGCCAACAACCCCCTTTGCTTTACCATCTATGGCAAGGTCTGTGCCCCCTTTGCTCCAACCTCTATGGCAAGGTCTGTGCCCCTTTTGCTCCAACCTGATGGCAAGGTCTGTGGCCCCTTTGCTCCAACCTCTATGGCAAGGTCTGTGCCCCCTTTGCTCCAACCTCTATGGCAAGGTCTGTGCCCTCTTTTGCTCCACCCTCTATGGTAAGGTCTGTGGCCACCTTTGCTCCACCCTCTATGGTAAGGTCTGTGGCCACCTTTGCTCCAACCTCTACGGCAAGGTCTGTGCCCACCTTTGCTCCACCCTCTATGGCAAGGTCTGTGGCCACCATTGCTCCACCCTCTATGGCAAGGTCTGTGCCCCCTTTGCTCCAGCCTCTATGGCAAGTTCTGTGCCCACCTTTGCTCCAACCTCTATGGCAAGGTCTGTGCCCCCTTTGCTCCAGCCTCTATGGCAAGGTCTGTGCCCACCTTTGCTCCAACCTCTATGGCAAGGTCTGTGGCCACCTTTACTCCAACCTCTATGGCAAGGTCTGTGGCCACCTTTGCTCCAACCTCTATGGCAAGGTCTGTGGCTAACAACCCCCTTATGCTCCAACCTCTATGGCAAGGTCTGTGGCCACCTTTACTCCAACCTCTATGGCAAGGTCTGTGCCCACCTTTGCTCCAACCTCTATGGCAAGGTCTGTGGCCACCTTTACTCCAACCTCTATGGCAAGGTCTGTGGCCACCTTTACTCCAACCTCTATGGCAAGGTCTGTGCCAACAACCCCTTATACTCCAACCTCTATGGTAAGGTCTGTGGCCAATAACCCCTTATGCTCCAGCCTCTATGGCAAGGTCTGTGGCCCCCTTTTGCTCCAACCTCTATGGCAAGGTCTGTGGCCACCTTTACTCCAACCTCTATGGCAAGGTCTGTGGCCAACAACCCCCTTATACTCCAACCTCTATGGCAAGGTCTGTGGCCAACAACCCCCTTATGCTCCAGCCTCTATGGCAAGGTCTGTGGCCCCCTTTTGCTCCAACCTCTATGGCAAGGTCTGTGGCCATCTTTGCTCCAACCTCTATGGCAAGGTCTGTGGCCAACAACCCCCTTATGCTCCAGCCTCTATGGCAAGGTCTGTGGCCCCCTTTTGCTCCAACCTCTATGGTAAGGTCTGTGGCCACCTTTGCTCCACCCTCTATGACAAGGTCTGTGGCCATCTTTGCTCCAACCTCTATGGCAAGGTCTGTGCCCCCTTTGCTCCAACCTCTATGGCAAGGTCTGTGCCCCCTTTGCTCCAACCTCTATGGCAAGGTCTGTGCCCCCTTTGCTCCAACCTCTATGGCAAGGTCTGTGGCCCCTTTGCTCCAACCTCTATGGCAAGGTCTGTGGCCCTTTGCTCCAACCTCTATGGCAAGGTCTGTGCCCCCTTTGCTCCAACCTCTATGGCAAGGTCTGTGGCTCTGAAGCCAGATTCCCTCAGCTGCTGGCTAGACTAACTAATACTTTTCCGTCTTGTAGATGCGATTTCCTCCAGTCTGCTTTCATATTGCTCAGTGAGTTCAATCAAAATCAGTTTGATGAATATGCCTGGAGTACTTCATCAATCCCGCTTTCATATGGCTCAGTGAGTTCAATCAAAATCAGTTTGATGAATATGCCTGGAGTACTTCATCAATCCCGCTTTCATATGGCTCAGTGAGTTCAATCAAAATCAGTTCGATGAATATGCCTGGAGTACTTCATCAATCCCGCTTTCATATGGCTCAGTGAGTTCAATCAAAACCAGTTTGATGAATATGCCTGGAGTACTTTATCAATCCCGCTTTCATATTGCTCAGTGAGTTCAAGGCTGTCATTGTCACGATACACTGATGATGACACCTGGGACGGACTATCACTGTCATTGTCACGATACACAGATGATGACACGTGGGACGGACTGTCATTGTCACGATACACAGATGATGACACGTGGGACAGACTGTCATTGCCACGATACACAGATGATGACACGTGGGACGACTGTCATTGTCACGATACACAGATGATGACACGTGGGACGGACTGTCATTGTCACGATACACAGATGATGACACGTGGGACGGACTGTCATTGCCACGATATACAGATGATGACACGTGGGACGGACTGTCACTGATGATGACACATGGGATGGACTGTCATTGCTACGATACACAGATGATGACACATGGGACAGACTGTCATTGCCACGATACACAGATGATGACACATGGGATGGACTGTCACTGATGATGACACATGGGATGGACTGTCACTGATGATGACACATGGGACGGACTGTCTTTGCCACTATGAACTGAGAATGACACATGGGACGCTGATACCGAGTTAAACTGGCTTGCGCAGTGGCCAGACATGGAAAAGGTAGACCTAAAGATTGGATGCTGCAGACGGTAAAGCTGATTGGTTGTCTCTGTTGGGAACACGGGGCAGAGTGTACTATGTTGGGTAGATGGCGCTGTTGCTTTAAGATGAAAAAAAGGACGAGTGCCGTGTGAAGACAGTGCAGATGACACCCACGTCATAGCCTCAAGATAAGAAAGGACCAGTGCTGTGTGCAGACAGTGCAGATGACACCCACGTCATAGCCTCAAGATAAGAAAGGACCAGTGCTGTGTGACACCCACGTCATAGCCTCAAGATAAGAAAGGACCAGTGCTGTGTGAAGACAGTGCAGATGACACCCACGTCATAGCCTCAAGATAAGAAAGGACCAGTGCTGTGTGCAGACGGTGCAGATGACACCCACGTCATAGCCTCAAGATAAGAAAGGACCAGTGCTGTGTGCAGACAGTGCAGATGACACCCACGTCATAGCCTCAAGATAAGAAAGGACCAGTGCTGTGTGACACCCACGTCATAGCCTCAAGATAAGAAAGGACCAGTGCTGTGTGCAGACAGTGCAGATGACACCCACGTCATAGCCTCAAGATAAGAAAGGACCAGTGCTGTGTGCAGACAGTGCAGATGACACCCACGTCATAGCCTCAAGATAAGAAAGGACCAGTGCAGATGACACCCACGTCATAGCCTCAGGATAAGAAAGGACCAGTGCAGATGACACCCACGTCATAGCCTCAGGATAAGAAAGGATCAGTGCAGATGACACCCACGTCATAGCCTCAAGATAAGAAAGGACCAGTGCAGATGACACCCACGTCATAGCCTCAAGATAAGAAAGGACCAGTGCAGATGACACCCACGTCATAGCCTCAAGATAAGAAAGGACCAGTGCAGATGACACCCTCGTCATAGCCTCAAGATAAGAAAGGACCAGTGCAGATGACACCCACGTCATAGACTCAAGATAAGAAAGGACCAGTGCTGTGTGACACCCACGTCATAGCCTCAAGCTGAGAAAGGACCAGTGCTGTGTGACACCCACGTCATAGCCTCAAGATAAGAAAGGACCAGTGCCGTGTGACACCCACGTCATAGCCTCAAGATAAGAAAGGACCAGTGCAGATGACACCCACGTCATAGCCTCAAGGTAAGAAAGGACCAGTGCAGATGACACCACGTCATAGCCTCAGGATAAGAAGACCAGTGCAGATGACACCCACGTCATAGCCTCAAGATAAGAAAGGACCAGTGCGTGTGACACCCACGTCATAGCCTCAAGATAAGAAAGGACCAGTGCTGTGTGAAGACAGTGCAGATGACACCCACGTCATAGCCTCAAGATAAGAAAGGACCAGTTCAGATGACACCCACGTCATAGCCTCACGATAAGAAAGGACCAGTGCTGTGTGAAGACAGTGCAGATGACACCCACGTGGGACCGTCTGAGCTGGATTAGTTCTGAAGTGGAGACACTGTGCACAGTCACATGTGAAAGAGCACGTACTGAGAACAGAACCCCTGAGTCAGAGAGAGAGAGAGAGAGAGAGAGAGAGAGAGAGAGAGAGAGAGAGAGAGAGAGAGAGAGAGAGAGAGAGCGAGAGAGAGAGAGAGAGAGAGAGAGAGAGAGAGAGAGAGAGCGAGAGCGAGAGAGAGAGAGAGCGAAAGAGAGAGAGAGAGAGAGAGAGAGAGAGAGAGAGAGAGAGAGAGAGCGAGAGAGAGAGAGCGAGGAGAGAGAGAGAGAGAGAGAGAGAGAGAGAGAGAGAGAGAGAGAGCGAGAAAGAGAGAGACAGAGACAGAGATGCATAGAGATACAGACAACTATCGGTTTTACAGCCACTCCCTATAGACATGCAACCAGAGACATCACTCCAAGGCGTTCAATCAAAATTGTCAGAAAAATGGCAGGCGCTTACCAACCCCCCCAGTCCTCAGCTCGCTACAGGGACACAGGCCAGAATATGAGCAGCTTCGTCAAGACAAGAGTGTTCAGACAAAAGCATTGGTGTAGGGGACCGGACGATGGAGGAAGAGAACAAGAACCAGGTGTGACTGTGAAAAGCTTGGGCAGGAGACGAGAAGGGAAGAACCATAACCCAGTCAGTGACTGACTAGCTCACCAGGTCACCAAACTAGGGAAGAACCATAACCCAGTCAGTGACTGACTAGTTCACCAGGTCACCAAACTAGGGAAGAACCATAACCCAGTCAGTGCCTGACTAGCTCACAAGGTTACCAAACTAGGGAAGAACAATAACCCAGTCAGTGACTGACTAGCTCACCTGGTTACCAAACTAGGGAAGAACCATAACCCAGTCAGTGACAGACTAGCTCACCTGGTTACCAAGCTCAGTGGATTGGATTTGATCCAGTTCCTCCTCCATGACGCCTGACCCACGGCAGACAGAAATGATCAGACACCGCCTGACCCACGGCAGATGGAAATGATCAGACACCGCCTGACCCAACGGCAGATGGAAATGATCAGACACGCCTGACCCACGGCAGATGGAAATGATCAGACCACCGCCTGACCCACGGCAGATGGAAATGATCAGACACCACCTGACCCACGGCAGATGAAATGATCAGACACTGCCTGACCCACGGCAGATGGAAATGATCAGACACTGCCTGACCCATGCAGATGGAAATGATCAGACAACGGCCTGACCCACGGCAGATGAAATGATCAGACACTGCTGACCCATGGCAGAGGAAATGATCAGACAACCGCCTGACCCACGGCAGATGGAAATGATCAGACACTGCCTGACCCACGGCAGATGAAATGATCAGACCACGCCTGACCCATGGCAGAAGGAAATGAATCAGACACTGCCTGACCCATGCAGAAGGAAATGATCAGACACTGTCCTGACCCATGGCAGATGAAATGATCAGACACTGCCTGACCCATGGCAGATGGAAATGATCAGACACTGCCTGACCCATGGCAGATGAAAATGATCACACTGCCTGACCCATGGCAGATGGAAATGATCAGACACCTGCCTGACCCATGGCAGATGGAAATGATCAGACACCGCCTGACCCACGGCAGACAGAAATGATCAGACACCGCCTGACCCATGGCAGAAGGAAATGATCAGAGACCTGCCTGACCCATGGCAGACAGAAATGATCAGACACGCATGACCCATGGCAGACAGAAATGATCAGACACCGCCTGACCCACGGCAGACAGAAATGATCAGACAACCGCCTGACCACGGCAGACAGAAATGATCAGACACCGCCTGACCCACGGCAGACAGAAATGATCAGACACCGCCTGACCCATGGCAGACGAAATGATTCGACACCGCCTGACCCATGGCAGATGGAAATGATTTGACACCGCCTGACCCACGGCAGACAGAAATGATCAGACACCGCCTGACCCATGCAGACAGAAATGATCAGACACCGCCTGACCCACGGCAGACAGAAATGATCAGACACCTGCTGACCCATGGCAGACAGAAAAATGATTCGACACCCGCCTGACCCATGGCAGACTAGAAAATGATTTGACACCGCCTGACCCACGGCAGACAGAAATGATCAGACACCGCATGAACCCATCGCAGACAGAAATGATCAACACCGCCTGACCCACGGTCAGACAGAAATGATCAGACAAACCGCTTGACCCATGGCAGACAGAAATGATTGACCCGCCTGACCCATGGCAGATGGAAATGATTTGACACCGCCTGACCCACGGCAGACAGAAATGATCAGACACCGCCTGACCCACGGCAGACAGAAATGATCAGACACCGCCTGACCCATGGCAGAATGGAAATGATCAGACACCGCCTGACCCACGGCAAGTGGAAAATGATTAGACACCGCCTGACCCACGGCAGAATGAAATGATCAGACACTGCTGACCCATGGCAGAGGAAATGATCAGACACTGCCTGATCCCAGGCAGATGAAATGATCAGACACACGCCTGACCCAGAAGACAGAAATGATCAGACACTGCCTGACCCATGGCAGAAGGAAATGATCAGACACTGCCTGACCCAGGCAACAGAAATGATCAGACACTGCGCCCCATGGCAGACAGAAATGATCAGACACCGCCTGACCCACGCAGACAGAAATGATCAGACACCGCCTGACCCATGGCAGACAGAAAAGATCAGACACCGCCTGACCCACGGCAGACAGAATGATCAGACACCGCCTGACCCAGTCAGACAGAAATGATCGACACCGCCTGACCATGGCAGATGGAAATGATTTGACACCGACGCCTGACCCACGGCAGACAGAAATGATCAGACAACCAGCCTGACCCAACGCAGACAGAAATGATCAGACAACGCCTGACCCACGGCAGACAGAAATGATCAAGACAACCGCCTGAACCCATGGCAGACAGAAATGATGCGACACAGCCTGACCCATGGCAGATGGAAAAGATTTGACACCGCCTGACCCACGGCAGACAGAAATGATCAGACACGCCTGACCCATGGCAGAACAGAAATGATCAGACACCGCCTGACACCACGCAGACAGAAATGATCAGACACCGCCTGACCCATGGCAGATGGAAAGATGACACCGCCTGACCCAGGCAGACAGAAAAGATCAGACACCCGCTGACCACGGCAACAGAAATATTCAGACAACCGCCTGACCCACGCGCAGATGGAAATGATCAGACACCGCCTGAACCCATGGCAGACAAAAATGATACACAGACACCGCCTGACCCATGGCAGCAGAAATGACAGACACCACCTGACCCATGGCAGATGGAAACGAGTAGACACCGCCGACCCATGGCAGACAAATGATCAGACACCGCCTGACCCATGGCGGATGGAAATGATTAGACACTGCCCTGACCCACGGCAGATGAAATGATCAGACACGCCTGACCCACGGCAGATGGAAATGATCAGACACTCGCTACCTGGCAGATGGAAATGATTCGACCACCGCCTGACCAACGGCAGATGGAATAATCGGCACCGCCTGACCCACGGCAGATGGAATTGATCAGACACCGCCTGACCCATGGCAGATGGAAATGATTCGACACCGCCTGACCCACGCAGATGGAAATGATTCGACAACCGCCTGACCCTACGGCAGATGGAAATGATCAGACACCGCCTGACCCACGGCAGATGGAAATGATTAGACACCGCCTGACCCACGGCAGACAGAAATGATCAACACAGCCTGACCCATGTGAGACAGAAATGATTCGACACCGCCTGACCCATGGCAGACGGAAATGATTTGACACCGCCTGACCCACGGCAGACGGAAATGATCAGACAACCGCCTGACCCATGGCAGACAGAAATGATCAGACAACGCCTGACCCACGGCAGACAGAAATGATCAACACCGCCTGACCCATGGCAGACAGAAATGATCAGACACCGCCTGACCCACGGCAGACAGAAATGATCAGACGCCGCCTGACCCATGGCAGACAGAAATGATCGACACCGCCTGAACTATGGCAGATGGAAATGATTTGACACCCCTGACCCACGGCAGACGAAATGATCAGACACCGCCTGAACCCACGGCAGACAGAAATGATCAGACACCGCCTGACCCATGGCAGATGGTAATGATCAGACACCGCCTGACCCATGGCAGACAGAAATGATCAGACACGCCTGACCCATGGCAGACAGAAATGATCAGACACCGCCTGACCCATGGCAGATGGAAATGATTAGACACTGCCTGACCCATGGCAGACAAAAATGATCAGACACCGCCTGACCCAGGCAGACAGAAATGATCAGACACCGCCTGACCCATGCAGATGGAAATGATTAGACACTACCTGACCCATGCAGACAAAATGATCAGACAACCGCCTGAACCCATGGCAGATGGAAATGATTAGACACTGCCTGACCCACGGCAGATGGAAATGATTGAAACCCGCCTGACCCACGGCAGATGAATGATCAGACACCGCCTGACCCACGGCAGATGGAATTGATCAGATACCGCCTGACCCATGGCAGATGGAAATGATTCGACACCACCTGACCCACGGCAGATGGAAATGATCAGACACCGCCTGACCCACGGCAGATGGAAATGATTAGACACCGCCTGACCCACGGCAGACAGAAATGATCAGACACCGCCTGACCCGTGGCAGATGGAAATGATCAGACACTCGCCTGAACCCCCGCAGATGAAATGATTCGACACCGCCTGACCCATGGCAGATGGAAATGATCAGACCACCGCCTGACCCACGGCAGACATGAATGATCAGAAACCGCCTGACCCATGACAGACAGAAATGATCAGACACCGCCTGACCCATGGCAGACAGAAATGATTAGACACTGCCTGACCCATGGCAGACCTAAATGATCAGACACGCGCTGACCCATGGCAGACAGAAATGATCAGACACCGCCTGACCCATGCAGATGGAATTGATTAGACACCGCCTGACCCATGGCAGACAAAAATGATCAGACACCGCCTGACCCATGAGCAGATGGAAATGATCAGACACTGCCTGACCCCACGGCAGATGGAAATGATTCGACACCGCTGACCCACGGCAGATGGGAAAATGATCAGACACCCGCCTGACCCACGGCAGATGGAAATGATCAGACACCGCCTGACCCATGGCAGATGGAAATGATCAGACACCGCCTGACCAACGGCAGATGGAAATGATTCGACACCGCCTGACCCATGGCAGATGGAATTGTTCAGACACCGCCTGACCCATGCAGATGGAAATGATTCGACACCGCCTGACCCACGGCAGATGGAAATGATTCGACACCCGCCTGACCCACGACAGATGGAATGATCAGACACCGCCTGACCCACGGCAGATGGAAATGATTAGACACCGCCTGACCCCACGGCAGACAGAAATGATCAGACACCACCTGACCCACGGCAGACAGAAATGATCAGACACCGCCTGACCCATGGCAGATGGAAATGATCAGACACTGCCTGACCCACGGCAGATGGAAATGATCAGACACCGCCTGACCCATGGCAGATGGAAATGATCAGACACCGCCTGACCCACGGCAGACAGAAATGATCAGAAACCGCCTGACCCATGACAGACAGAAATGATCAGACACCGCCAGACCCATGGCAGACAGAAATGATTAGACACTGCCTGACCCATGGCAGACCTAAATGATCAGACACTGCCTGACCCATGGCAGACAGAAATGATCAGACACCGCCTGACCCATGGCAGATGGAATGATTAACCACCGCCTGACCCATGGCAGACAAAAATGATCAGACACTGCCTGACCCATGGCAGATGGAAAATGATTAGACACTGCCTGACCCACGGCAGATGGAAATGATTAGACACCGCCTGACCCACGGCAGATGGAAATGATCAGACACCGCCTGACCCACGCAATGGAAATGATCAGACACCGCCTGACCCATGGCAGATGGAAATGATCAGACACCGCCTGACCAACGGCAGATGGAAATGATTCGACACCGCCTACCCACGGCAGATGGAATTGTTTCAGACACCGCCTGACCCATGGCAGATGGAAATGATTCGACACCGCCTGACCCCACGCAGATGGGAAATGATTCGACACCGCCTGACCCACGACAGATGGAAATGATCAGACACCGCCTGACCACGGCAGATGGAAATGATTAGACACCGCTGACCCACGGCAGACAGAAATGGATCAGACACCACCTGACCCTGGCAGATAGAAATGATCAGACACTGGCCTGACCCACGCAGATGGAAATGATCGAACACCGGCCTGACCCATGGCAGATGGAAATGATCAGACAACCTGCCTGACCCACGGCAGACAGAAAAGGATCAGACACCGCCTGACCCATGGCAGACAGAAATGATCAGACACCGCCTGACCCCATGGCAGACAGAAATGAATTAGACACCGCCTGACCCATGGCAGACAGAAATGATCAGACCCACCTGACCCATGGCAGACAGAAATGATCAGACACCGCCTGACCCATGGCAGATGGAAATGATTAGACACCGCCTGACCCATGCAGACAAAAATGATCAGACACCGCCTGACCCATGGCAGACAGAAATGATCAGACACTGCCTGACCCACGGCAGATGGAAATGATCAGACACCGCCTGACCCACGGCAGATGGAAATGATCAGACACCGCCTGACCCATGGCAGATGGGAAATGATCAGACACCGCCTGACCCATGGCAGATGGAAATGATCAGACACCGCCTGACCCATGGCAGACAGAAATGAGCAGACACCGCCTGACCCACGGCAGACAGAAATGATTAGACACACGCCTGACCCATGGCAGATGGAAATGGTCAGACACCGCCTGACCCACAGCAGACAGAAATGATCAGACACCGCCTGACCCATGGCAGATGGAAATGATCAGACACCGCCTGACCCATGGCAGATGGAAATGATCAGACACCGCCTGACCCATGGCAGATAGAAATAATCAGACACCGCCTGACCACGGCAGATGGAAATGATTAGACACCGCCTGACCCACGGCAGACAGAAATGATCAGACACCGCCTGACCCGTGGCAGATGGAAATGATCAGACACTGCCTGAACCACGGCAGATGGAAATGATTCGACACCGCCTGACCCATGGCAGATGGAAATGATCAGACACCGCCTGACCCACGGCAGACATGAATGATCAGAAACCGCCTGACCCATGACAGACAGAAATGATCAGACACGCCTGACCCATGGCAGACAGAAATGATTAGACACTGCCTGACCCATGGCAGACCTAAATGAATCAGACACCGGCTGACCCATGGCAGACAGAAATGATCAGACACCGCCTGACCCATGGCAGATGGAATTGATTAGACACCGCCTGACCCATGGCAGACAAAAATGATCAGACACCGCCTGACCCATGGCAGATGGAAATGATCAACACTGCCTGACCCACGGCAGATGGAATGATCGACACCGCCTGACCCACGGCAGATGGAAATGATCAGACACCGCCTGACCCACGGCAGATGGAAATGATCAGACACCGCCTGACCCATGGCAGATGGAAATGATCAGACACCGCCTGACCAACGGCAGATGGAAATGATTCGACACCGCCTGACCCATGGCAGATGGAATTGTTCAGACACCGCCTGACCCATGGCAGATGGAAATGATTCGACACCGCCTGACCCACGGCAGATGGAATGATTCGACACCGCCTGACCCACGACAGATGGAAATGATCAGACACCGCCTGACCCACGGCAGATGGAAATGATTAGACACCGCCTGACCCACGGCAGACAGAAATGATCAGACACCACCTGACCCACGGCAGACAGAAATGATCAGACACCGCCTGACCCATGGCAGATGGAAATGATCAGACACTGCCTGTACCCACGGCAGATGGAAATGATCAGACACCGCCTGACCCATGGCAGATGGAAATGAATCAGACACCGCCTGACCCACGGCAGACAGAAATGATCAGAAACCGCCTGACCATGACAGACAGAAATGATCAGACACCGCCTGACCCATGGCAGACAGAAATGATTAGACACTGCCTGACCCATGGCAGACCTAAATGATCAGACACTGCCTGACCCATGGCAGACAGAAATGATCATAAAACCGCCTGACCCATGGCAGATGGAATTGATTAGACACCGCCTGACCCATGGCAGACAAAAATGATCAGACACTGCCTGACCCATGGCAGATGGAAATGATTAGACACTGCCTGACCCACGGCAGATGGAAATGATTAACACCGCCTGACCCACGGCAGATGGAAATGATCAACACCGCCTGACCACGGCAGATGGAAATGATCAACACCGCCTGACCCATGGCAGATGGAAATGATCAGCACACCGCCTGACCAACGGCAGATGGAAATGATTCGACACACCGCCTGACCACCGGCAGATGGAATTGTTCAGACACCGCCTGACCCCATGGCAGATGGAAATGATTCGACACCGCCTGACCCCCGGCAGATGGAAATGATTCGACACCGCTGCCTGACCCACGACAGATGGAAATGATCAGACACCGCCTGAACCCACGGCAGATGGAAAATGATTAGACACCGCCTGACCCACGGCAGACAGAAATGATCAGACACCACCTGACCCATGGCAGATGGAAATGATCAGACACTGCCTGACCCACGCAGATGGGAAATATCAGACACCGCCTGACCCATGGCAGATGGAAATGATCAGACAACCGCCTGACCCACGGCAGACAGAAATGATCAGACACCGCCTGACCCATGGCAGACAGAAATGATCAGACACCGCCTGACCCATGCAGACAGAAATGATTAGACACCGCCTGACCCATGGCAGACAGAAATGATCAACACCACCTGACCCATGGCAGACAGAAATGATCAGACACACCGCCTGACCCATGGCATATGGAATGATTATAGACACCGCCTGACCCATGGCAGACAAAATGATCAGAACACCGCCTGACCCATGCAGACAGAAATGATCAGACACTGCCTGAACCCACGGCAGATGGAAATGATCAGACACCGCCTGACCCACGGCAGATGGAAATGATCAGACACCGCCTGACCCATGGCAGATGGAAATGATCAGACACCGCCTGACCCATGGCAGATGGAAATGATCAGACAACCGCCTGACCCATGGCAGACAGAAATGAGCAGACACCGCCTGACCCACGGCAGACAGAAATGATTAGACACCGCCTGACCCATGGCAGATGAGAATGGTCAGACACCGCCTGACCCACAGCAGACAGAAATGATCAGACACCGCCTGACCCATGGCAGATGGAAATGAACAGACACCGCTGACCCATGGCAGATGGAAATGATCAGACACCGCCTGACCCATGGCAGAAGAAATGATCAGACACTGCCTGACCCACGGCAGACAGAAATGATTAGACACCGCCTGACCCACGGCAGACAGAAATGATCAGACACCGCCGACCCATGGCAGACAGAAATGATCAGACACTGCCTGACCCACGGCAGATGGAAATGATCAGACACCGCCTGACCCATGGCAGATGGAAATGATCAGACACCGCTTGACCCATGGCAGACAGAAATGATTAGACACTGCCTGACCCATGGCAGATGGAAATGATCAGACACTGCCTGACCCACGGCAGATGGAAATGATCAGACACCGCCTGACCCATGGCAGACAGAAATGATTTGACACCGCCTGACCACGGCAGATGGAAATAGATTAAACAACCGCCTGACCCACGTCAGATGGAAATGATTAAACTCCGCCTGACCCACGGCAGATGGAAATGATTAAACACCGCCTGACCCACGGCAGATGGAAATGATTAAACACCGCCTGACCCATGGCAGACAGAAATGATTCGACACCGCCTGACCCAGGATAGACGGAAGGAATTAGAGCGAAGTGAGGGCTAGCTGGGGTAGACGACGATCAATTGGGATTGTGTGGAAGATGCCGTTAATGGCAGTAATCATATTTCCCCCCCCTCCACCTGTCTTTCCTGGATTGGAATAATGTGACGTCTCCCCCGTCTTGGAGTCCTTCAGAGGCAGCATGGCGGCCAAACAACGGCAGTTTTTCTCCAGTGCTGCTTCCTCATAGAATTACCGCCACCTACGTCATCCTCAAAGATGTCAGATTAGTCCTCGTCTTCTACAGAGAAGCCTCGCTTTAATTCTATAACGAACGAAGGAAACGCTAAGTACAGGAGGTAAATGGCATTAGAGAACCAGCTGGACGAAGTAAATATGTGTTGTTCAGTATCAGATAGATTTAGATCTCTGTTGCCCCAAAATTACCACCTGGTCTATGTCAAAACCTTGAACAATTATTGCTGTAACTTTTTGGTAGTGTGTGTAGCTCTGGGCATTTAGAATGGCAAAACGTGGCAGAGTAAGAATTCGGCTGGGTAATGACATCGCGGATCTAGATCATGGCAGGCTAGGCATACGGCTTGATAGGACAATGACAATGGCAATGATTTATTGCGTAGGCATTTGGACCATTGCAAAGGGGAATTGGGGGACGGGTTGGGTGTCACATGCACAGTCACCAAGATCAAATCTAACTACATCCATGATCACATGGACAACACGGAGTCCAACATCAACACAACCCTTCATTTTCTCCCGATCGGCAACCGCTTGAAGTGGATCGTGCGCTCCATGGCTTGATAGAAACATGGCAGAGTAAGACCACTGCTGCGTGAGAACAGAGCAGGATAGGAACTTGATAGAACAGAAACATGACAGAATAAGAACACTGCTAAGCAGAAACATGGTAAGGGAAAGAACATGGAAGGAAAAGACAATGATACGATAATAGCACAGCATGTTCCCAACATGGCACCGTGGCAGCATGATATCGTAAGAACATGGAAGGACAAGACAATGATGCGATAATAGCATAGATGTCCCCAACATGGCACCGTGGCAGCATGATATCGTAAGAACATGGAAGGACAAGACAATGATACGATAATAGCACAGCATGTTCCCAACATGGCACCGTGGCAGCATGATATCGTAAGAACATTAAAGGACAAGAACATTGAAAAATAAGAACATTACAGAAGAAAGAATGCTGGGGAAAAGACGGGTAGGAACATGGTAGAGAAAGCAACGGTGGGGTAAGAGCGAGGCAGGGTAAGCACATGGCATGTTAAGAACATGACAGGGTAAACACATGACATGTTAAGAACATGAAAGGGTAAACACATGGCATGTTAAGAACATGACAGGGTAAGCACATGGCATGTTAAGAACATGACAGGGTAAGCACATGGCATGCTGAGAACATGACATTAAACACATGGCATGCTGAGAACATGACAGGGTAAACACATGACATGCTAAGAACATGACAGGGTAAGCACATGGCATGCTGAGAACATGACAGGGTAAACACATGGCATGTTAAGAACATGACAGGGTAAACACATGGCATGCTGAGAACATGACAGGGTAAACACATGGCATGCTGAGAACATGACAGGGTAAACACATGGCATGCTGAGAACATGACAGGGTAAACACATGGCATGTTGAGAACATGACAGGGTAAACACATGACATGCTGAGAGCATGACAGGGTAAACACATGACATGTTAAGAATATGACAGGGCAAACACATGACATGTTAAGAACATGACAGGGTAAACACATGGCATGCTGAGAACATAACAGGGTAAACACATGACATGTTAAGAACATGACAGAGTAAACACATGACATGTTAAGAATATGACAGGGTAAACACATGACATGTTAAGAACATGACAGGGTAAACACATGGCATGCTGAGAACATGACAGGGTAAACACATGACATGCTGAGAACATGACAGGGTAAACACATGACATGTTAAGAACATGACAGGGTAAGCACATGGCATGCTGAGAACATGACAGGGTAAACACATGACATGTTAAGAACATGACAGGGTAAGCACATGGCATGCTGAGAACATGACAGGGTAAACACATGGCATGTTAAGAACATGACAGGGTAAACACATGACATGCTGAGAACATGACAGGGTAAACACATGGCATGCTGAGAACGTGACAAGGTAAGAACATGACAAGGCAGGAACATGGCAGGGTTGGAACATGGCAGGGTAAGAATATTACATGACAGGAACATGGTGGGGTGAGAACGTGACAGGTTAGGAATATTGCAGGGTAAGACAAAAGCAAGATAAGAGTAGGCCATGGACTCACTATCTGTCTGTAGGTGTGGTCTGCGTCTGAGAAGAAGGGCTGCATCATCACCAGGATGAGGATGAAGCGGAAGATGAAGGAGACCACCAGGTGTTTGTGGATGGAGATACGACTGCATTGCAGAGACCTGCACACACAAAGCAGCACGGGCCGGGATAGTACAGCATAGCACAGCGTACACAAGCTTGTACAATGTATAAAATAACTTAGTAACTACAATTCATCTGCTGTAATATCAGTTTATTTTGAGTAATTGCAGTCTATCTTTAGTAATTACACCCTGAATTACAGTTTATCTCAAGTAGTCACACTTCACTTGAAGTAATTACAGTCTACTTGAAGTATTTACAGTCCACCTGAAGTAATTGAAGTTTTAGTTACAGCCTACCTGAAGCAGTTACTCTTCCTCTGAGGTCGTAACAGTCTAGCTAAAAATTGTTACAAACTACCTAAAGTAGTTGCTTTTTACCACATTTTCCCTGAAGTACTAACAGTGCACTTAATGCAATTAGAGTCTACCTGAAGCAACCACACTTTACCTCAAGCAGTTATCTACCCAAAAGCAGAAATCACACTTTACGTGAAGTAATAGCAGTATTCCTGAAGGAAAACAGCTTACCTGAAATATTTACAGTTTACCTAAGTAATTATGATGTTCCTACAGTAATTATGATTACCTGAAGTGGTCACACTTTACCGGAAGTCATTACAGTCTACCTGAGAGAGTTACAGTCTTTCTGAAGCATTCATATCTACCTGAAGTAAGCACTGTCTACCTGAAATAGTTGCAGTCGACATGAAGTAGTAACAGTTTAAATGAATTAATTTATCAGTCTATCTCAAGTGATGACTGTCTATCCGAGGTAGGGTCAGTCTTTGTTACGGTCTACATCAAGTAGTAACGCCCTGTTTGAAGAAGTTACTGTCCATCTTAAATAATTACAGCCTGCTTTTGGTGGCTACAAACTCTGCTCCAGTCTACCTGAAGTAATGACAGTCTATCTGAAGTAATGACAGTCTACCTGAAGTAATGACAGTCTATCTGAAGTAATGACAGTCTACCTGAAGTAATGACAGTCTACCTGAAGTAATGACAGTCTACCTGAAATAATGACAGTCTATCTGAAGTAATGACAGTCTACCTGAAATAATGACAGTCTATCTGAAGTAATGACAGTCTACCTGAAGTAATGACAGTCCACCTGATGTAATCATAGTCCACCTGATGTAATTAATGTAATTACAGTCTACCTGATGTAATTAATGTAATTACAGTCTACCTGAAGTAATAACAATTTTCCGGAAATAATTACAGACAGTATGAAGTTTTTACATCTGTGTCAGGAACTATGCCTGAGTTCCTAGTCGTTAGCAACATGCCTGTTTATGAAAATAGCATGTAAAAAGAAGAATAGAGTACAAAAGTTACTGAGAGGAGAAGGATATTTAAATCTCATAATGATTAAACTCACCATTTTGTGCCACGGTTCACCAAGTCATGAAAAAAAACCTTGCTGCTTTTGTGTAGAGAGTTTCATGGAGTGACATGAGCCAATGAGAAAAGTTGATTGGTTTATCCCCACAGGATCGTCAGTCATCTCGGAGGACGGACAGGTCAGCGGAATCATACGTCAAGGCTTTGTGAAGGCGCGTGCCTTGTGTACAGCTGTTTTGTGGGTGGCACATGTGAGGTGTAAAAACATTAAATTAAAAAAAAGACCTATAATATGCATTTGAAACCTCCAGGAAAGATGCTGTGAAAAGGAATAAACGTTGAAAAATAAAAATCTATAGACGTTGTAATCAACTGATTTTGATGTGAAATGATTGATATTTCTTTCTTTCTTTTGAGGGACGTTTTTTTGGTTTAGAACAAATATAATAGATACCATTTTCTTTTGGAGAGAGGCACAAGCACATGTACAGCTTCAACTCGACATGATAAATTCGACGTGAAGGCGTATTAGAGTATAAAAGAGAGTTTGTGGCACCACTGGGGCCAAGACTACTTGACTACAGATTTAGGGCGCCCCTGTCCTGTGTTGTAACACAATTGGGACGTACTGCTTTGAAGACGATTTCAGTGAAGTAACAGTGCAGTTGTGAGTTTGTGAGAAGTATGCCAGTCTCGCGAGCAGCTTGAGAGAATTCCAGCTTCCAGGCCTGGGTCTTCGCCGTAGAAGTTGGAGCGAGGGTTTCTTCTCTGAAGACATTCTGCTGTCAAGCTCTCCCTAGAGTTTCTTCTGACTACCAATTGTGAGTTCGTAAGGACATGGTCCTTGAAACGCATTTGTGATATAAAATCATATGAAGATTCAACACACAGTATTCAACATAAATATTGTCAACATGTCGTTATAGTAGTCGAAGGGGAACCACCTCTTTCGTGCTCTTTCTCGTTGTATATCGACGTTGCATGAACGTAAATCTGACACACATTTGACCTGATTACAGTCTAGCTGAAGTGATTGCAATCCACATGAAGTAATTACACTTCACCTGATGTCATTACAGTTTATCCTAAGTAGTCACTGTGTATATGGAGTGTTTGAGTTCACCAAAAATCATTAGCCTTCTTCAAGAAATTAGAGTTTACCCGAAGAAATTTCAGTTTACCTGAAATACCTGCAGTTCATAATGATAATTTCACTTTACCTGAAGTACCAGCAGTTCATAAAAATAATTTCACTTTAGCTGAAGTACCTGCAGTTCATAAAAATAATTTCAGTTTATCTGAAGTACCTGCAGTTCAAAGAGATGCTTTCACTTTATCTGAAGTACCTGCAGTTCAAAGGAAATTCTGAGAAATTCACCAGAAGTAACAGGA
>CM031599.1:9393653-9398653 GCA_018398815.1 Conus ventricosus | reverse complement strand
TCCATGACCACCAACAGACTGGAGGATCATAATGCTGTCTGTCCCCCTCCATGACCACCAACAGACTGGCGGATCATAATGCTGTCTGTCTCCCTCCATGGCCACCAACAGACTGGCGGATCATAATGCTGTCTGTCCCTCTGTCCCCCTCCATGGCCACCAACAGACTGGCGGATCATAATGCTGTCTGTCCCTCTGTCCCCCTCCATGACCACCAACAGACTGGCGGATCATAATGCTGTTTGTCCCCCTCCATGACCACCAACAGACTGGCGGATCATAATGCTGTCTGTCCCTCTGTCCCCCTCCATGACCACCAACAGACTGGCGGATCATAATGCTGTCTGCCCCCCTCCATGACCACCAACAGACTGGCGGATCATAATGCTGTCTGTCCCTCTGTCCCTGCTACCTTCTCTCTTCTGTCTCTCCGTTTCCATCCTCTTCTCCCTTCAACTCTTCCTTTCCTTTCCCCTTCTCCCTCTGCTCCCCTTTCCCCATTTTGTTTTTTCTGCCCCACCCCCCTCCTCCTTCTGCCAATTCACCCGTTCTTTTCTTTCCCTCTCTCCTTCCTCCTCCTCCTCCTCCCTTTTTTGTTCTATTCCATACCGTGTCTTCGCCCTTCCTCAAACCCTCTGTCCTGACGTATTTGGTTAGTGTAAAGTTATTTTTTTCTTTTCTTTTTGTTGTTGGTGATGTTGTTTTCAGTTTGAAATAGCGAGCTTTGATCACATTTTGTTCATAAATAATGGGCAGCCTTCCCCTCACTTGACATTCCACTGGGAGCAAAAAAGAAATAAAATGAGGCACCCCGCCAAACGAACAGAACCAGGGAGAAATCAAACAGCCGCAAAACAATAGATCGCCACAGTACTCCTTACTTTCCCCCAGATTTCAAAATCTAGACCCCTGTGAAGTTTGGTCCATGGCTGACACAGGCAAACCAAGGTTAGGCCTAGACGACATGGCCAGTTCAGTTCTTGTTGCTTACAGCCTGGCAGACCGCAGGGGACCATACAGGGGCTGCAAGTTGTCAGAGTCCATTCCTTAATTAATGTTAAAAACGAAAGAAACAGTTCAAACCCGAAAAAAATGGTTTAAAAATCATTCTTTCGTAAAATCTTAGATCGGATGAAAACATATTCATTTCTGTCAGGAATTTATAAAAAAAAATCACATTAGGTGGAACATTTCTTCAAGCTTTTCATGGAGCCTGCTGTAAATTGTTTATTTCTGGCATCACGTAAGTCCCAATATCTTATAAGAAGCCCTGGTAACTGTTGAAAATACACAGACATTGTGTTTGATGGGAAAGAGAGGCTGGCAGAGAGGAGAGAGAGAGAGAGAGAGAGAGAGAGAGAGAGAGAGAGAGAAGAGAGAGAGAGAGAGAGAGAGAGAGAGAGAGAGAGAGAGAGAGAGAGAGAGAGAGAGGCAAACCCGGTGACTGAAAAAGCTGAGACAGATGGAAAAGCTGTGACAGAAAAGATACGGATGAGAATAGCCGCGATAATCACCCCACCCATACCCCCACCCCCGACAAAAATGAAAACAGAAAAAGAAAAAGGTCTTGAATTCCAAGCTGTACAGGCACGCACTGAAGAAGAAATGCAGACAAAAATGGAGAAGGAGCACGCTGAAGTGGAATAAAGGGGCACACGGAATTCAGCTCACCAAACAAAACAAAACCAAACAAAACAAAACACATAACAAAAATACCCGGATATCCAGAACCAGTCCTCTGACAATAATGATGCTTCTTCTCCCCCTTCTTCCTACTGGCCAGGAGAATATTCCGGCTTCCCCTTTTTTAAACTACAGTCTACGAATGAGATGGACTTGTTCTTCGTTGGGTTTGAGGCCCACGCATGATTATGCAAACAAGCTGTGGCCCATCCATTGGGCGGCTGATCTTTAAGGGTCTCTGCTCTCACCTGTTTTTTTCTTTCTCCCTGCTACGCCATGTTAGCCACGATGGCTTGAACGAACGGTTCTCTCTCTCTCTCTCTCTCTCTCTCTCTCTCTCTCTCTCTCCTCTCTCTCTCTCTCTCTCTCTCTCTCTCTCTCTCTCTCTCTCTCTTTAAAAAAAATATAAATTACGTTTAAATGTGCAACCAACTCCTTTCACTCGAGGGAATCTTTCCCAGTTTATCTGCCAGGACTTCAACAACATCACTGGGACAGATGGAAACCCCTGTCTGAGATGACCTTCAACAACATCACTGGGACAGATGGAAACCCCTGTCTGAGATGACCTTCAACAACATCACTGGGACAGATGGAAACCCCTGTCTGAGATGACCTTCAACAACATCACTGGGACAGATGGAAACCCCTGTCTGAGATGACCTTCAACAACATCACTGGGACAGATGGAAACCCCTGTCTGAGATGACCTTCAACAACATCACTGGGACAGATGGAAACCCCTGTCTGAGATGACCTTCAACAACATCACTGGGACAGATGGAAACCCCTGTCTGAGATGACCTTCAACAACATCACTGGGACAGATGAAAACCCCTGTCTGAGATGACCTTCAACAACATCACTGGGACAGATGGAAACCCCTGTCTGAGATGACTCAGGACTTTGACTGATGACATGACTGTTTATTCAGGAGCAGTGACGTCACTCAGTCTGTCAGAGAACACACTGGCTAAAGCCAGGGACGTGTGTCACCTCGCCCGGCTTTGTCACAGGGTCAGGCCTCATACATCAGTGGTTGGCAGTGATCATTGGTTTCCCACAGTGTTGCCTGATGACCTCTGTGTCCCACAGTGTTGCCTGATGACCTCTGAGTCCCACAGTGTTGCCTGATGACCACTGTGTCCCACAGTGTTGCCTGATGACCTCTGTGACCCACAGTGTTGCCTAATGAGGTCCGTCCTTCTGCTGACCTCTGTGTCCCACAGTGTTGCCTGATGACCTCTGTGTCCCACTGTGTTGCCTGATGACCTCTGTGTCCCACAGTGTTGCCTGATGACCTCTGTGTCCCACAGTGTTGCCTAATGACCTCTGTGTCCCACTGTGTTGCCTGATGACCTCTGTGTCCCACAGTGTTGCCTGATGACCTCTGTGTCCCACAGTGTTGCCTGATGACCTCTGTGTCCCACAGTGTTGCCTGATGATCTCTGTGTCCCACAGTGTTGCCTGATGACCTCTGTGTCCCACTGTGTTGCCTGATGACCTCTGTGTCCCACAGTGTTGCCTGATGACCTCTGTGTCCCACAGTGTTGCCTGATGACCTCTGTGTCCCACAGTGTTGCCTGATGAGGTCGGCCCTTCTGATGACCTCTGTGTCCCACAGTGTTGCCTGATGACCTCTTTGTCCCACTGTGTTGCCTGATGACCGCTGTGTCCCACAGTGTTGCCTGATGACCGCTGTGTCCCACAGTGTTGCCTGATGACCTCTGTGTCTCACAGTGTTGCCTGATGACCTCTGTGTCCCACAGTATTGCCTGATGACCTCTGTGTCCCACAGTGTTGCCTGATGACCTTTGTGTCTCACAGTGTTGCCTGGTGACCTCTGTGTCCCACAGTGTTGCCTGATGACCGATGTGTCCCACAGTGTTGCCTGATGACCTCTGTGTCCCACAGTGTTGCCTGATGACCTCTGTGTCCCACAGTGTTGCCTGATGACCTCTGCGGCCCACAGTGTTGCCTGATGACCTCTGTGTCCCACAGTGTTGCCTGGTGACCTCTGTGTCCCACAGTGTTGCCTGATGACCGCTGTGTCCCACAGTGTTGCCTGATGACCTCTGTGTCCTACAGTGTTGCCTGATGACCTCTGTGTCCCACAGTGTTGCCTGATGACCGCTGTGTCCCACAGTGTTGCCTGATGACCTCTGTGTCCCACAGTGTTGCCTGATGACCGCTGTGTCCCACAGTGTTGCCTGATGACCTCTGTGTCCCACAGTGTTGCCTGGTGAGGTCGGTCCTTCTCCTGACCTCTGTGTCCCACAGTGTTGCCTGATGACCGCTGTATCCCACAGTGTTGCCTGGTGAGGTCGGTCCTTCTGCTGACCTCTGAGTCCTGCCCACTGACTACAGGCGGCATGCACAATTCTGTCAGGAGAGGCTGAAGTTTCCAAGGGGACGGCATTCCTGCCAGAAAATTTCCACGCCAGTGTACTCCTTTCTGCTCTTGGTTTTCTTCCTCTCCCCCTGTCTCTCTTCTGTCTCTCTGTTACTTCTTACAGTTTGCAAGTTGACTAGTGTATTCACTTTTTCCTCTTTGTTGCCATTGATTTGTGTGTTGTCCATGTGCTTTTTTTTCCCTTTTTTTCCCCCCAGGGCTGGGTGGAAAAAAGCATGCGCAATTTGCTTATCTCATTACCTGGTAAAATAAAATTTCGTTCGTTCGTTCGTTCTCCTCCTGTCTCTCCTCATGTCTCTTCTCCGGTCTCTCCTGTCTCTCCTCCTGTCTCTTCTGTTTCTACTTCTGTCTCCCCTGTCTCTCCTCCTGTCTCTCCTCCTGTCTCTCCTCCTGTCTCTCCTCCTGTCACGCCTGTCTCTCCTCCTGTCTCTCCTCCTGTCTCTCCTCCTGTCTCTCCTTCTGTCTCTACTGTCTCTCCTCCTGTCTCTCTCCTTCTCTCCTGTCTCTCCTCCTGTCTTTCCTCCTGTCTCTCCTTCTGTCTCTCCTCCTGTCTCTCCTCCTGTCTCTCCTCCTGTCTCTCCTTCTGTCTCTCCTCCTGTCTCTCCTGTCTCTCCTCCTGTCTCTCATCCTGTCTCTCTCCTGTCTCTCTCCTGTCTCTCTCCTGTCTCTCGTTCTACTTCTTCCAGTCAGCAGAACACGTTAGACAGATCTCGTGGGAAATGACTGAAATTTGGCGTTGCTTTAAAAAAAAGAAAGAAAGAAAGAAAGAAATGAAAAAAGGGAGAGCAAGAGAGTAACAAGGAAAGAAATAGTGAAAGAAAGAAAAAAAAAAAGGAAGAAAAGGGAAAGGAAGAAAGAAAGAAAGGAAGGATGGAAGAAAGAAAGAAATAAAGAAAGAAAGAAA
>CM031599.1:9350847-9391053 GCA_018398815.1 Conus ventricosus | reverse complement strand
TCCTGCCTCCCCACCTCACTCCTCCCCACCTCACTCCTCTCTTGCCTCCCCACCTCACTCCTCGCCACCTCACTCCTCTCCTGCCTCCCACCCCTCCTCCTGCCTCCACCTCACTCCTCCCGCCTCACTCCCCCCCCCACCTCACCCTCTCCTTCTCCCCACCTCACTCCTCCCCAACTCATCCTCTCCGCCTCCTACCCACTCCTCCACCCACCCTCTCCTGCCTCCCCACCTCACTCTCTCCTACCTCCCCACCTCCCTCCTCCCTACCTCCCCCCTCACTCCTCCCTGCCTCCCAACCTCAACTCCTCTCCTACCTCCCCACCTCACTCCTATCCTGCCTCCCACCTCACCCTTCCCTGCACTCCCAACCTCACTCCTCTTTTACCTCCCCACCTCACTCTCTCTCCTCCCCACCTCACTCCTCCCCTGCCTCCCACCTCACTCCTCCCTACCTCCCCACCTCATCCTTCCTACATCCCACACCTCACTCCTCTCCTGCCTCCCACCTCACTCCTCTCCTACCTCCCCCACGCATTCCTCCCCTACCTCACACCTCACCTTCTCCCTCCTCCCACCTCACTCCCTCCACCCCCACCTCCTCCTCTCCTCACCCCCACTCACTCCTCTCCCCCACCTCACTCCCCCCTGCTCCCCCACCTCACTCCTACCCCCACCTCACCCCTCCCAACCTCTCCTCCCTGCCTCCCCACCTCACTCCTCCCCTGCCCACCCCCACCTCACTCCTCATCCAACCTCCCCACCTCACTCCACTCTGCCTCCCCACCTCACTCCTCATCTGCCTCCCCACCTCACTCCTCCCTGCCTCCCACCCCTCACCCCCTCCTCCCTACCCCACCTCACTCCTCTCCTGCCTCCCCCACCCTCCCCTCCTCTCCCCTCCTCCTTCTCCTCACCCCCCTCACTCCTCCCCCACCTCACTCCTCTCTCCTCCCCACCTCACTCCTCCTCCTCCTCTCACCCCCTCACCACCTCTCCTCCCTCCCCCACCTCCCTCTCCCCTCTCCCCCACCTAACCCTCTCCCCACCTCACCCTCTCTGACCTCCACACCTCACTCCTCCCTACTCCCCATCTCACCCCTCCTCCTCCCACCTCACTCCTCCCCACCCACTCATCTCTCACACCTCCACCTCACTCCTCCCCACCTCACTCCTCTCCTGCCTCCCCCACCCTCCACTCTCTCCTCCCCACCTCACTCCCTCCTCAACCCTCCTCATCTCCACTCCACCTCCCCCTCCACCCTCCTCCTCCCCACCTCACCCTCCCCCTCCTCCCCCTCACCTCACTGCCTCCCCACCTCACCTCTCTCCCCCCACCCCTCTCCCTGCCTCCCCACCTCACTCCTCTCCTCCTCCCACCCACTCCTTCCTCCCCCACTCTCCTCCCCACCCACTCCTCTCCTGCCCCCCACCTCATCCCTCCTTCCTCCCCACCTCACTCCTCTCCTGCCTCCCCACTCACTCCTCTCCTTCCTCCCCACCCACTCCTCTCTGCCCCCCACCCACTCCTCCCTGCCTCCCCACCTCACTCCTCCCACCTCACTCTTCTCCCCAATCCACCCTCCCCCACCTCACCCTCACTCCCCACCTCACTCCCCCTACTCACTCCTCTCCCCGCCTCCCAACCTCACTCTTCTCCTACCTCCCACTCATCTCTTCGCCTCCACACCCTAACCTTCACCCACCTTCACTCCTACCTCCCCACCCACTCCTCTCCTACCTCCCCATCTCACACCTCCCTTTCCCTCACTCCTCCCCCCTCACCCACCTCACTCCCTCCCCACCTCACTCCTGCCCTGCCTCCCACCTCACTCCTCTCCCACCTCCCCCACCTCACACTCCCCACCTCCTCCCCCTCCTCCCACCTCACCCTCACCAACCTCCCCACCTCCCTCTCCCCTCTCCCTCCTCCCACTCCTCCCTCTCCCCACCTCACTCCTCATCTGCCTCCCCACCTCACCCCTCTCCTCTCCCCACCTCACACTCTCCTACCTCCCCACCTCACTCCTCTCCGCCTCCCCACCTCACTCCTCTCCACTCTCCCCACCTCACCTCTCTCCCCACCTCACCCTCGCCCCCACACCTCACTCCTCCTACCTCCCCACCTCACTCCTCTCCCCCACCTACTCTCTCCTGCCTCCCACCTCACTCCTTCCTCCTCCCCACCTCACTCCTCTCCTGCCTCACACCTCACTCCTCTCCTGCCTCCCCACCTCACTCCTCTCCCACCATCTCCCTACCTCCCTCACCTCACTCCTTCCCCACCACTCCTCTCCTACCTCCCACCTCACTCCTCTCCTGCCTCCCCACTCACTCCTCCCCCACCCACTCCCCCACCTCACTCCCCCCACCTCACTCCTCTCCTCCCCACCTCACTCCTCCTGCCTCCCCAGCTCACTCCTCCCACTCACTCCTCCCCCCACCTCCTCCTCCCCCTACCCTCTCTCCTACCCCCCCCTCATCCCCCCTGCCTCCCCCACTCACCCTCCTGCCTCCCCTCACTCCTCCCCTCCCCACCTCACCCTCTCGCCGCCCACTCCTCACCTCCTCCCCCCACTCACACCTCTCCCCACCTCCTCCTCTCTGCCTCCCACCACTCTCCCTGCCTCCCCACCTCACTCCTCCTCCCCACCTCACTCCTCCTCCCCCACCTCACTCCTCTTCTGCCTCCCCACCTCCTCCTCCCTGCCTCCCCATCTCACTCCTCTCCTGCCTCCCCACCCACTCCTTCCCCCACCTCACTCCTCTCCGCTTCCCCACCTCACTCCTCTCCTTCCTCCCCACCTCACTCCTCTCCTCCTCCCCACCTCACCTTCCTACCTCCTCATCTCATTCCTCCACTAACTTCACACCTCACCCTCTCCTACCTCCCCACCTCACTCCCTCCTGCCTCCCCACCTCACTCCTCCCACCTCACTCCTCCCCACCTCACACCTCCTCCTCCATCCTCCTCCAATCCTCCCCACCTCACTCTCCTCTCATTCCCCCCCCCTCACTCCTCTCCTGCTCCCACCTCCACCTCTCCACTCCCACCTCACCATTCCCTCCTCCCCACCCACTCCATCTCCTCCTCCACCTCACTCTCTCCCACCTCACTCCTCCCCCATCCCCCCTCACTCCTCCCTCCTCCCCACCTCACTCTCTCCTCCTCCCCTCCTCACTCCTCTCCCCACTCACTCCTTCCTACCTCCCACTCACCCTCTCCCTCCCCACCTCACCCTCCTCCTCCCCACCTCACTCCTCCCCTGCCTCCCCACCTCACTCTCCCCTGCCTCCCCCTCACTCCTCCCTGCCTCCCCACCTCACCCCTCTCCCTCCCACTCACTCCTCCCTCCCCATCTCACTCCTCCCTACCTCCCCACCCATCTGCTCCCCTGCCTCCCCATCTCACTCCTCCTTCCTCCCCACCTCACTCCTCTCCTCCTCCCCAACTCACTCCTCCCCCCCACTCACTCCTCTCCTGCCTCCCCTCTCCTCTTCCCGCCTCCCCATCCACTCCCTCACTCCTCCCACCCACCCTTACTCCCCACCCACTCCTCTCCTGCCTCCCCACCTCACTCCTCTCCCCCTCACTCCTCTCCTACCTCCCCACCTCACTCCTCCCTGCCTCCCCACCTCACTCCTCCTCCCCACCTCACTCCTCTCCTCCTCCCACCTCACTCCTCCTACCACCCACCTCATCCTCTCCTACCTCCCCACCTCATCCTCTCCTGCCTCCCCACCTCACTCCTCTCCTCCCCCCACCTCACTCCCTCCTCGCCCCAACCTCACTCCTCTCCTACCTCCCACCTCACTCCCCTCCGCCTCCCACCTCACTCCTCCTCCTCACACCTCACTCCTCTCCTGCCTCCCCACCTCACTCCTCTCCTGCTCCACACCCTCACTCCTCTTCCTGCCTCCCCACCTCCCCTCCACTCTCCCACCTCACTCCCTCCTACCTCCCCACCTCACTCCTCCCTCTCCCTCACCATCCTCCACTCCTCCCCTCACCCCTCCCTCCCACCCTCCCCATCTCATTCCTCCCCTACCTTCCACCCACCTCACTCCCTACCTGCTCCCCACCTCACTCCTCTCCCCCCATCACTCCTCTCCCCCTCCCCACCTCACCCTCCTCCTCCCCTCCCCACCTCACTCCCCCCTCCTCCCCACTCCTCTCCCTCCCTCACCTCACTCTCCCCACCTCACTCCTCCCCCCACCTCACTCCTCTCCTTGCCTCCCCACCTCACTCACTCCACCTCACTCCTCCCCACCTCATCCCTCCTCCTCCCCCCCACCTCCTGCCGCCTCTTTTTCTTTATGAGATCTACTTATTCAACTTAGAAGAAACACATAGACCAACAACGAGCACAAGGCAGAATACAAAAACAGCATTATACCGTCTCTCATATACAATCATCAATCATCATCACAGCACACTTCATCCATACTACTCACTCTCCAACCCTTACTCTTCTCCACCTTCACACTCCACACTCATCCCTACTCCCCACTCACTCCTCCCCACCTCACTCTCCCCACTCATCCTTCCTCTCCACATCCTCCTCACTCTCCGACCTCACCTCCACCTATTCCCTCGCCTCCCCACCTCAAAAAAAAAAAAAAAAAAAAACCCCCCCCCCCCCCCCCCCCCCCCCCCCCCCCCCCCCCCCCCCCCCCCCCCCCCCCCCCCCCCCCCCCCCCCCCCCCCCCCCCCCCCCCCCTCTCCTGCCTCCCCACCTCACATCCTCCCCACCTCACTCCTCTCCTGCCTCCCCACCTCACTCCTCCCCACCTCACTCCTCTCCTGCATCTCCAACTCAATCCTCTCCTGCCTCCCCACCTCACTCCTCCCCACCTCACACCTCTCCTGCCTCCCCACCTCACTCCTCTCCTGCCTCCCCACCTCACACCTCTCCTGACTCCCCACCTCACTCTTTCCCTGCCTCCCCACCTCACTCCTCTCCTGCCTCCCCACCTCACTCCTCTCCTGCCTCCCCACCTCACTCCTCTCCTGCCTCCCCACCTCACTCCTCTCCTGCCTCCCCAACTCACTCCTCTCCTGCCTCCCCACTTCACTCCTCTCCTTCCTCCCCACCTCACTCCTCTATTGCCTCCCCACCTCACTCCTCTCCTGCCTCCCCACCTCACTCCTCACCTGCCTCCCACCTCACTTCTCTCCTGCCTCCCCACCTCACTCCTCTCCTGCCTCCCAACCTCACTCCTCTCCTACCCCCCCACCTCACTCCTCTCCTACCTCCCCACCTCACTCCTCTCCTGCCTCCCAACCTCACTCTTCTCCTACCTCCCCATCTCATTCCTCCACTAACTTCACACCTCACCCTTCTCCTACCTCCCCACCTCACTCCTCTCCTACCTCCCCATCTCACACCTCTCCTGCTTTCCCACCTCACTCCTCTCCTGCCTCCCCACCTCACTCCTCTCCCCACCTCACTCCTGCCCTGCCTCCCACCTCACTCCTCTCCTACCTCCCCACTCACTACTCCCCACCTCACTCCTCCCCTGCCTCCCCACCTCACTCCTCTCCAACCTCCCCACCTCACTCCTCCCCTGCCTCCCTACCTCACTCCTCCCCTGCCTCCCCACCTCACTCCTCATCTGCCTCCCCACCTCACCCCTCTCCTGCCTCCCCACCTCACACTTCTCCTGCTCCCCACCTCACTCCTCTCCTGCCTCCCCACCTCACTCCTCTCCTGCCTCCCCACCTCACTCCTCTCCCCACCTCACTCCTCTCCTGCCTCCACACCTCACTCATCTCCTACCTCCCCACCTCACTCCTCTCCCACCTCACTCCTCTCCTGCCTCCACACCTCACTCCTCTCCTACCTCCCCACCTCACTCCTCTCCTGCCTCCACACCTCACTCCTCTCCTGCCTCCCCACCTCACTCCTCTCCCCACCTCACTCCTCTCCTGCCTCCCCACCTCACTCCTCTCCCCACCTCACTCCTCTCCTACCTTCCCACCTCACTCCTCTCCTGCCTCCCCAGCTCACTCCTCCCCACCTCACTCCTCCCCACCTCACTCCTCCCCACCTCACTCCTCCTACCTCCCCACCTCACTCCTCTCCTGCCTCCCCAGCTCACTCCTCCCCACCTCACTCCTCCCCACCTCACTCCTCCCCACCTCACTCCTCTCCTACCTCCCCACCTCACTCCTCTCCTGCCTCCCCAGCTCACTCCTCTCCTGCCTCCCCACCTCACTCCTCTCCTGCCTCCCCACCTCACTCCTCTCCTGCCTCCCCATCTCACTCCTCTCCTGCCTCCCCACCTCACACCTCTCCCCACCTCACTCCTCTCCTGCCTCCCCATCTCACTCCTCTCCTGCCTCCCCACCTCACTCCTCTCCCCACCTCACTCCTCTCCTGCCTCCCCACCTCACTCCTCTTCTGCCTCCCCACCTCACTCCTCTCCTGCCTCCCCATCTCACTCCTCTCCTGCCTCCCCACCTCACTCCTCTCCCCACCTCACTCCTCTCCTGCTTCCCCACCTCACTCCTCTCCTTCCTCCCACCTCACTCCTCTCCTGCCTCCCCACCTCACTCTTCTCCTACCTCCTCATCTCATTCCTCCACTAACTTCACACCTCACCCTTCTCCTACCTCCCACCTCACTCCTCTCCTGCCTCCCCACCTCACTCCTCTCCACCTCACTCCTCCCCACCTCACACCTCTCTGCCTCCCCACCTCACTCCTCCCCACCTCACTCCTCTCTTGCCTCCCCACCTCACTCCTCTCCTGCCTCCCCACCTCACACCTCTCCTATCTCCCCACCTCACTCTTTCCCTGCCTCCCCACCTCACTCCTCTCCTGCCTCCCCACCTCACTCCTCTCCCCACCTCACTCCTCCCCTGCATCCCCACCTCACTCCTCTCCTGCCTCCCCACCTCACTTCTCCCTGCCTCCCCACCTCACTCCTCTCCCCACCTCACTCCTCTCCTGCCTCCCCACCTCACTCCTCTCCTGCTCCCCACCTCACTCCTCTCCTGCCTCCCCACCTCACTCCTCCCCTGCCTCCCCACCTCACTCCTCCCCTGCCTCCCCACCTCACTCCTCTCCTGCCTCCCCACCTCACTCCTCTCCTCCCTCCCCAACTCACTCCTCTCCTGCCTCCCCATCTCACTCCTCTCCTACCTCCCCACCTCACTCCTGTCCTGCCTCCCCATCTCACTCCTCTCCTTCCTCCCCACCTCACTCCTCTCCTCCCTCCCCAACTCACTCCTCTCCTGCCTCCCCATCTCACTCCTCTCCTGCCTCCCCATCTCACTCCTCTCCTGCCTCCCCATCTCACTCCTCTCCTGCCTCCCCACCTCACTCCTCTCCTACCTCCCCACCTCACTCCTCTCCTGCCTCCCACCTCACTCCTCTCCCCACCTCACTCCTCTCCTACCTCCCCACCTCACTCCTCTCCTGCCTCCCCACCTCACTCTCTCGCCACCTCACTCCTCTCCTTCCTCCCCACCTCACTCCTCTCCTACCTCCCCACCTCACTCCTCTCCTACCTCCCACCTCACTCCTCTCCTGCCTCCCCACTCACTCCTCTCCTTCCTCCCACCTCACTCCTCTCCTGCCTCCACACCTCACTCCTCTCCTACCTCCCACCTCACTCCTCTCCTGCCTCCCCACCTCACTCCTCTCCTGCCTCCACACCTCACTCCTCTCCTGCCTCCCCACCTCACTCCTCTCCTGCTTCCACACCTCACTCCTCTCCTGCCTCCCCACCTCACTCCTCCACTGCCTCCCAACCTCACTCCTCTCCTACCTCCCCACCTCACTCCTCTCCTACCTCCCCACCTCACTCCTCTCCTGCCTCCCAACCTCACTCCTCTCCTACCTCCCCATCTCATTCCTCCCCTACCTTCACACCTCACCCATCTCCTACCTCCCCACCTCACTCCTCTCCTACCTCCCCATCTCACTCCTCTCCTGCCTCCCCACCTCACTCCTCTCCTGCCTCCCCACCTCACTCCTCCCCTGCCTCCCCACCTCACTCCTCTCCTACCTCCCCACCTCACTCCTCCCCACCTCACTCCTCCCCACCTCACTCCTCTCCTGCCTCCCCACCTCACTCCTCCCCACCTCACTCTCCCCACCTCACTCCTCTCCTGCCTCCCCACCTCACTCCTGTCGTCTGGCCCCTGTCTCTTTTTTTCTTTTTATGATGAGTTATACTTTATTTCAAACTTAAGAAGAAATCACAAATAAGGAACGCGAAACGCAAAACGCATGCATATCGTAGTAAGGCAATGATAATAACAACAAAACATACTCACGTCATTATTACCGTCGTCTCATCATCATCATCATCACATCATCATCATACTGACATTATCAACATCACCACGTTGCTACTACTGTGAATACTAATACCATTACTAGCACTACTACTACCACTACCGCAACTGTTACTACTGTTATTACTAATGCCATTAAAATGATATCATTAGTCCCTGAATTAACACCGTGTGCTTTTGTTGGTGGTGGTGGGGGGGGGTTGTGTTTTTTTGTGTTTTTTTTTTGGGGGGGGAGGGACTGTTAATCTAATCATTGTCCGCGTGTCCATAGTTTGGGATTTTACACCCTGATTAAGCTTTGCCGTCAGAAAAGAGAAAAAAAATTACCACCCCGTGCACGTATCTCCTCAAAATGGGCGTAAAATGGTTTTCATTCCAGATCGATTCAGCGCCCACTTTGAGGAGATAAGTATTGTTCTTTCTTCGCTTTCATTGCCTTGAATGGTGTTTGTCTTGCCTGAAGAAGACCAAAGAGGTCGAAACGCGTCGTGTTTTTTTGTCTTGTAATTTGTCTCTTTCGTTCGGCGGAGCATTAATTTTTCTTTGAAGTTCATCACAGGAGAATGACAGAGAGACCGAGACTAGTAGAAGTTCATCACAGGAGAATGACAGAGAGACCGAGACTAGTAGAAGTTCATCACAGGAGAATGATAGAGAGACCGAGACTAGTAGAAGTTCATCACAGGAGAATGATAGAGAGACCGAGACTAGTAGAAGTTCATCACAGGAGAATGACAGAGAGACGGAGACTAGTAGAAGTTCATCACAGGAGAATGACAGAGAGACGGAGACTAGTAGAAGTTCATCACAGGAGAATGATAGAGAGACCGAGACTAGTAGAAGTTCATCACAGGAGAATGACAGAGAGACGGAGACTAGTGCCCCGTATTGCACTAAAACCAGTGTTGAGATCTGTACAAAACTACAGGAACCATTTTTGGTGTAAACCGAGGGTATAGACTTCCCTACATTTGTGATATCGTTGAATAGCCAAACTGTCACTCCATAACTCACTGTCTGGCTCCTAGTTCAAGGAAACGGCTCGGAGGGAAGGAAATGAGATAATTTGGAGGGGTAGAGCGGACAGTTAACTGGCAGTTACCAGCACAGAACGAAGGGGTCCCTTTCCGTCAGTACCCCGGTCATACGGGATTGGTTCACAGCTGTGCAGCTCTGACTCCCACATTAGTCTGCTCTAATTTAATCCAGATCTGGACAGGTCTTCAACAAATTGACTTTTATTGTAGTTACTACAGTGTATTTGCTTCCGTGCGCTTTTTTTTTCTCCCTTCTTTCTCCCTGCCTTCTTTTCTTTCCTTCTTTCTGTCTTCTTTTTCTTCCTCTCTATCTTGCTGTCCATCTTTCCTTCATTCTGTTTCTTTCTCTCTTTCCGTCTTTCTTTCTGTCTTTTCCTTCTTCCCTCCGTTCTCTTTCTTTCCGTATACTCAGAGTGAATGCGTCACTACACCAAGGAATAGAGCATACATAAATCTTGGCGCTTTGTATTCAGCCCCCAAACCACTAAAAAGTCGACCACAGAATGTCCGTTGGTAGTAGACCACACGGACTTGCATGGTGTGCGAGAGTTGTTTTTAACTGACAGAGGGGATAAAAGAGGAGGATTGGGGCCCCACCTTGACAAAAAAGAAAAAAAAGTTAAAAGATTATGTAATGTGAAAAAAAGAAGGTTGGAGGACCAAAAAGAAATATTTACTATTAATAATCAAAACAGGTTTTTATACATTTCTTTACTAGTCTGCGACACGTGGGCGTCCTATTCCCGGTGCCAGAAAGGAGGTGGTATTGGTAACATACCCCTGTGACCATAAAGAAGAAACACCTCGATCTTCAGCTGGTGATGTAACACAGCCCTGTGGCCACAAAGAAGAAACACCTCAGTCTCCAGGTGGTGATGTAACACAGCCCTGTGACCTTAAAGAAGAAGCACCTCAGTGTTCAAGCACTAAACCAGTGGTCAGACCTACCCGAAGTCCAACCAGCCCCAGTCTTTCCCTCATTGTAGTCATTGCTTTTGTTTTTGTTGACTGTTGTGCCGGAACACAGATGAAGGCAGTGGGCACACAGCTTAGACTGAACCCAAACCTGGTGCAGCCTCCTGTCAGATCACTGGCCAACTCCCCATGGCGCTGCCTGCCGATCTCACAGTCTCATCAGCTGGTGGTTATGCCCATTCCTCGTTGATAACGGTGCTACAACCACGAAGAACGGGAAGGAAATGAAATACATTGAAAGGGGGAGGGGGGGGGGCAGCAGATAGCAGAGCCTAGATCTAATTTTCTTTATATTTCCTCCTGGTGTTTGTGGCCGTGGGGGAGAATGAGAAGGATGTTAAAGATTACATTTTTTTAATCGATGATACTGGTAGGACGAAACTCTCATGAGAACTTGACAGAAGTTGCTGAGAGGAGAACCACCTACCCCACCCCCACCCCGCCCCAGCTCAGACAAGTGTTTCGACCCTGGACTCCTTACACGCCAGGGGACCCAGGCCACATCCAGGTCATGACGTCTAGATGCCCTTCTGCCTTCAAAATGTTGTTCCTGGTACAGCCAGGATTCGACCCAGCAACCTCTGGACGGTGGGCGTCTCAGGGCGTAGCGTTTATAGACGGATGTCTTACCCCGTGGCTATCGGACACCTGTTCTACGTAGGAAGATTTAAACCTTATGAAATTCATTCTGATTCCTCCTTGACCAGATCCAGCCTGAACAAAGTTCAGCTGCTCCTGCCGTTGCCTTTGGGGTTCTGGTCCTCTTCTAACCAGACATCGTGAGCTTTTTTTTATCATAGGTTGATAAGCGTACAGTCCCCTTGCTCCAATTTCTGTGGCGAGGATGTTGGTTTGATGGCAAGTTCCCTCAAGCTTCCTCCATTCTGGTTTTTATGTGGCTCAGTGAATGTAATCAGAATCAAATATTTGTTTTGAGTGACTTGATGTGCTCATCGTCCAGTTTCATGCCACTCTTTCTGGTGAGGTGTGGATGGGTTCTACCGCTCTGGAAGGTCTGTGAGCTCTCGGTCACTCACTCCATTCAGTAGACCCCGATTCCAGCCCCTTGATGTCACAGCTGTTTCAGACCATGATTTGTGGCCTCCTGCCGTGTAGAATGGTGAAGCTTCTGGTAGCGTAGTACTTCCTCTGGCAGTGATAACCGCATGTGCAGCTTCCTCAAACACTTGGTTGTGCCTCCATGTGTACATTCTCTGGGTTAGCGCTCAAACACTTGGTTGTGCCTCCAGTGTACATTCTCTGGGTTAGCGCTGCTCCATGTGTACATTCTCTGGGTTAGCGCTGCTCCATGTGTACATTCTCTGGGTTAGCGCTGCTCCATGTGTACATTCTCTGGGTTAGCGCTGCTTTGCATGAACTCAGGACATGGTCCACTGTTTGTTTGCTGCGGACACGCAGGGTCGTCTGATTTCCCCCATTTCACCAGGTGGGAATTCCATGAGGTCCTGTAGAGATCTGAGGATGAAGCTGACTCTGAGAGGTGCCATGCGCCCTATTTCCTTCCAGCAGAGACTTTGTCGGGTGGAGTGACGGTCAACTGAACACGAGCCTTGCCGGAGCGCTTCACATGGCTAAGTACCGCTTGGAGACTTGGTTGGTCGGTGTCACGGTCAACTGAACACGAGCCTTGCCGGAGTGCTTCACGTGGCTAAGTACCGCTTGGAGACTTGGTTGGTCGGTGTCACGGTCAACTGAACACGAGCCTTGCCGGAGCGCTTCACATGGCTAAGTACCGCTTGGAGACTTGGTTGGTCGGTGTCACGGTCAACTGAACACGAGCCTTGCCGGAGTGCTTCACGTGGCTAAGTACCGCTTGGAGACTTGGTTGGTCGGTGTCACGGTCAACTGAACACGAGCCTTGCCGGAGTGCTTCACGTGGCTAAGTACCGCTTGAAAAGTTCTGTAAAGATTTCATCATACTGGATCAGTGTGGGAAAACGGATGTGTATCAATACAGCTACATCTCAGCGCTACGCACCTGTACCTTTATCACCATTGTCGTCATCGCCACGAACCTGTACCTTTATCACCATTGTCATCATCGCTACGTACCTGTGCCATTATCACCATTGTCATCATCGCTACGTACCTGTACCTTTATCATTATTGTCATCATCGCTACGTACCTGTACCTTTATCACCATTGTCGTCATCGCCACGAACCTGTACCTTTATCATTATTGTCATCATCGCTACGTACCTGTGCCATTATCACCATTGTCATCATCGCTACGCACCTGTACCTTTATCACCATTGTCATCATCGCTACGGACCTGTACCTTTATCATTATTGTCATCATCGCTACGTACCTGTGCCATTATCACCATTGTCATCATCGCTACGTACCTGTGCCATTATCACCATTGTCATCATCGCTACGTACCTGTACCTTTATCATTATTGTCATCATCGCTACCTACCTGTGCCATTATCACCATTGTCATCATCGCTACGGACCTGTACCTTTATCATTATTGTCATCATCGCTACCTACCTGTGCCATTATCACCATTGTCATCATCGCTACGTACCTGTGCCACTCTAACAATTGTCATCATCGCTACCTACCTGTGCCATTATCACCATTGTCATCATCGCTACATACCTGTGCCATTATACACCATTGTCATCATCGCTACATACCTGTGCCATTATCACCATTGTCATCATCGCTACATACCTGTGCCATTATAACCATTGTCATCATCGCTACCTACCTGTGCCAGTATCACCATTGTCATCATCGCTACCTACCTGTGCCATTATCACCATTGTCATCATCGCTACCTACCTGTGCCATTATCACCATTGTCATCATCGCTACCAACCTGTGCCATTATCACCATTGTCATCATCGCTACCTACCTGTGCCATTATAACCATTGTCATCATCGCTACCTACCTGTGCCATTATCACCATTGTCATCATCGCTACCTACCTGTGCCATTATCACCATTGTCATCATCGCTACCTACCTGTGCCATTATCACCATTGTCATCATCGCTACATACCTGTGCCATTATCACCATTGTCATCATCGCTGTTCTATTATCACCATTGTCATCATCGCTACCTACTTGTGCCATTATCACCATTGTCATCATCGCTACCTACCTGTGCCATTATCACCATTGTCATCATCGCTACATACCTGTGCCATTATCACCATTGTCATCATCGCTACGTACCTGTGCCATTATCACCATTGTCATCATCGCTACCTACCTGTACCTTATCATTATTGTCATCATCGCAACTGACAGCTCTGCACGCCATAACCACTGCGCCCACTAGCACGTCGTATCTACAGCGCTACTCTTTAACGCACGTGTTGATGGCGCTATCGTTTTCATGTCTACGCCTTAATAGCGCTGCTCGATCAATGACTACGCTGGCAGGGCGCCTGTCTAACCTTGCGTGATGCAGTGACAGAGATGGATGTCTTCCCCAGGGAAAACCTGGAGCTGTGACAGAAAATCAACGATCTCCTGGCAAAGATTGAGGAGTTGACAAGGAAGACTGATGACGTTGGAAGGAAGTCAAAAAGAATCCTGTTTCATGGCACGGCGAGGGAGCGTTAATGAAGCACTGAAGAGTGTGAGGGCAAACTGCACGATCTCATAATTGATGAAGTAGGAATGGCGAAAGAGGAACCGTTTGATCGTGCCCATTTTAAACCGGATCACTGCAGCATTGTTCGCTGTGGGTTTTTTTTCCAGAGATGCGGTCAGCATTTCCAAGGTCAAAGAAAACTGCAAGGGAGTCCACGTTTTCATCAGGGAAGACGTGTCTGATAGGATCAACAAGATCAGACGAACACTCTCACCTCATTCGAATGAGGCAAGGAATGAGGAGGAATCAGGAGGAATAAGGCCAGGAATAAGGCGAAGAATGAGGAGAATAAGGCGAAGAATGAGGAGGAATAAGGCGACCAATAAGGAGGAATAAGGCGAGCAATAAGGAGGAATAAAGTGAGTAATAAGGAGGAATAAGGTGAGGAATGAGGAGGAATATGGCGAGGAATAAGGTGAGAAATGAGGAGGAATAAGGCGAGGAATAAGGTGAGGAATGAGGAGGAATAAGGTGAGGAATAAGGAGGAATAAGGTGAGGAATGAGGAGGAACAAGGCGAGGAATGAGGAAGAATAAGGCGAGGAATAAGGAGAAATAAGGTGAGCAATGAGGAGGAATAAGGTGAGGAATGAGGAGGAATAAGGCGAGGAATGAGGAGGAATAAGGTGATGTATGAGGAGGAATAAAGTGATGAATAAGGAGGAATGAGGAGCAATAAGGTGAGGTATGAGGAGGCATAAGGCGAGGAATGACGAGGAATAAGGTGAGGAATGAGGAGGAATAAGGTGAGGAATCAAAAGGAATAAGGCGAGGAATAAGGTGAGGTATAAGGAGGAATAAGCTGAGGAATGAGGAGGAGTAAGGTGAGTAATGGGGAGGTGAGGAATGAGGAGGAATAAGGTGAGGAATGAGGAGGAATAAGTCGAGGAATAAGGTGAGAAATGAGGAGGAATAAGGCGAGGAAAAAGGTGAGGAATGAGGAAGAATAAGGCGAGGAATAAGGAGGAATAAGGTGAGGAATGAGGAGGAACAAGGCGAGGAATGAGGAAGAATAAGGCGAGGAATAAGGAGAAATAAGGTGAGCAATGAGGAGGAATAAGGTGAGGAATGAGGAGGAATAAGGCGAGGAATGAGGAGGAATAAGGTGAGGTATGAGGAGGAATAAGGTGAGGAATAAGGAGGAATAAGGTGAGGAATGAGGAGGAATAAGGCGAGGAATGAGGAGGAATAAGGTGAGGAATGAGGAGGAATAAGGCGAGGAATGAGGAGCAATAAGGTGAGGTATGAGGAGGCATAAGGCGAGGAATGACGAGGAATAAGGTGAGGAATCAAAAGGAATAAGGTGAGGAATCAAAAGGAATAAGGCGAGGAATAAGGTGAGGTATAAGGAGGAATAAGCTGAGGAATGAGGAGGAGTAAGGTGAGGAATGAGGAGGAATAAGGCGAGGAATGAGGAGGAATAAGGTGAGGAATGAGGAGGAATAAGGTGAGGTATGAGGAGGAATAAGGTGAGGTATGAGGAAGAATAAGGCGAGGAATAAGGAGGAATAAGGTGAGATATGAGGAGGAATAAGACGAGGATAAGGATGAATAAGACGAGGAATACGGAGGAATGAGGAGGAATAAGGTGAGGAACGAGGAGCAATAAGACGAGCAATGGGGAGGAATAGGGCGAGGAATAAGGAGGAATAAGGCGGGGAATGAGGAGGAATAAGGCGAGGAATAAAATTGAAAAAGGAGGAATGAGAAGAATAAGGTGAGGAATAAGGAGGAATAGGGCGAGGAATGAGGAGGAATAAGGCAAGAATGAGGAGGAATAAGGCAAGAATGAGGAAGAATATGGCGAGGAATGAGGAGGAATAAGACGAGGAATGAGGAGAGGAATGAGGAGGAATAAGGCGAGGAATGAGGAGGAATAAGACGAGAAATGAGGAGAGGAATGAGAGGGAATAAGGCGAGGAATGAGGAGAGGAATGAGGAGGAATAAGACGAGGAATGAGGAGAGGAATGAGGAGGAATAAGACGAGGAATGAGGAGAGGAATAAGGCGAGGAATGAGGAGAGGAATCAGGAGGAATAAGACGAGGAATGAGGAGGAATAAGGCGAGGAATGAGGAGAGGAATGAGGAGGAATAAGACGAGGAATGAGGAGAGGAATGAGGAGGAATAAGGCGAAGAATGAGGAGAGGAATGATGAGGAATAAGTCGAGGAATGAGGAGAGGAATGAGGAGGAATAAGCCGGGGAATGAGGAGGAATAAGGCGAAGAATGAGGAGGAATAAGGCGAGGAATGAGGAGGAATAAGGCGAGGAATGAGATACGCTACAGAAATTATTGACCATCTTTTCGTAGATGATCTGATTTTTTTTATTTCGATGACCATGACAATGGAATGTTTTGGTTCTTTCCATCACAGTTTAGCTGATGACGATCAGCTGTATGTTTCTGGACCTCATTCTGATCATCCGACAATGATTACAGGCGACAAACTTCAATTGGACGAAAATAAAACTGGCATGATGTCTAACAGAGCATTGGAAGTGACAACATCCATTGACCATCCTGTCTAACAGACCAGTGGAAGTGACAACATCCATTGACCATCCTAACAGACCAGTGGAAGTGACAACATCCACTGACCATCCTAACAGACCAGTGGAAGTGACAACATCCATTGACCATCCTAACAGACCAGTGGAAGTGACAACATCCATTGACCATCCTAACACACCAGTGGAAGTGACAACATCCATTGACCATCCTAACAGACCAGTGGAAGAGACAACATCCATTGACCATCCTAACAGACCAGTGGAAGTGACAACATCCATTGACCATCCTAACAGACTAGTGGAAGTGACAACATCCATTGACCATCCTAACACACCAGTGGAAGTGACAACATCCATTGACTATCCTAACACACCAGTGGAAGTGACAACATCCATTGACTATCCTAACACACCAGTGGAAGTGACAACATCCATTGACCATCCTAACAGAGCACTTGATGAATCCATCGCCAACTCTCAGGGATGCCCAGTGTTGAAAGTTTGACGATGATCTAGCACGATGCTGAAGTTTGGCAAAGAAATCCCCCGCCACCCTCACCCTCACTTACAACTCCCTTTTCCCACCCCACCCCACCACCCCCAATCCCCTCTCCATTGTTCATCAGACAGAGGGGCGTTTCTGGCAAAGCCCTGGTCTGGGGGGCGATTTCCACGTTGCCAGGTACGTATGCTGTGCACGCTGGCTGTGAAAGAGCCATAGATCCATAGATCCACTGCATGGCCACACAGACAGCTCTGCCAAGACACATGAACGACAGAAAACACTTCACGACTCTTTATGCCGGGCAGACGACCTCGTTAGTTTTATGCGTGGGAAAAAAATAATGGCTGATTTTTGTTTTAATTTAACTACCTGTTTTGCCTCAGGCCCTGAACTTAACATTTATGTAGTTTGTATCGAAGATATAGTTAATTTTAAACGGAAATGGAAAGATTTCCTTTTGTATCCCATCCCAGACGAACGTTTTCTCCTATCATGTATTCAGGTCTGTTCGGCTGCGGTGAAGAATGAGAATGCTCTGACATGACAAGGAAACAAACGATGGCTGTAAATTTCAATGCATCAGCTGGTATATTTTGACGTAACGAGGTTCCTCTAAAGAGCGGGGGGGGGGGGGGGGGGGGGGGGCAGGAAATATTTCAAACGAAAAGAAACTGAAATAGAAACTAGACTGTTCGCACTTCGTCTTGTTTTCCATCTCTGTCTCATTAATATATCTGTCGGGCTTCGTGATTCGCCCAAGTCTAAAAACTTGCTTGTGATTGGTAGATAGAGCTGTCGGGATTCGTGTGTCGGGCACTCAAAGCCACTGTCGTATTCTCTGGTCCACTGAATAAGCAACACGTGAGCTTTTATTTCCTTCCAGCTCTCCGCTTCCGTGTGGAAAAGGGACTGTTCACGTGCGATGTTAATTCGCAGACAGACGACTGGCCGTGGTTCTGCTTTCAGTGTCAAGAATTATGTTTGACGCGTGTGAAGGATTTTGACTCCTTGCCTCGCCATCCTGTGAGTGTCCACAGTCAAAGCCGACAGTTGAAGTCTACTGTGCAAGCTTTGTGGATCCCGTTTTCTCCTTTGAAAATGAAAGTTCCAGAATGTCCGACATGTGCAAGGTCAGTCGGGTCGTGGATAGTCTGAGGTAGATGGAAACCCCAGCTTACAGCTGGACTCAGGGTCCTTTGTGGGCTAAACACTTTGCCAGGCAAGTGTGTGTGGGGGGGGGGAGGCGGGGGGGGGGGTTAAATTGTTTAAATCAGATAAAGCTGGCAATATTGGACAGAAAGGTACGGGATTTTAAAGTGAAAAGGTGAAGGGGTGGGTGGGGGGAGGAAAACGAGACATGGAAGTGGGGTGGGAGGGGGTGGGGGAAGGAGAAAGAGAGGGAAAGAGAAGGGAGGGAGTAGTAAGGGGAAATGGGGAGAGAGAGTGTGGGGGGGGGGGGGGGGGGTTAGAATGGAGAAACAGAATGAAAAGACAGAGTATGGCACACAGAGAGAGAGAGAGAGAGAGGAGAGAGAGAGGGAGGGAGAGAGAGAGAGAGAGAGAGAGCGGGGATGGGATAATGGAGAGAACAGAATGAAGAGACAGAGTATGGCCAAGAGAGAGAGAGGGAAAGAGAGAGTGGGGGTGGGAGAATGGAGAGACAGAATGAAGAGACAGAGTATGGCACACAGAGAGAGAGAGAGAGAGAGAGGGAAAGAGAGAGTGGGGGGGTGGGAGAATGGAGAGACAGAATGGAAGAGACAGAGTATGGAAACAGAGAGAAGACAGGAGAGAGAGAGGAGATGAGAGAAGAGAGAGAGCAGAGGAGAGTGGGGGTGGAGAAGGAGAGACAGAATGAAGAGACAGAGTATGGCACGAGAGAGAGAGAGAGAGAGAGAGAGAGAGAGAGAGAGAGAGAGAGAGAGAGAGCGGGGGGTGGGAGAATGGAGAGACAGAATGAAGAGACAGAGTATGGCACACAGGAGAGAGAGAGAGAGAGAGAGAGAGAGAGGGAAAGAGAGAGCGGGGGTGGGAGAATGGAGAGACAGAATGAAGAGACAGAGTATGGCACAGAGAGAGAGAGAGAGAGAGAGAGAGAGTGGGGGTGGGAGAATGGAGAGACAGAATGAAGGACAGAGTATGGCACAGAGAGAGAGAGAGAAAGAGAGAGGAAAGAGAGAGTGGGGGTGGGAGAATGGAGAGACAGAATGAAGAGACAGAGTATGGCACAGAGAGAGAGAGAGAGAGAGAGAGAGAGAGGAGAGAGAGAGAGAGAGAGAGAGGGGAAAGAGAGTGGGGTGGGAGAATGGAGAGACAGAATGAAGAGACAGTGTCTGACAGACAGAGAGAGAGAGAGGGGTTAAGGGTTGGGAGAACGGAGAAACAGAATTAAGAGACAGAGTATGGCACACACACACACACACACACACCACACACACACACACACACACACACACACACGCACACACACACATACACACACACACACACACACACACACACACACACACACACACACATAGATGATGAGAAACGGAGAGAGAGAGAGAGAGAGGAGGAGAGAGAGAGAGAGAGACAATGACAATGACAATGACAACCTTTAATGTCAACAGCATAGGAGCCTTAATGACATGGGGTCCACTGTCTATGAAGGAAAGAAAGGAAATCTTTATTAATGGTGTTGCTACAAACCTCTGTAGCAAAAATTCCTTTATCTACCACATTCATTTTCTAGAATAAGCACAGATTATATGCTCGTTTTCTTTTGTATGATTCAAACTTAAGAAAACGACTGTCAAGACAAATCAAAACTTCAGACATTAACCAAGGTGGCATTAAACAATACATGTCATGAAATTTGAATAACTTTGTACTCAAAGCAAAAGCTGTCTAATTTTAGACGCTTCGGCATAAATTTAGCCAGAGATCTTAAGAGCTCTTCATCGTCAATCATTAAGACTTCAGAGACACTTTGTCTGTTTATAAAAGGCGCCTGAAATAATTTACATTTTCTGCGAACTTCATTGTATGCAACACATTTGAAAGAAAGTGATATTCATTTTCTACAGCATTCATTGTACACACCTTACATACGTTACCGGTTTTTAACCTTGCATAAACCAGACTTTATTTGCATTTAAACCTAAAGTTCTAGTTCTAAATCTAGCGAGCATATCTCTATGCCATTTACGAGTTATAACTAGTAAATACTTTTCTGGTTGCAGGTTGCTGTTAAATTCAAGAAACCAGTCATACTTTTCTTTTCCTTCCATCTGTGAGTGCCTGTTTTGCTGAAATATACATATTAGCCTATCTTTCAGTTCCGAAATAAACAATTTATCATCTCCCACTTCCTGACTTAACCAAACTATACCAAACCGTTTTCAGTAAGGACATTTTTTACCTTTGTCACCCAGTTGCATTTTCCTGTTTCATGCTGTTGTAACAGCATCTCATATGCTTGTCGACATAACCTAGTCAATGGTAATTTTAACAATCTTAGCCAATATCTTATGCATTTCAGTTGGGTGCGTATATAAAGTGGGTATCTGCCTGCTTCTCCATATACCATTTTATTTGAGGAATGCAATGGGATATTCATGAAGCGTTTAATTGCAAATGTGTGAACTTTTTCCATTTGGAAGTTATCAGATAAACCCCAGACTTCTGCAGCATACGTCAACATGGGCTCAATTTGCGAATCAAAAGGTTTCCAAAATATCGACGGTTCAGTTGTATTTAGTTTCCTTAATGATCTTAGTATTTGTACCACTCCTTTTTTATACATTTCTGACCACCCCATATTAAGACTTAATTTAGTTGTAAATATCATTCCTAGGTATTTATAATTATTTGTTACTTTTATTTCTTCTTCCCCGTAGCACCATTTTTCATGTCTGGACAGGTGACCACCCATCCTGAAGATCATGACATTTGTTTTTTCAAGATTAATCGTTAACTGCATTCTGTCCGCTTCCTTTTTCAAAGTGCTAAGTTGATTTTGGAGACCAACAACTGTGTCAGAAAGAAGAATAACATCATCTGCGAACAACATTAGGAAGACTTCAACAGCATTCGGAATCATTTGTATACCGTGCCTGCCTCCTTTACTAATTTCAATTGCTAATTCATTAATGAAGAATGAAAATAACTGAGGACTCAATAGGCATCCTTGTTTTACCCCTCGTGGGCAACTAAAAAATTCTGAATACATACCCTTATCACGGACACAAGACAAGACTGAATCATATATTCTCTAAGAGCTTTGTACATTTTCCCGTTAATTCCTGATTTTCTCAAAATGTTCCATAAAATATTTCGGTTCACAGAATCAAATGCCTTTTTAAAGTCTACGAAAGCCACATAAAGTTTACTGTTTTGTAGAAGATATTTCTGCACCATCGCATATAACGTAAAAATATGGTCCACTGTACTATAGTTTCTCCTAAAGCCTGCCTGTTCTTCTATTATCTTTTCTTCATTTCCAGACCACACAGTTAATCTTCTGTTTAGTATGTATGTATATATCTTACTAACAATACTTGTTAAAGCTATTCCTCTATAATTGTCTGGTGTATTTATGTCTCCCTTTTTATGGATTGGAACGATGATTGATTTTGACCATTCTTCTGGGAAAATTCCTTTTTCAAAAATAAAATTAAACAAAGCTACAAGGAAATCAAGTAGGGCTGGATTTGCATTTTTAAACATTTCACTAACAATTTTATCTGGCCCGGCACTCTTTCCAAGTTTTAACTTATGTATACCACTAATAACTTCTTGTCTGGTAATAGGGTCATTAAATAATGGCTCTTCTTCGACTTCATCAATTAAGTCAGCCGATTCCAAATCTTCCTGATCGTGACTATCAAAGTTGTTAAACACATTAACAAAGTGATCATACCACTGCTGACAACTGATTTCATTGTATACGATACTTTTCTTATTTATTGTTCTTATAGCTGACCAAAATTGTTTCGGGTTATTTGTTGACTGTTTCAATTCATTAATTTTGTTTTCATCCCATTTCTTCTTTTTTACTTTTTTGAGGTCAGAGTACTCTTTTCTTTCTTTAACAAAGGCCTCCTTTTGCGCTGTTCTGTATTCTACTGATTTAGCTCTCCGAAAACTTTGTAACAGTCTCTTCACTGCCTTCTTTTTATGTTTACATTCACTATCAAACCAGTCATTGTATTTTTTTTTCATTACTCCCCACCACTCTTACCATACATGCTGCTGCACTATAAATAGCATTGGTAAATATTTCTACAGTATTACTGATATTTGTATTAAGATTCTGATGCGCACGATTCAAACACTCCATAAATTCTTCAGAATCAAGTTCATGTTGGTAAGTTTCAACAAAATCATCTGACCATATAATCTTTTCTTCTCTATGAGTCCGTGTTGGCATATGTTGCTTATCATTTGCTGGTAAACTTTTGTTCCAAGACAGTTCAACTGGTAGATGCGAAGAATACAAACTATCACCAACATGTAAATTACACAAGTTTAACAAATCATCAGATACTATAAAATAGTCAATTACACTGCACCCTTGAGATGAAACAAAAGTAATTCACCTCAACATCCTTGTCAACAGATCCATTAACAATAACTAAATCAAACAAATAACAAAATTCTAGTAGGGATTTTCCAAAATTGTTAATGATACTATCTTTAGAACAGCGTGTTGCACCCACTCTCTCTTCATCCTCACCATCCTCTGCTGGCACATAATTTCTCATATCTTCCTCTCTCATTTGCTCACATCTGTTCTGGCATTCATGTCACCACATACCATAATATACACATCATCAGTATTTACACACTGTAATACATTTTCTTCAAGTATATGTATACCATTTTTTAAATATGTATGATTATATGCTGGTCCTCCTTCAGGAACAATATAGCAAGAAATGGCAACCATGTCTTTATCAATATTCAACAATCTTTTTTTATTCTGACTGCAATAGCATTATCACATTCCAGTTTTACTTCTTCCACATAATCTGAAAAACATTTTTTTACAAGGAAGAGGACACCGCCTGAACTGCGACCTTGGGATGAAAGTTTTTTTGCAGGAGCACTGAATTTAACATAATTATAGAATATATTGTTCAGTTCAAATGAGCTGTCAAGAAAAGTCTCTGTTAAGCATACAAAATCGTACGACGTGACAAATTTAACAAAAGAAACATCATTCAATTTAACACGCAAGTTTTCAATATTGTAATTTAAAAAGGAGAAACCAGATGTCTGACAGTCCGCCCGCGTCATTTATTAAACGAGCGAAGATTTCTGTCTGTCACAGAGCTCTTCTTGCTGTCACTAGCACGCAAATAACCGTGCAAACCTGTTTGACTCTGTGACCTGTTGGGCCCACCTCTCCGTGCAGCACGAGACAGACTGCCACTGTCACTGACGTCACTCAGGCGAGAAGTCGACCCTGACCCGGACCTTGCGTTGACACGGTCGCCACGGTGTGTTGCTGGACGCTGATTGGGAGAGTCGGTCACGTGACCGCCACCAGGGGAATCCCCGTCGTGGTTGCGGTCGCCGTGTTGACCTCTTTCTGCTGCCAGGTGACGCGAGGTTTCCCGGTGATCCCCGGACATGGAGGGGGCTGGCACGGTTGGCGCGGTCATCGTCGGTGGTATGTCCGTCGTCATGGTCACCGTGCTCCTCGCAGCTGCCGCCACCTCTGCGTACGTCCTTGGGTCAGGCCTCTTGGGTCCCAAAGGTCATCTGCCCCTGACGAAGTAGGCCGACTTGCCCTCCTTTCTGGCCTGTGCCGCAATGTCAGCCTGCCTTCGTGTCAAGTCGCTGGCAACACGAAACCTTGTTCTTGCAACTTCCCCTGTACTCTTTGTCAGTTAGAATGGTCATTTTGTTCTTCCAGGTTTTGAATTTCACAATCATTGGTCTCGGTTCATTATTCCTAGCCTGTCCCACACGATGTGCACGTACAATATCATCTTCTGTCCATGTCTTGTCCCCATCTACACTGTTCAAAGCTGTTATCACAGAAGCAGCACACATGTTATAATCTTCTTTGTCAGTTATTTGAGGGATTCCGAAGAATCTCAGGTTATCACGCCTAGAAAAACTTTCCAGCCTGTCGATTTCAGTTTCCATGTGGTTAGCATTTCCTCTGAGATTCTGCACCGTCTCGGAGAGTTTTCTAGTTTCTTCTTTGGCAGTTTTGGTCTCCTTGTTCAGCTCATATATTTCTGTCATGAGATCTGATATTGTTGCAGACAATCTATAATATTTTCTTGTTCCAAATTATCACATCTCTGACTTATTTCCGAGCATGTCTGCTTCACTTTACCAAGTTCATTTTTAATTTCACTCAGGTCTTCTCTGATTGCCGTGTTTTGCTCTTTTTGCTGGTTACTCTGCTGCTGTATTGCGTCCAGGATCTGTGTAGCATTGACGGGAGGAAAACATGACCCACCTTCGCTGTCAGTGACGTGCACATTTTCACAGTTCTCTTCACGGTGGTCAGGTCCTGGGTTCTGCTCCACATCGCCGCTGAGAAGAAGGCGACGGGCGCACAGAACGGCGTTGACAGCACATAACATGAGAAAGGCTGGTACAGAGGGAAATGTTTGGTACTGACCGACTTCACTGGTAAGACTGGCGCAGTCGTTAAATCAGAACATGTTCCTTTCTGCACAACGAAAACAGATGCAGATTCCACAAATACAACGCTGTGAAGGTTGTTGTATACACAGTGGATAGCAGCCGACGCAAAGCACAGTACAATCCAAGTGGCGAGAACGTCATACACTGTCACATCTGTTGTGCACTTTTTAACCTTGCTGTCTGCACGCAGACAACATGGCCGATTGTTCACCGTGTTTACCGAGGCACGGAAAAGTCCAATTCGTGCCCTCCACTGGCTCAGATCAATCATTCTTCCCACTGCACTCCGAAACAAAGTTGTACATAAACCGCTGACAACACAAAATGGTTTCAACAATCTGTACTTAACTTTCACGGAAAAAATAATGAGAGAGCTAAAGCAAATGCTGCTCACTTGTCGCCATCTTGTCCTTGACCCCGAGAGAGAGAGAGAGAGAGTGAGAGAGAGATCACAGTTCTTCAACCAAGGGAAGGAGGGAAGGGGCGGGGCAGAGGAACGCAGGCTTGTTTTCGTGGGCTCGCGTGCGTGCGTTTCTTTTCTTTTCTTTTCTTTTTTTTTTTTCTTGTCGCCATCCTCCGCTTATCTCTTGCCCCGTCCAATCGCTGTCACCCGTTCGCTGTCTTGTTTCACAAATCGGGAGTAAGAGTGGGGGAGGGCGGTAGGGGGGGATGTGGCGGGGGAGGGGGGGGGGGGGGGCCTGGGGCGGCTGTTTCCATGAGACACATTGATGTAGATGTCAGGCCAGTCCAAACTTCTCCAACATTCGTCGTTGTATATCCGGCCTGCATTCCGGCATGTGCGAACTGGCAGTCTTATTTCAACAACAGCAGCTACTGCAACTATTACTGGCTTTACTACTTCTGCTGCTGCCACTACTGACAATGAGGAGAAGGAGGGGGTAATGATAATGGTAACTACTGACAATGAGGAGAAGGAGGGGTAATGATAATGGTAACTACTGACAATGAGGAGAAGGAGGGGGTAATGATAATGGTAACTGTACACCCAGCCATGGAAACATATTGTACAATGACTTTAGGAGGCATGATCATGGTATGATCGCATGTCAATGGTCAAACATGCTGTTTAGTTGACTTCCTCGGGCGCCAAGACCTATTCATTGATGTTATGTTCCATTTCTTCTTCTTCTTCTTCTTCTTCTTCTTCTTCTTCTTCTTCTATTACTACTACTACTACTACTAATACCACTAATACTACTAATGATTATTTATGGCGCTTAATCTTACATCATAAGCCCTAACGCTTACAAATACATAAAAGGTTGAAGAAAACATAATGAAACCAATGAGAAGATTCCCAATAAGAATGTTGCAATAAGTACCATGCATCTACAAACAAGGGTACATGTTGACACACACCCGCGCGCAACCACACACACACACACACACACACACACACACACACACACACACATACACACCATACACACACACATATGCACACACAAAACACACACACACACAACACACACACACACACACACACACACACACACACACACACACATGCGCGCACGTCCACCTCCTCCCCCCTCCTCCCCTCCCCCCTCCTTACCCCACACAAACACACAACACACATTAGTCGCATTAATTACTGATTATTTGTTTCTACATTACTGTCAGGTTAATGACCGGTGGCTTGTTTGTACATTACTGTCACGTTAATGACCGGTGGCTTGTTTGTACATTACTGTCACGTTAATGACCGGTGGCTTGTTTGTACATTACTGTCACGTTAATGACCGGTGGCTTGTTTGTACATTACTGTCACGTTAATGACCGGTGGCTTGTTTGTACATTACTGTCACGTTAATGACCGGTGGCTTGTTTGTACATTACTGTCACGTTAATGACCGGTTGGCTTGTCTGTACATTACTGTCACGTTAATGACCGGTGGCTTGTTTGTACATTACTGTCACGTTAATGACCATTGGCTTGTTTGTACATTACTGTCACGTTAATGACCGGGGGCTTGGTTCTACATTAGTCTCGTTAATGACCGGTGGCTTGGTTCTACATTAGTCTCGTTAATAATGGGGGGGGGGGGGTGAGAGAGAGTGAGAGAGAGAGGTGTGTGTGTGTGTGTGTGTGTGTGTGTGTTTGTGTGTGTGTGTGTGTGTGTGTGTGTGTGTGTGTGTGTGTGTGAGAGAGAGAGAGAGAAAGAGAGAGGAAGTGTGTGTGTGTGTGTGTGTGTGTGTGTGTGTGTGTGTGTGTGTGTGTGTGTGTGAGAGAGAGAGAGAGAGAGAGAAGAGAGAGAGAGAGAGAGAGTGTGTGTGTGTGTGTGTGTGTGTGTGTGTGTTTTCTCTGTGCATTAAAGTCATATCATTTTCTGTTGTTGCAGGGAATCTTTGTGTCTGTTCTCTATTGCTTCATGAACGTTGAGGTAAGCAACTGTGTTGTGTGATCGTGCTGCAATGTCTTACACTGTTTTACATGTTGCATTGCATTGTCTTGTTTGTGTTTTTTACGTTGTATGGTTCTGTATTGCATTGCAATGGCACTGAACTGTCTGTGTGTTATTACGTTGTTTTGGGTCTGTATTGCATTGCAATGGCACTGAACTGTCTGTGTGTTATTACGTTGTATGGGTCTGTAGTGCATTGCAATGGCACTGAACTGTCTGTGTGTTATTACGTTGTATGGGTCTGTAGTGCATTGCAAGGCACTGAACTGTCTGTAAAAAAGACGAGTTACAGAAGCATTGACGACAATGAACCAAAGATTCACTGGGCAATGAAGGGTCTCCATCCCGGAGACTTATGACGCAGTGCAGTTGAAAGCGAAAGGAAGCTGCAAGGCCGACTCCCCTTCTAAACCCAGGACAACAACGAAAGTAGCCACATGGAACATCAGGACGATGTTTTGAAACAGGAAAAACCATCCAAGTTGCGGAGAGATGAAAACTACAAGATCGGAGTGCTAGGACTGAGTGAGACAAGGTGGCTACAATCAGACAGCTGGACTTTCATCTGGAGAAAAGTGCTGTACTCAGAACGGGATGGAGCCCCCCACAGTTTTTCAACAATCTGTTTTTAACTTTCACTTTTAAAAAAAAAAAAATAATGAGAGAGCTAAAGAAAAGCTGCCACTTGTCCCATCTTTCCTTGACCCCCGAAGAGAGAGAGAGAAGAGGAGAAAACCAGTTCTTCAACCGGGGGAAAGGGGGGAAGGGGGGGAGAGGAACGCAAGGCTTGTTTTCGGGGCCGCGTGCGGCGTTTCCTTTCTTTCTTTTTTTTTTTTTCTTGTCGCCATCCTCCGTTATCCTTCCCTGCCAAAACGCTGTCACCCTTTCGCTGTCTTTTTTTAAAAATCGGAGAAAGAGTGGGGGAGGCGGTAGGGGGGGATGGGCGGGGGGGGGGGGGGGGGGGGGGGCCTGGGGGGGGGGTTTTTTCCATGAACCCATGATGTAGTTTTCAGGCCAGCCAAACTTCCCAAACATCGTCTTTTTGAACCGGCCTGCACCGCATGTCCCGAACTGGCAGTTTTAATTTCAACAACAGCAGCTCTGCAACAAACCCTTTTACTACTCTGCTGCTGCCACACGACAATGAGGAGAAGGAGGGGTTTTTTATAATGTAACTACGACAATAGGAGAAGAGGGTAATATAATGGTAACTCTACAAGGGAGAAGAAAAATAAATGTAACTTACACCCAGCCGGGAAAAATTTTTTGACAGATTTTTAGGGGGCATACATGGTTGATCGCATGTCAATGGTCAAACATGTTTTTTGGGTTTTACTTCCTCGGCGCCAAACCTTTTCATTGAGTTATTTCCCTTTTTCTTTTCTTCTTCTTTTTCTTCTTCTTCTTCTTCTTCTTCAAAATAAACTACAACTACTACTAAACCACAAACAACAATGATTTTTTAGGGCGCTTAATCTTCATCATAACCCCCAAAACCTTCAAAATACATAAAAGGTTAAAAGAAAACAAAGAAAAAAAGGGAAAAATTTCCAATAAGAAGTTCAAAATACCATCACACAAACAAGGTACATTGACAAAACCACCCCCGGCACACACACACACACACACACAACACACACACACACACACAAACACAACACACATACACACACACAAGAAACCCCCACAAACACACACACACACCCCCACACACACACACACCACAAACCACCACACACACACACATGCCGACTCCCCCCCCCCCCCTTCCCCCCCCCCCCCTACCCACACAAACACACAACCACAAGCGCATTAATTACGATTTTTTTGTTTCTACTTTTACTGTCAGTTAATCCGGTCTTGTTTGTACTTTACTGTCCTTTTTTAATGAACCGGTGGCTTGTTGTACATTACTGTCACGTTAATACCGTGGTTTTGTTGTACATTACTGCACTTTAAGCCGGTGGCTTGTTTTACTTACTGTCACGTTTAATGACCGGGCTTTTTTTGAAAATTACTGTCACTTTAATGACCGGGTCTTTTTGTACTTTACGCACTTTAATAAACCTTTCTTTCTGTACTTTATTTTCACGAAAATCCCGGGGGCTTGTTTGTACATTACTGCACGAAATACCATTGGCTTTTTGTACTACTGTCACTTTAAACCTTTTGGCTTGGGTTTCTAAAATTATCTCGTTAAACCGGGGGTTTGGGTTCTACATTATCTCGTTAAAAATGGGGGGGGGTGAGAAGAGTAAGAGAGAATTTTGGTGTGTGTGTGTGTGTGTGTGTGTGTTTTTGGGTTTTTGGTTTGTGTGGTGTGTGTGGGGGTTTTGAAGAGAAGAGAAAAGAGAAGGAAGTGTGTGGGGTTGTGTGTTTTGTGTTGGGGGTGTGTGTGTGGGGTGTGTTTTGGAGAGGAAGAGAGAAAAGAGAGAGGAGAGAGAGAGAGGTTGTGTGTGTGTGTTTGTGTGTGTTTTTTTTTTTTTTTCTCTGTCATTAAAGTCAATCTTTTTCCGTTTTTTGCAGGGATCTTTGTGTTTTTCTCTATTCTTCAGAACGGGGAACACTTGTTTGTTTGATCGTGCTGCAATGTCTTAAAACTTTTTTAATGTTCATTGAATTGTCTTTTTTGTTTTTTTACGTGTAGGTTCGTTTTGCATTGCAATGGCACTAAACGTCTGTGTGTTATTACGTTTTAGGGGCTGTTTTTGCATTGCAATGGCACGAACTGTCTGTGGGGTTTTTACGTTGAGGGGTCTTAGGGCATTGCAATGGCACAAATTTCGGGTTTTAAAATTACTTTTGGGGTTTCTTTGCATTGCAAGGGCACTGAACTGCTGTAAAAAAGACGATTACAAAGCATTGACGACAATAACCAAACATTCACCGGGCAAAAAGGGTCTCCTCCCGGGTTTTTAGACCAGTGCAGTGAAAACCCCAAAAGGGAAACTGCAACCCCGGACCCCTTCAACACCCAGAAAAACAACGAAAGTACCACATGGAACACGGACGATTTTTGAAACAGAAAAACCCCCAAATTTTCAAAATGAAAAACTACAAGATGGGAGTGCTGGGACTGATTTTAGACAAGGGGGCACAACAGAACAGCTGAGACTTTCATCTGGAGAAAACGTTTAAACTCAGGACACACAGAGGATGGACCCCCCACATGGGGGTGTGGCCCTATCGGCACCGGAGGCACGGGGCACTCATCGGAGGGAACCCTGTCAACTCCCCATCACACGCCAAGTTTACCACGAAGAAGTACACGGCAACAATCCAGTGCATCCCCCACCAAGATGCGGAAGAAAGAAGAAAGATGACTTCTACCAGAAACACAGACATTTAAAACAAAAGAGGACAAAGGACAAACCAACTGTGGGAATTTAACGCCAAGAGGAAGGGACAACACAGGCACGAGACAAAGGGGACACGGGACGGGGGACAGATGAACGAGAAGGTGACGTTTTGCAGACCTGCGCCCTGAACCAGCGGGTGATAGGGGGGAAGCACTTCCCACACAACGCTCCAAAAGGCCACAGGAGACCCCAAACCCTTTTCAGAAACCAAATAAACCACCCATTACCCAAATTCGGAGATCATGGGGGGATGAGATGATAAAGGGGGTGTACTGTCATCAACCCCCACCTTTCTTTAGAAACATGAGACTCGCCTCAAGAATTCACCAACACCAACAACCACGTACAAGGTACAATTCGGACGCTCCGGAACAGGGGAAAACAAGCACATTCCCGATCAGCCTTTCGAACAGTTTTCACCCACAAAGCTAAAAAGCAGGGGAAAGGAACGAGAACGTGGGAACACTGCAAGAAGCTCTGGCAACACATTTAAGAGATCCTTGGCAAGAAAAAGGGCCCCCACAAAGAATGATCTCCCACACCACCACGTTGAAACAAAGAGAGAAAAAGCTCCCCAACACACCGAACAAAGCAGCTAGGGGAAAGGCACAGAAAGCACACACACAACGGGGAATAAAGAAAGCCAAGAAGGACAAAGGGGGTACTTTGAGACCCTGCCACCCAAACAGAGGGACACCGGCAGGGGGAACGAGGACCTTTACCTGTACCAAAAAGCTGACGGGGAATTCCAGCAGACAGACAACCAGTGAAAGGGCAAAACGGAAACCCCTTTACAACAACCGAGAACAGCTGAAAAAGATGGGCAGAACCCTTCAGGGGGCTGCTGAACCGCCCCCCCCTGCGCACCACCAACAACCCACCTTCAGAGACAGACCGCCCATCCCCTGTGACAAACCCCCCAAAAGGGGAGATCAAAAGGGCCCCATTACCTAAAAAAGGAAGGCTGCAAAGGGGCCGGGCGAATCCAGCAAACCACAGGCAACATAAGACAGCTGTCAAAATCTAAAACACCCTTTAGCAAGATTGGAAAGGAAGGCCGGCTAGTGAAAGAAGGAACGTCATCAACGCCGAAAAAGGAGACCTCAGGGGCTGCACAACTACCGAGGGGCAGCTCCGTCAACGCCGGCAAGTTTTTTCAACAGGGTTTTACGGAGAGAATAAAAAGGCCCCGACCCCAAACCCGAGACCAGCACAGGCTTTCCGCAGAAAAAACATTCCGCCAGACCCACCGCCCCCATCACGTGGGGCAGTCCGGAGGAACCCCCCCTTTCACACTTCAAGAAGAAAGGCTTTTGACAGTGTGGCAAAGATTGTGGAACTGCTAGGCATACGAGTCCCCGAAAAATCATCTCCCCACCGGGCACCTACCAGACATAACTGCAATGCCCACGCCGGGCCCCCTTTCCGAAAATTTCGAGGGGAAGACCGGATTCGGCAGGGAGCTGCGTCGCCGTTCCCTTTTCCCCTTGCATTTTAAAGGGCATAAAACCATAAACCCAAAACAACGGTATAAAAGTGGCACTCTGGACCAGCTCGACGACCTTGACTTCGCGACACCGGGGCCCTGCACACGCCCCACCAATGCAACAACCCCCCCTTGGGGAAACCCCACAGCCGGGCAGGCTCAAAATTTAACGGAAAAACCGGCGATGAAAACAACACCACTCCAACACCCAGTCACATCGATGGAGACCCACAGGAGGGGACTTTCGTCTACCTGGGGAAGCGTGGTTGACCAACAGACACGGACCGAGACGTCACGCCAAAGGCAAGGGAAGAGCACTTTCGTTGCTCAATAACATCTGGGGATCTGGAGGAAAACAGCAAAAAACCCAAAACCCCCCTCTTCAACTCCAAAGTAAATCATTCCCTTTTTAAAGGATGCGAGACTGGCGAACAACACAGCATCAACAAAAATTCAGACATCTTCAACACCTGTCAGAGCCATCTACAAAACCGATGGGAGGACAAGGTCCAAACGAAGACTTGGGACGGCGGGGCAGGAACCTTGGCCAAACAATACTGCGAAGGGAATGGGTTTTATCGGACACACCCCATAAACCAGCACCACACCACACCCAAAGCCCCGACCGGAACCCCAAAAGAAAGAAGGGCCGGCCTCGCAACACGGGGACGGACATGAGGCGGAGTTTTAAACAGCAAGGACAAACTGGATGAATACCAAACAGCCCAGAAAAAGAGGCGATGCGAAAAGTCGTTTTATGCCATGCCCACCGGACACGGGGATAAATTTTAAAAAATGGGGCTGTAGTCATTCAATGGCACTGAACGTCTGTGGTTTTTTACGTTGATGGGCGATTGCTTTCAATGGCACTGAACTTTGGTGTTATTACGTTTTAGGGCGAGTCATTGCAAAGGGACGAACTTCTGTGGTGTTACGGTTTTAAAGGGTCTTTATGCATTGAGGGGCACTGAAATTCTGTGTGTTAATACGTTGTATGGTCTGTATTGCACTGCAATGCCGAACCCCGTCGTGGTTTTACGTTGTAGGTCTTTTTGCACTGCAAGGCACTGAAACTGCTGTGTTTGTTACTTTAGGGCTGTATTGCACCAATGGGACTGAAAAGTGTGGCATTAGGTTTCACTTCTTTGCATCGTATGTATGTATGTGTGTATGTATGTATGCATGTAAAGGTAGATAGATAGGGTGTGTGTGTGTGTGTGGTGTGTGTGTGTTGTGTGTGTGTGTGTGTGTGTGTGTGTGTGTGATTTTACGGTATATATTGTACTGTGCAGTATTGCAGTGTAACGTACTGTACTTTATAGTGTGCATTATGCCGTAATGCCGTGTAGTGTACTGCAATGTGGCATGTCGCACTGTGTGTTATTGTACCGTATCGATGTGTATTGCATTGTCTTCTCTTGTATTACATTACGTGATATGTTATCTTTGCAGTCATGTGTATTATCTGTCTAACCACACATGTATTATCTTTCTAGCCTCACATGTAATATCTGTCTAACCACACATGTATTATCTGTCTAACCACACATGTATTATCTGTCTAACCACACATGTATTATCTGTCTTACCACACATGTATTTATCTTTCTAGCCTCACATGTATTATCTGTCTAACCACACATGTATTATCTTTCTAGCCTCACATTAGTTGTGTATTATATTTCCAGTCGCACTGCAGTTATCTTTCTAGTCATATATGTATTGTCTTTCCAGTCATGTATGTATTGTCTTTTCAGTCACAATGGGATCTTTATTACATTTCCCGTTACATGTGTATCATTTTTTCAGTCACAATGTGGTTATGTATTGTCTTTCCAGTCACATTATGTTTATGTATTATCTTTCCACTCACATCATAGTTATAAATAAATCTTTCCAATAAACAAGTGGGGTAACGTTTGCTCCCATAAGAAAACCTAACACAGAGCAACTTTTATTCAGACAAATACATACATAGACGAACAATCTAATAGTGGGGGATAACACAAGCGCAGGCCAACAACTGAACTGTCTTTCACACATTGAAACATATTCTTTAAGAGTGTTAGGACTTACATGATGCACCACTTTACGTCAGACTCCATGAAAACCTTGTTCAGAGATGTCCCACCTGATGTGATCTTTGTATTCCTGAAAGCGATCAATATTTTCATCTAAGATTTTATGGAAGAAAGATATTTTTACACGAAATTTGCTGGTGTGCTTTTAGAAGATGTATTTCAAAGGGTTTTGTGAACGAGTCTTTTTCTTCTTTTGTTTGTTTGTTGTGAGTTGACATCGACGCGTTGACAGCCCTGATACGGCCCTTTGCGGTCGGCTGGGATATAAACAACATTACATTTCCTTACTTACCTGGTATCCATCATGAACAAAGAGAGATCCCACGGGAAATTCTGTCAAGGGCAGCAAACCAGTACGAGCTTATCCACACTACTACCTGTGTGTAAAGACGATGACAGCAGGATGGAACAGAGCATGAAGCTCTTTCATGCACAGGGGTCTCCCAGCTTCATTTATGCCCGCAAGACATCAAGGACCCTCACAGCGGATCTGGAAAGACAACCCAAGCCATGGAAGTGGGGTGCTGATGCAAGATACTGAACATCAGATACACAGATCAAATCAACAGTCAACAAGCGCGCCAAACAAGTAAACTGCACACTGGACCCTACGAAAATCCACTGACGTCAACTGAGAAAAGAAAACTAAGTTTGATGTGGCCGTGTATCAAAGTCCAATGGCCATTCATCAAGATAGATCCAATGGCCATTTATCAAGATCCAATGGCCATATACCACGATCCAATGGCCATTTTCAAGATCCGGTGGCCATTTATCAAGATCCAGTGGCCATTTATCAAGATCCAATGGCCATTTATCAAGATCCAACGGCCATTTATTAAGATCCAGTGGCCTTGCTAAAACAATCCTCAGGTGAACCGTTGGTGTGTGAGTGGAGTGGGGGGTGGGAGGAGGATATGGTGGGGGAGATGGAGAGGGGAGATGGGGGGTAGAGATGGAAATACGAGGGACTGACAACATTGCAGTATGGAAGGGGAAAAAGTTGGCACAAGTCTTGGCATACACCAAACAGAACTGTGGGAACGTAGCGAGAGTCTTGGCATACACCAAACAGAACTGGGGAACCTAGGGAGAGCCTTGGCATACACCAAACAGAACTGGGGGAACCTAGGGAGAGTCTTGGCATACACCAAACAGAACTGGGGGAACCTAGGGAGAGTCTTGGCATACACCAAACAGAACTGGGAACCTAGGGAGAGTCTTGGCATACACCAAACAGAACTGGGTAACCTAGGGAGAGTCTTGGCATACACCAAACAGAACTGGGGGAACCTAGGGAGAGCCTGGCATACACCAACAGAACTGGGGGAACCTAGAGGAGAGCCTTGCATACACCAAACAGAACTGGGGGAACTAGGGAGAGTCTTGGCATACACCAAACAGAACTGGGGGAACCTAGGGAGAGTCTTGGCATACACCAAACAGAACTGGGGAACCTAGGGAGAGTCTTGGCATACACCAAACAGAACTGGGGTAACCTAGGGAGAGTCTTGGCATACACCAAACAGAACTGGGGAACCTAGGGAGAGCCTTGGCATACACCAAACAGAACTGGGGGAACCTAGGGAGAGTCTTGGCATACACCAAACAGAACTGGGGGAACCCAGGGAGAGTCTTGGCATACACCAAACAGAACTGGGGAACCTAGGAGAGTCTTGGCATACACCAAACAGAACTGGGGAACCTAGGGAGAGTCTTGGCATACACCAAACAGAACTGGGGGAACCTAGGGAGAGTCTTGGCATACACCAAACAGAATTAAGGGAACCTAGGGAGATTCTTGGCATACAACAAACAGAAACTGTGGGAACCTGGGGAGAGTCTTGGCATACACCAAACAGAACTGGGGAACCTGGGAGAGTCTTGGCATACACCAGACCTTGGGAACCTAGGAGAGTCTTGGCATACACCAAACAGAACTGGGGAATATGGGGAGAATCTTGGCATACACCAAACAGAACTGGGGAACATGGGGAGAGTCTTGGCATACAACAAACAGAACTGTGGGAACCTGGGGAGAGTCTTGGCATACACCAAACAGAACTGTGGGAACCTGGGGAGAGTCTTGGCATACACCAAACAGAACTGTGGGAACCTGGGGGGAGTCTTGGCATACACCAAACAGAACTGGGGGAACCTGGGGAGAGTCTTGGCATAAAACAAACAGAACTGGGGGAATATGGGGACAGTCTTGGCATACACCAAACAGAACTGGGGAAACTGGGGAGAGTTTTGGCATACAACAAACAGAACTCTGGGAACCTGGGGAGAGTCTTGGCATACACCAAACAGAACTGTGGGAACCTGGGGAGAGTCTTGGCATACACCAAATAGAACTGGGGGAATATGGGGAGAGTCTTGGCATACAACAAACAGAAAATGGGGGAATATGGGGGGAGTCTTGGCATACACCAAACAGAACTGGGGAGTGTCTTGGCATGCAACAAACAGAACTGCGGGAACATGGGGAGAGTCTTGGCATACAACCAAACAGAACTGGGGGAATAGGGGAGAGTCTTAGCATACAACAAACAGAACTGGGGGAATATGGGGAGAGTCTTGGCATACAACAAATACAACTGGGGGAATATGGGGAGAGTCTTGGCATGCAACAAACAGAACTGGGGAGAGTCTTGGCATACAACAAACAGAACTGGGGGAACCTAGGGAGAGTCTTGGCATACACCAAACAGAACTGGGGGAACCTAGGGAGAGTCTTGGCATACAACAAAGAGAACTGGGGAACCTGGGAGAGTCTTGGCATACAACAAACAGAACTGGGGGAACCTGGGGAGAGTCTTGGCATACACCAAACAGAACTGGGGGAACCTAGGGAGAGTCTTGGCATACACCAAACAGAACTGGGGGAATTGGGGAGAGTCTTGGCATACACCAAAAAGAACTGGGGGAACATGGGGAGAGTCTTGGCATACAACAACCAGAACTGGGGGAACATGGGGAGAGTCTTGGCATACAGCAAACAGAACGGGGGAACCTGGGGAGAGTCTTGGCATACACCAAACAGAACTGTGGGAACCTGGGGAGAGTCTTGCATACACCAAGCAGAACTGAGGAAACCTGGGGAGAGTTGGCATACACCCAAACAGAACTGGGGGAACATGGGGAGAGTCTTGGCATACACCAACAGAACTGATGAGAGTCTTGGCATACAACAAACAGAACTGGGGAACATGGGGAGAGTCTTGGCATACAACAAACAGAATGGGGGAATATCGGGAGAGTCTTGGCATGCAACAAACAGAACTGGGGAGAGTCTTGGCATACACCAAACAGAACTTGTGGGAACCTGGGGAGAGTCTTGGCATACAACAAACAGAACTGTGGGAACCTGGGGGGAGTCTTGGCATACACCAAACAGAACTGGGGGAAACCTGGGAGAGTCTTGGCATACACCAAACAAAACTGGGGAACCTAGGGAGAGTCTTGGATACACCAAACAGAACTGGGGGGAAAATGTGGAGAGTCTTAGCATACACCAAAAATAACTGGGGAACATGAGGAGAGTCTTGGCATACAACAAACAGAACTGGGGAACATGGGGAGAGTCTTGGCATACACCAAACAGAACCTGGGGAACTGGGGAGGAGTTGGCATACAACAAACAGAACTCTGGGAACCTAGGGAGAGTCTTGGCATACAACAAACAGAACTGTGGAACCTGGGGAGAGTCTTGGCATACACCAAACAGAACTGGGGGAACCTGGGGAGAGTCTTGACATACACCAAATAGAACAGGGGGAATATGGGGAGAGTCTTGGCATACAACAAACAGAACTGGGGGAACATGGGGAGAGTCTTGGCATACAACAAACAGAACTGGGGAGAGTCTTGGCATACAACAAACAGAACTGGGGGAACATGGGGAGAGTCTTGGCATACAACAAACAGAACTGGGGAATATGGGGAGAGTCTTGGCATACAACAAACAGAACTGGGGGAACATGGGGAGAGTCTTGGCATACAACAAACAGAACTGGGGAACATGGGGAGAGTCTTGGCATACAACAAATAGAACTGGGGGAATATGGGGAGAGTCTTGGCATACAACAAACAGAACTGGGGGAACATCGGGAGAGTCTTGGCAAACAACAAACAGAACTGGGGGAATATGGGGAGAGTCTTGGCATGCAACAAACAGAACTGGGGAGAGTCTTGGCATACGACAAACAGAACCTGGGGAACCTGGGGAGAGTCTTGGCATACAACAAACAAAACTGGGGGAACCTGGGAAGAGTCTTGGCATACAACAAACAGAACTGTGGGAATATGGGGAGAGTCTTGGCATACAACAAACAGAACTGGGGAACCTGGGGAGAGTCTTGGCATACAACAAACAGAACTGTGGAACATGGGGAAAGTCTTGGCATGCAACAAACAGAACTGGGGGAACCTGGGGAGAGTCTTGGCATACAACAAACAGAACTGGGGGAACCTGGGGAGAGTCTTGGCATACAACAGACAGAACTGGGGAACATGGGGAGAGTCTTAGCATACACCAAACAGAACTGGGGGAACATGGGGAGAGTCTTGGCATACAACAAACAGAACTGGGGGAACATGGGGAGAGTCTTGGCATACAACAAACAGAACTGGGGGAACATGGGGAGAGTCTTGGCATACAACAAACAGAACTGGGGGAACATGGGGAAAGTCTTGGCATGCAACAAACAGAACTGGGGGAACCTGGGGAGAGTCTTGGCATACAACAGACAGAACTGGGGAACATGGGGAGAGTCTTAGCATACACCAAACAGAACTGGGGGAACATGGGGAGAGTCTTGGCATACAACAAACAGAACTGGGGGAACATGGGGAGAGTCTTGGCATACAACAAACAGAACTGGGGGAACATGGGGAGAGTCTTAATAATAATAATAAAATGTTAATTTATATAGCTCCTATTCTCTAAAAATTAGGGTTCTAAGCGCTTTACATTACCAACAACACACACACACACACACACACACACACACACACACACACACACACACACACACACACACGCACGCGCGCTAGACCACGTGCGTACACGTGCTCACACATGACCACACACCCAAGCTCTCAGACACCCGCACGCACACGCGCACTTTCGTCAACATGGCCTGCACGTACAAGCAACACAACCACCAGGCACACACACGCGTGCACGCAAAAACCCACTCAGACACTCGGAAGGTGGATTGGGAGGTTGAGGGAGTGGGTTACGACTAATGAAAGAAGTTAGTTTTGACAGCAGATTTGAAAGAAGAGGGTGAAGGCAGGTGTCTGACACTGATGGGAATTGTATTCCACACAGTTGGTCCTTGGAAGAAAAGAGAACGTTGACCAAAAGATTTTGTTCTGACAGAAGGAATGCGCAAGAGGCGACTGTCGGCAGAGGAACGAAGTTGACGGGATGGGGTGTAGATGTGGAGGATGTCGGAAAGATATTTTGGTCCAGTACCAGAAACAGATAGAAGCCAGCTTGTAGTTAATTCGACTCTGAATTGGAAGCCAGTGGAGGGACTGCAACAGAGGAGTGACATGTTTACGTTTAGACGCTTTGCAAACAAGCCTGGCAGCGCTATTCTGAACCTTCTGCAGTTGATCGAGTAGGTACTTTGGTGAGCCAGCCAAGAAACTGTTGCAGTAGTCCAGCCTTGAGAGAACTTGGGAACAAACCAGAGTTTTTGTGGCTTCAGTGAAAAGGAAGTGTCTGGTTGAACTGATCTTACGTATTTCCAGACATGCTGCCGTACAAACATTAGACACGTGGTGCTTGAAAGAAAGGGTGGAATCAAAAGTCACACCGAGGTTACGAGCCTGGGATGAGAGTTGAATATCAGAACTTCCGATACTGATGGAAGAAGGAAGGGAGGGATGACCTTGGAGTTTGGGAGGAGCAAGGAGAAGAACTTCAGTTTTGTCGTCATTCAGCTGCAACTTATTCAAAGTCATTCAATTCTTTGACTCTTGTGAACAACTTTTAACATCACTGACAACGTCCTTGAGTTCAGATACAGTGCTTGACTTGTACATCTGAGTGTCATTAGCAAAACTCTCATGCAGCAATGAGTGCTGATCGAGAATGCCTGACACAGGTCTGACATACAGAGCAAACAGAACCGGCCCAAGGACGGAACCTTGCGGTACCCCACAGGTTAGAGGTGTAGGAGATGAAGAAAGACCATTGACAACACTTCTCTG
>CM031599.1:9330847-9345847 GCA_018398815.1 Conus ventricosus | reverse complement strand
AAGACAGAAATAAATCACAGACAGAGACAGAAGTACAGACGGACCTGTTGCAGTCACACACACACATAGATAAAAGTCAGAGAGTGATAAAAGTCACTGACCTGTTGAAGTCAGAGACAGATAGATTGAAGTCAGAGACAGACTGATAGATTGAAGTCAGAGACAGACTGATAGATTGAAGTCAGAGACAGACTGATACACGTCAGAGACAGAGCTAATAAAGTCACAGGCAGACTGTAGTCGCAGGTAGATCTGTTAATGTCACAGACATGGAGACTGAAGTCGCAGACAGAAACCACAGACCAGTTGAAGTCACAGACAGACTGAAGTCACAGACAGAGATAAAAGTCACAGATATAGAGACAGAAGTCACAGGCAGGCGGACGGAAGTCAGACAGGCAGACGGAAGTCAGACAGGCAGACGGAAGTCACAGACAGACGGACGGAAGTCACAGACAGAAGGCAGACAGAAGTCACAGACAGGCAGACAGAAGTCACAGACAGGCAAGCAGAAGTCAGACAGGCAGATGAAAGTCACAAGTCACAGACAGGCAGATGGAAGTCACAGACAGGCAGACAGTAGTCACAGACATGCAGATAGAAGTCACAGACAGGCAGACAGAAGTCACAAACAAACAGACAGAAGTTACAGACAGGCAGATAGAAGTCACAGACAGGCAGATAGAAGTCACAGACAGGCAGATGGAATTCACAGACAGGCAAGTGGAAGTCACAGACAGGCGGATGTAAGTTACAGACAGGCAGATGGAATTCACAGACAGGCAAGTGGAAGTCACAGACAGGCAGATAGAAGCTACAGACAGGCAGATAGAAGTCACAGACAGGCAGACAGAAGTCACAGACAGGCAGATAGAAGTCACAGACAGGCAAGGTGAAGTCACAGACAGGCAAGGTGAAGTCACAGACAGGCAGATAGAAGTCACGGACAGGCAGATAGAAGTCACAGACAATCAAGGTGAAGTCACAGACAGGCAAGGTGAAGTCACAGACAGGCAGATGGAAGTCACAGACAGGCAGATGGAAGGCACAGACAGGCAAGGTGAAGGCACAGGCAGATGGAAGTCACAGACAGGCAGATGGAAGTCACAGACAGGCAGATGGAAGTCACAGACAGGCCGCCTGGTAAACAGAAGAACGTTGTTTTTTTCTTTTGTGTTGACTGTATTGTGTGCATGCCTTTCTCTGTCACCATGCAGTAGTTGACGCTTTGACTTCTTTCTGTTGTTGCTGCTTCAGTAAACTGCTTGATCTGGGAGGAAGAGAGAGAGAGAGGGGGGGGGGGAGAGAGAGAGAGAGAGAGAGAGAGAGAGAGAGAGAGAGAGAGAGAGAGAGAGAAGAGAGCTTTCGTATGTTTCTGGGTGGTAGAGCGTACGTGTGTGTGTGTGTGTGTGTGTGTGTGTGTGTGTGTGTGTGTGTGTGTGTGTGCTGTCCTCTGTCCTCTGTTGTTTGGCTGTCTTCACTGTGTCTGTCTTCACACTGTCCTCTGTTGTGTGGCTGTCTGTGTCTTCACTGTGTCTGTCTTCACACTGTCCTCTGTTGTTTGGCTGTCTGTCTTCACTGTGTCTGTCTACACACTGTCCTCTGTTGTGTGGCTGTCTGTGTCTTCACTGTGTCTGTCTTCACACTGTCCTCTGTTGTTTGGCTGTCTGTCTTCACTGTGTCTGTCTTAACACTGTCCTCTGTTGTTTGGCTGTCTGTGTCTGTCTTCACACTGTCCTCTGTTGTTTGGCTGTCTGTGTCTTCACTGTGTCTGTCTTCACACTGTCCTCTTTTGTTTGGCTGTCTGTGTCTTCACTGTGTCTGTCTACACACTGTCCTCTGTTGTTTGGCTGTCTGTGTCTTCACTGTGTCTGTCTTCACACTGTCCTCTGTTATTTGGCTGTCGTCACTGTGTCTGTCTTCACACTGTCCTCTGTTGTTTGGCTGTCTGTGTCTTCACTGTGTCTGTCTTCACACTGTCCTCTGTTGTTTGGCTGTCTTCACTGTGTCTGTCTACACACTGTCCTCTGTTGTTTGGCTGTCTGTGTCTTCACTGTGTCTGTCCTCATACTGTCCTCTGTTGTTTGGCTGTCTTCACTGTGTCTGTCCTCATACTGTCCTCTGTTGTTTGGCTGTCTTCACTGTGTCTGTCCTCATACTGTCCTCTGTTGTTTGGCTGTCTTCACTGTGTCTGTCTTCACACTGCCCTCTGTTGTTTGGCTGTCTGTGTCTTCACTGTGTCTGTCTACACACTGTCCTCTGTTGTTTGGCTGTCTTCACTGTGTCTGTCTTCACACTGTCCTCTGTTGTTTGGCTGTCTTCACTGTGTCTGTCTTCACACTGTCCTCTGTTGTTTGGCTGTCTGTGTCTTCACTGTGTCTGTCTTCACACTGTCCTCTGTTGTTTGGCTGTCTGTGTCTTCACTGTTTCTGTCTTCACACTGTCCTCTGTTGTTTGGCTGTCTGTGTCTTCACTGTGTCTGTCTTCACACTGTCCTCTGTTGTTTGGCTGTCTTCACTGTGTCTGTCTTCACACTGTCCTCTTTTGTTTGGCTGTCTTCACTGTGTCTGTCTTCATACTGTCCTCTGTTATTTGGCTATCTTCACTGTGTCTGTCTTCACACTGTCCTCTGTTGTTTAGCTGTCTTCACTGTGTCCGTCTTCACACTGTCCTCTGTTGTTTGGCTGTCTGTGTCTTCACTGTGTCTGTCTTCACACTGTCCTCTGTTGTTTGGCTGTCTTCACTGTGTCTGTCTACACACTGTCCTCTGTTGTTTGGCTGTCTGTGCCTTCACTGTGTCTGTCTTCACACTGTCCTCTGTTGTTTGGCTGTCTGTGTCTTCACTGTGTCTATCTTCACACTGTCCTCTGTTGTTTGGCTGTCTGTGCCTTCACTGTGTCTGTATTCACACTGTCCTCTGTTGTTTGGCTGTCTTCACTGTGTCTGTCTTCACACTGTCCTCTGTTGTTTGGCTGTCTTCACTGTCTGTCTTCACACTGTCCTCTGTTGTTTGGCTGTCTTCACTGTGTCTGTCTTCACACTGTCCTCTGTTGTTTGGCTGTCTGTGTCGTCATGCACTGTGTCTGTCTTCACACTGTCCTCTGTTGTTTGGCTGTCTTCACTGTGTCTGTCTACACACTGTCCTCTGTTGTTTGGCTGTCTTCACTGTGTCTGTCTTCACACTGTCCTCTGTTGTTTGGCTGTCTGTGTCTGTCTACACACTGTCCTCTGTTGTTTGGCTGTCTGTGTCTTCACTGTGTCTGTCTTCACACTGTCCTCTGTTGTTTGGCTGTCTTCACTGTGTCTGTCTACACACTGTCCTGTGTTGTTTGGCTGTCTGTGTCTTCACTGTGTCTGTCTACACACTGTCCTCTGTTGTTTGGCTGTCTTCACTGTGTCTGTCTTCACACTGTCCTCTGTTGTTTGGCTGTCTGTGTCTTCACTGTGTCTGTCTGCACACTGTCCTGTGTTGTTTGGCCGTCTTCACTGTGTCTGTCTACACACTGTCCTGTGTTGTTTGGCTGTCTTCACTGTGTCTCTCTTCACACTGTCCTCTGTTGTTTGGCTGTCTGTGTCTTCACTGTGTCTGTCTTCACACTGTCCTCTGTTGTTTGGCTGTCTTCACTGTGTCTGTCTTCACACTGTCCTGTGTTGTTTGGCTGTCTTCACTGTGTCTGTCTACACACTGTCCTCTGTTGTTTGGCTGTCTGTGTCTTCACTGTGTCTGTCTTCACACTGTCCTCTGTTGTTTGGCTGTCTGTGTCTTCACTGTGTCTGTCTACACACTGTCCTCTGTTGTTTGGCTGTCTGTGTCTGTCTTCACACTGTCCTCTGTTGTTTGGCTGTCTGTGTCTTCACTGTGTCTGTCTTCACACTGTCCTCTGTTGTTTGGCTGTCTGTGTCTGTCTTCACACTGTCCTCTGTTGTTTGGCTGTCTGTGTCTTCACTGTGTCTGTCTTCACACTGTCCTCTGTTGTTTGGCTGTCTGTGTCTTCACTGTGTCTGTCTACACACTGTCCTCTGTTGTTTGGCTGTCTGTGTCTGTCTTCACACTGTCCTCTGTTGTTTGGCTGTCTGTGTCTTCACTGTGTCTGTCTACACACTGTCCTCTGTTGTTTGGCTGTCTGTGTCTTCACTGTGTCTGTCTTCACATCGTCCTCTGTTATTTGGCTGTCTGTGTCGTCATGCACTGTGTCTGTCTTCACTTACCTTTGTTGTCATTGGTTGTTTTGCTTTCTGTTCCCGGTTTAGGGGAAAGCGTTAATGGAGACACCTTTACACAGGTAAATAAACAATACCGTCGTATCCACGTGCCTTTCATTGTGAACAATGTAACCATAGGATTCTGCTTTGCTAGTCAGCAACATGACTAACTCATTCTACATGTGTAGTGAACAATGATGGTTTATCAGTCTGCCTGTAGAGCCAACAATAAGTCCACGTCCTCCCGTCTGTGTAATGAACAATACTTCCGTATCATCCTACCTGTATCATATACAGTGCCACTGCATCTTCATGTCTGCGCTATAGAAATTATTAGTATGGCGCCTTTTCTGTGTGAGAAGCAGCATCGTTATCTGATCTCACGTGGTCCACAGTATTACTCTGTCATCCTGTCTTTCTTGTGAAGATCACCAAGCGGTCCTGTCTTTGTCGGTAGTGGGCAGTATTACTATCTATATCATCCTGCCATAGAAATGGACAGTATTGTCGCAGCATCCTGCTTTAATGGTCAATAGTATGACAGAATTATCCTGATTTCGTGGACAATATTATCACTATATCTTGCTGCTTTTATACTGGACAAAATAGCATATTTTCATGTCTTTGTAGTAAAACTACAATGTCGTAGGGGGCAATATCTGTATTTCATCTGCCTTTGTAGTCATGTTTACTTCATCATACTGCCTTTGCAGTCAACCCATTACCATATCATCCTGTTTATGTAGTCCGCAATATTACCACATTATCCTGCCTTTATAATCAACAATATTACCACATTATCCTGCCTTTATAATCAACAATATTACCACATTATCCTGCCTTTATAATCAACAATATTACCACAAGATCCTGCCTTTATATTCAACAATATTACCACATTATCCTGCTTTTAGAATCGACAATATTACGTTATCATCCTGCCTTTACAGTCAACAATATTACCATGTCATCCTGCCTTTACAATCAACAATATTACCATGTCATCCTGCCTTTACAATCAACAATATTACCATGTCATCCTGCCTTTACAATCAACAATATTACCATGTCATCCTGCCTTTACAATCAACAATATTACCATGTCATCCTGCCTTTACAATCAACAATATTACCATGTCATCCTGCCTTTACAGTCAACAATATTACCATGTCATCCTGCTTCTATAATTAACAATATTACCATATCATCCTGACTCTATAATGAACAACATTACCATGTCATCCTGCCTTAATCAACAATATCACCATATTATCCTGCCTCTATAATCAACAATATCACCATATCATCCTGCCTCTATAATCAACAATATTACCATATCATCCGCCTTACTGCCTTAAAAATCAACAATATGACCATATGATCATGCCTTTGTAATTAACAATAGACCGTATCATCCTGCCTTTGTAATTAGCGATAGACCATAATATCATCCTGCCTTTGTAATTAACGATAGACCATATCATCCTGCCTTCGTAATTAACAATGAACCATAATTATCATCCTGCCTTTGTAATTAACAATATGACCATGTCATCCTATCAAATTCAACTATTACTACAAAATTCTGCCTTTGTGGTCAACTATGTCGCTGTCAAATCCAGTCCCTGCAATGAACTGTACTGTTATATCATCCGTACGTTGTAGTCGACAGTATTATCATATCGTTCTTCCTTCATAATCATCAAGATATCTGTGTCTTTCTGCCTTTGTAATCAAATGGTATTACATAATCCAGCTTTTATATTCAACTCTGCTGCTGTGTCATTCCGCCTTTGTTGTCAACAGTACTGTTGTGTCATTCCGCCTTTGTTGTCAACAGTACTGCTGTGTCATTCCGCCTTTGTTGTCAACAGTACTGCTGTGTCATTCCGCCTTTGTTGTCAACAGTACTGCTGTGTCATTCCGCCTTTGTTGTCAACAGTACTGCTGTGTCATTCCGCCTTTGTTGTCAACAGTACTGCTGTGTCATTCCGCCTTTGTTGTCAACAGTACTGCTGTGTCATTCCGCCTTTGTTGTCAACAGTACTGCTGTGTCATTCCGCCTTTGTTGTCAACAGTACTGCGTGGTCATTCCGCCTTTGTTGTCAACAGTACTGCTGTGTCATTCCGCTTTGTTGTCAACAGTACTGTTGTAAAATCCGGCCTTCGTATGCCCAACGACAGTTCCACATCATTCAGTCTTTATGGCAAAAAATGTTTCCATAAAATCTGGCCTTCGTATGCCCAACGACAGTTCCACATCATTCAGTCTTTATGGCAAAAAATGTTTCCATAAAATCTGGCCTTTGTATGCCCAACGACAGCTCCACATCATTCAGTCTTTATGGCAAAAAATGTTTCCATAAAATCTGGCCTTTGTATGCCCAACGACAGCTCCACATCATTCAGTCTTTATGGCAAAAAATGTTTCCATAAAATCTGGCCTTTGTATGCCCAACGATAGTTCCACATCATTCAGTCTTTATGGCAAAAAATGTTTCCATAAAATCTGGCCTTTGTAGCCAGTATTATTATAGCATCCTGCAGTTATAGATAACACTATAGTTACAAAATCCTGTCTGGGTAGTCAGCAATGTTACTTTATCATCCTGCTTTTGTATTCAACAATATCACTTAAAGAAATTCCTGCGTTCGTAATCAACAATATTTCCAGACCATCGTGTCTTTGTAGTCAATAATAGCACTATGTACTCTCGCCCTTATAATCAGCAATATTACTATAAACTCCTATGTTTGTTGTAAAAATGTCTCCATATCATCCTGCGTTTGTAATCGATGATCTTACTATTATCATCCTGCATTTGCAGTTAACGACAATACCGTAAAATCTTGCCTTTGTTGTCAACAATACTATTTTATCATCTTGCCTTTGAGAACAATTATAATACTAAATAATTCTGCATTTGTAGTGGTTAATATTATTATAAGATTCTGCGTTTGTAGTCAGCTGTATTTCCATATAATCCTGCCTTTGTAATCAACAGGATTACAGTATCATCATGCCTTTGCAATCAGCAGTATTACTAATCCCCCTCTGTCAGTAGTTAACACTGTAATATCCTGTCTTTATAACAACAATTCTAATATGTCCATCAACAGTGTACATTAGCCACGAATGGTGTGTTGTGCTGTCTGCCCGTGATTTCGTGCGATAGTTCACTCCCTTAGTTCCCGGCTCCCATCATAAGTCTTGCGGTCCGAGTCCACAATTACAGTTTAGACCCAAAACGCTACACATTCTCTGTTACACTCAAAGCTCCACCAGGCTTTTCTCATGAGATTAGCCAGTATTAAAACATATTCATCGCACAGTCCAGCCCTTGACCCATACCATACCTGACTCTGAGGCAGTTCTTATGTCCGTTTCTTTTCCATGGAAGCACGATCCACATGACCCTTCATTTCCCTGTCGTCTGCTAGACTGTTTACTCCAAAATCCTAGAGCCCTAGCAATGCCGTAGAAACACGAGTCCATAAGTCATGTATGATTCTGCTATTTCTGCTGACATATGGCATTTAACTAATTTACTGACCCCAAAGTCCAGGATGAAATCATCCTTTTCACATTCAATTTTTTTTTTGTTGATAGTCAGCATCTGTTCAAACTGCTTGACTTTTGCTGTAACCCTGAACTCTGACCTGTATTGGTCGGCGGATGTGGCGTGTAGGCTTACCCCTGTGTTGGCCGTGTTGATGGCGTCTGGTTGATGTCGATGCATGCCTTGATGTGGCCAGTGTTCTCCTCCTTACCGCTGTCTTCGTGTTTGGTTGATGTTGATGCATGCCTTGATGTGGCCAGTGTTCTCCTCCTCACCGTTGTCTTCGTGTTTGGTTGATGATGATGCATGGTTTGGTTGATGTCGATGCATGCCTCGATGTGGCCAGTGTTCTCCTCCTTACCGCTGTCTTCGCGTTTGGTTGATGTTGATGCATGCCTTGATGTGGCCAGTGTTCTACTCCTTACCGCTGTCTTCGCGTTTGGTTGATGTTGATGCATGCCTTGATGTGGCCAGTGGTCTCCCTACCGCTGTCTTCGCGTTTGGTTGATGTTGATGCATGCCTTGATGTGGCCAGTGTTCTCCTCCTTACCGCTGTCTTCGCGTTTGGTTGATGTTGATGCATGCCTTGATGTGGCCAGTGTTCTCCTCCTTACCGCTGTCTTCGCGTTTGGTTGATGTTGATGCATGCCTTGATGTGGCCAGTGTTCTCCTTACCGCCGTCTTTGTGGTCTGTGTCATTCAGGGGGAAATTGACGCGCATTTGGGGAGTAGTTTTGTGTCTCAGCTTTACGCAAGCCATTGCCATGAAATGTTGCACAATGTTAGACCACTGTACAGACAAAAGTTTTACAAAGTTTAAGAGATATAGGTAGTGTATAAAGGATTTCGTGATTTTTTTAATTTAATATTTACACATGAACTCCGCTCTTAGGATGTCTACACATGTGTAGTTATGGAGCTGAAATGGGTAGGATGTCTACACATGTGTAGTTGTGAAGCTGAAATGGGTAGGATGTCTACACATGTGTAGTTGTGAAGCTGAAATGGGTAGGATGTCTACACATGTGTAGTTGTGAAGCTGAAATGGGTAGGATGTCTACACATGTGTAGTTATGAAGCTGAAATCGGTAGCCTTCAAAAAGAAAGATCAGGATCAGAGCTACACCGCGATCTCATTTACAGGTATGTCTACATTTATGTAATGGAGACATAACCTCTCTTGATTCACACGAAATTTAAAAAAAACATATGACCTCCCACCCCCACCTCCACCCCATATCTTTGCATGAAAACTAATGTACATATTTTGACAGTTTTACTGTATTCAAGAGCCATTTTTACATCTGTATTCAATTTTGGTGACAGTAGGCTGTTATGTACCTTACACTAGAAGCGGGGAAAATTTTGCACCTAGGGACGAATAACACGTTATGAGAATTTACACTTCATTTATATGAATGACAGAGCAACTGTCTGTGTGTGTTTATGTTGAACATGGCCTACGGGCCACAGTTGTGGGGGTCTATGACAGACAATACATGAAGCTAGATCAAAGTTGGATAGGTTTCAAAGACAGGCTCGTCGTCAGTCTCCTCTATCGTTTCGTTTTCAAGCTTTTGCCAGTAAGCATAGAACGAACAGTGGTAGCGAACCCAGACATTAACATTGGTTTCACATGTAGGCTACAGTACAACACGGTACAGTACGGTAAAGCACACGCACAGAGAGAGAGACAGACAGACAGAGAGAGAGAGAGAGAGAGACTGAGAGAGAGAGAGAGAGAGAGACTGGCAGGTTGGCAGGCAGGCAGGCAAACAGACGGAGAGACAGACTGATTGACAAACAGACACACACAGACCAGTAGACCCACAGACTGGCGGACAGACAGACAGACGGACGTACAGACTAACGAATAGACGGACCGACAGACCAACTGATGGTGAAACGGACAGACTGACGGCCACATCAGCCTGACGGACATAGAGACTAACGGACCAATATAGAAAGACTGACTCACGGACAGGCATACTGACGGGCAGACGGACACACGGTTGTTGCATTCTGTTATTTATATTTTTTCATTTACTTTTTATTTGTTTGTTGTTTATTCATTTTTTTCCCAAGCTGCGCCATTACCACCTTTCCGTCAGTATAAACCGCCTTCACTTCACCAGTACCCAGGCTTCGGTCTCCCATCAATCCTGTCTTCAATCCACCCATCAATCCTGTCTTCAACCCACCCATCAATCCTGCCTTCAATCCACCCACCAATCCTGTCTTCAACCCACCCATCAATCCTGTCTTCAACCCACCCATCAATCCTGTCTTCAACCCACCCATCAATCCTGTCTTCAACCCACCCATCAATCTTGTCTTCAACCCACCCATCAATCCTGTCTTCAACCCTTCCATCAATCATGTCTTCAATCCACCCATCACCCTGTCTGTAATACACCCATCACCCTGTCTGTAATATACCATCACCCTGTCTGTAATATACCATCACCCTGTCTGTAATATACCATCACCCTGTCTGTAATACACCGTCACCCTGTCTGTAATACACCCATCACCCTGTCTGTAATACACCCATCACCCTGTCTGTAATACACCCATCACCATATCTGTAATACACCCATCACCCTGTCTTCAAGATTACCTGATCGCTTACGAAGCTGCGTTGATTTGTGTCTTTAGAATACAAAGTGACTAGTTTGCTAACGATTGTTTCTTTATAACACTAGGTGACCAATTTGCTGAAGTAGCTGCTTTGACGTGTTTGTTGTATAGTAATTGACCATCAGGTCCACCTTTGACGTGTTTGTTGTATAGTAATTGACAGTCAGATCCATCTTTGACGTGTTTGTTGTATAGTAAGTGACCGTCAGATCCTTCTTTGACGTGTTTGTTGTATAGTAATTGACCGTCAGCTCCATCTTTGACGTGTTTGTTGTATAGTAATTGACCGTCAGATCCAGCTTTGACATGTTTGTTGTATAGTAACTGACCGTCAGGTCCATCTTTGACGTGTTTGTTGTATAGTAACTGACCGTCGGGTCCATCTTGGACGTGTTTGTTGTAAAGTAATTGACCGTCAGATCCATCTTTGACGCGTTTGTTGTATAGTAATTGACCGTCAGGTCCATCTTTGACGTGTTTGTTATATAGTAACTGACCGTCAGGTCCATCTTTGACGTGTGTGTTGTAAAGTAAGTGACCGTCAGGTCCATCTTTGACGTGTTTGTTGTATAGTAACTGACCGTCAGGTCCATCTTTGACGTGTGTTGTAAAGTAAGTGACCGTCAGATCCAGCTTTGACGTGTTTGTTGTATAGTAACTGACCCGTCAGGTCCATCGTTATAAACCAGCTGACCACACCCATCTCTCCCATTCCTACGTCTTCCCCCATGACTGTCGCAGAGCGTACATTTCCATTATATTACTACAGTACCATAGTTGTCACTTTAAAAAAAACGTCTTTCACAATATTATCTACGCCTAGTCACAAAGCAACTTTTCTGTAGACTTTTACCATCCTGCCTCCTAGGATGACATCCTGTTTCTGACGGAGACAACGAGGAAACTAGGATCTGAGAATGGTAGATGAGGTGAACGGCTTTTATCTTCATTGGGATATTTTACCATGGGGTGAAAACTGAGGTCTAGAAATGGGGCAGGAGTCAAAGTTGTGTCTTCATTGGGACATTTATCAACTGGAGAGGAGAAAAGTGGGGTCTGAAACTGGAAGAAAAGGAGGGGTTACGTCTTCATAGGGATATTTCATCTAAGGGAGACAACGAGAAAACTAGAAACAGGGAGAGGAGGAGGAGGGAGATGTGTCTTCATTGGGAAATTTCATCTACTGGAGAAAACTAAGATTTGAAAAAAAGAGGCAGAAGGATGGGTTGTCTTCATCTGGAAATTTATCTAGCAGAGAAAACGAGAAAATTAGAGTCTGAAACTGGAAAAGGGGGGGAGAGGGTGTCCTTACTGGGATATTTTATCTAGTGGATAAGAAAAGAAAACTAGGTTTGAAATTGGGAGGACGGTTTGCGACTTCATTGGAATATGTTATCTACTGGGGAAAACGAGAAAACCAGGATTTGGACATGAGGCAGGGGGAGAAGGGTTGTCCTCATCGAGAAATTTATCTGAGAAAACGACAAAACTAGAGTCTGAAACTGGAGGAGGAGGGGGAGGGGGCTATTGGGATATTAAGTGGAGAAAACAAGAAAACTAGGGTTTGAAAATGGGGCAGGAAGAGGAGGGGTGGTTGTATCGTCATCAGGAAATTCATTTAGCGGAGACAACAAGAAAAGTAGAGTCTGGCACTGGGGGCAGTGTTTTTCACCTGAAGGTTAATCCAGTGGAGACCACCCGAGAAAAGAGAACGTTAAAGGGAGAGTGTGAACAGGTCGGGCGTTAACTGGTTAGGAGGGTAGACGGTAGTGCTCCTTCCTCCTGAAGCCGTTGCCTGTGGTGTGTTGCATGGCGTGTTGCCTGGCATGGCGGCGGTCCAGCAGACTGCAGTCAGCAAGGAGAGCGGGAGTGCCAGAGTGTCTACAGCCTGCCCCTGCCCACCTGCCACCGCCGCGTCACCGGCCGGCCTCTCCGCCCCACCCTGTCGTGGGCCAAGGCGACCAGGACGCGCTCACTGCCCCTCCACCACCACCACCACCACCCCAGGGCTTTCTGGAGGCGGCAGCACACAGCCCACCCCCCACCACCTCACCTCTCCTCCGCCCACTTTCAGCCTCTGCCCACCCACTGCCCACCGCCAGGCCCACCGTGCCGTCCGCTAGCAGCGGCGCCGCCCTGGGGTCAAGGTCATCTAGCTGGCTGTGAAGATGAGGAGGGCGTGGAACTGCAGGACGACCACTGAGATCCAGTCAGCCACTGGGGGGAGGGAGTGGGGGGGGGGGGGCAGGCAGGACGAACGTGCAAATGCTGGCTTTGCCCTTTGAGGGACACGGACAGTGACAGATAGTCTTGACCAGCTCCTGTAAAATGGAGGTGAATAACTGATGTCATGGCAGTCCAGCTGATTGCTCTGTGAAGAAATGAACTGATCACTTCAAACTGGCTCATCCACTATAAATGTGCTTTGGCTGGGGGAAGGGGGGAGGTAACACTTCAAGGGTAGTATTATCATCATTGGAACACAGTATTAAACCGTCTCTCCTCTGTTGAAGGCAAGACTTTTGATCCCAAAGCGACACCAGTGAAACTGTTGGTCCAAGAACCAATGCCTTCGTGGCCTGATCTGCTCAGCTGTCACTTGAGGTCAGCACGTGACACACGTTCCCCCCAGGGCATGAGCACATTTTCTCGCAGCAGACGTGATCCGGCCCACTGTCCATCTTGTCAGTCTTCTCACTGTTGCTTGGTACCACACGGACATGATTCTGTACAAGACCCTTGTAATCATCATCATCATCACCGTCATTTCAACAGTCAGCTTTACATGCTGCTACCTGGCCATCACCTATCTGTCTATCTGCCCATTGTCTCCGTGTAGACAATGGCAGCTGACTGTCGTCCAGCGCCGCTCATACCGCCGTATCCTGCACTCTTCTCCCCGGCATGTTGGGTCCTCCTCATCGTCAGTCAGCATACTACACCTCATATACACGATTGGACTCGGACTTGGTAGGCTACAATACCAAAGCTGCCGTCATACACAACCGATACAACCCCAACAGCTTGTCAAACTGTTAACCATTTGATACCACTATATCGTACGCATCAAGGCTTTCCAAATCTCTTTTAAGAGAAAGTCTTTTTTAATGAATAAATGACATCGCCCCATCATCAATGGCTTAGGGATTGGCGCAGGTGCACCATGCCAGTACTCTCCAACAATGGTCGACAGCATTCCTCGTACCTGTCCGAGGTGCACTGCGGATCTTTAGCCTATGTCAGCAACAGCCTTGTGCCAAAACATCGCCACAAGAGGGCAGCATTACTGACATTTTCCAGTCAAACCATCGAACGAACTCTCTTCGTTGACCTGGCTTGAAGTGTCGCGGTTCTAACCCGGGTCACGTGGGTGTGCGACTGCCAACAAGCTGTCCACGTGGCGAATGCCAAACAGGCACCTCTTCCATGCCACTGGGAGATCATACGTCACGTCCACTGACGTGGCGAATACCAAACAGGCACCTCTTCCATGCCACTGGGATTCATACGTCACGTCCACTGACGTGGCGAATACCAAACAGGCACCTCTTCCATGCCACTGGGAGATCATACGTCACGTCCACTGACGTGGCGAATACCAAACAGGCACCTCTTCCATGCCACTGGGAGTTCATACGTCACGTCCACTGACGTGGCAACACGATGCTTTGAACTTTCTATAGTGATTTTTCAAAAAGAGCACGACCATTTTCCGTTGCGTGGAGAGGGGTAGCCGTTCTGGCCACGGGGAGAAGTGGAGTGGTCTGCTTTTGCTTCCACAGTCTGGTTTGACGGGGCTAGTGCGTGGAAGCGTGGTCTGGTTTGACAGGGCTAGTGCGTGGAAGCGTTGTCATCCTGGAGAAGGTATTGCCTGGAAGGACGGGATGGATGGATGGAGTTTTGTGCCATCTATGACTGCAGGTCTTACCTACAAATCACTGTTCACCCGCACCGACAGGGGGAAGACAGCACCATGTTAGTTTCAGAGTACGTGTTGCCTGGTCGCATGCTACTGCCGTAAGACCTTACTTCTGCCACACCTCTGTCCCCCTTGTGTTGTTCACGTCAATGGTGGAGTCATCACGGAACAAGGTGTACTGTCAAAGACCATTCACAGTCTGGTGCAGTCTTCCCCGACACCCGTTTTATCCTGCCCTCTGTAGTCACGTCTTTGGTCACACACCCTTCTTTTCACTGTTCTTTGGTTGAAAACCATCTGCTGCAGCTTTCTCCATGAACCATCCAGACCAGTGTGTACTCACCGATGTGTCACTGCAGCTTTCTCCATGAACCATTCAGACCAGTGTGTACTCAATGTGTCACTGCAGCTTTCTCCACGAACCATCTAAACCAGTGTGTACTCACCGATGATGTGTCACTGCAGCTTTCTCCACGAACCATTCAAACCAGTGTGTACTCACCGATGATGTGTCACTGCAGCTTTCTCCCTGAACCATTCAAACCACAGTGTGTACTCACCAACGATGTGTCACTGCAACTTTCTCCATGAACCATTCAAACCACAGCGCATACCTCACCGATGATGTCTCTTTCAGGCTTTATGCCATCGGTTTGAGCAAGGTTACTGGTGTGATG
>CM031599.1:9297287-9330747 GCA_018398815.1 Conus ventricosus | reverse complement strand
TCCAGGACCACAACCTGCCCATGGATCCAGTCCAACCAAATCGTTTCAGAACTTTCTGACAGTATGTGGCTGCACTATCCCTGCAAGGCTGCTGTTCAGCTAACCTTCGTCTAATATCAATACTATATGGGGTTTTTTGTGTGTTACCGACCTTCGTATGATCCTAAGCAAGTAAACAGAATCCCTGAAATATGATATCTAGGCGCTGATCTGGGGTTTTCCTCACCAATTTGTACCACTGGCAGCAAGAAGAATGTGACAAGATGACTGTGAGGTCAGTGTACGCCGCCATGATGAATTTCACAACGACCTGACCCGAGGCTGCCTACTGTACATACCTCCGGCATCAGTCCATTTTTCATCCTCCTTGACATGGCTGTTGCCACCTGACCAAGGGGGCCTACCTGTATAAATGATACAGCCCCCTGTTAACCCCATCTGCACTGGCTGCCTGTGAACACCATCTGCACTGAGAACACCATCTGCACTGGCTGCCTGTGAACACCATCTGCACTGGCTGCCTGTGAACACCATCTGCACTGGCTGCCTGTGAACACCATCTGCACTGTGAACACCATCTGCACTGGCTGCCTGTGAACACCATCTGCACTGAGAACATCTGCACTGTGAACACCATCTGCACTGACTGCCTGTGAACACCATGTGCACTGGCTGCCTGTTACACCATCTGCACTGGCTGCCTGTGAACACCATCTGCACTGGCTGCCTGTGAACACCATTTGCACTGACTGCCTGTGAAAACCATCTGCACTGACTGGCTGTGAACACCATGTGCACTGGCTTCCTGTGAACACCATCTGCACTGGCTGCCTGTGAACACCATCTGTGCTGGTTGCCTGTTAACACCATCTGCACTGTGAACACCATCTGCACTGGCTGCCTGTGAACACCATCTGCAATGGCTGCCTGTGAACACCATCTGCACTGAGAACACCATCTCCACTGACTGCCTGTGAACACCATCTGCACTGGCTGCCTGTGAACACCATCTGCACTGACTGGCTGTGATCACACTGCATGCTGGCCATCTGACTGGCTGCTGGAACACCATCTGCCAACTGATGACTGCCTGTGAACACCATCTGCACTGACTGCTGTGAACACCATCTGCACTGACTGCCTGTGAACAACCCATCTGCACTGGACTGCCTGAACACACCATCTGCACCTGACTGCCTGTGGACACCACTGCACAGGCAATGCCTTGAACACCATCTGCACTGGCTGCCTGTGAAACACCATCGCACTGGCTGCCTGTGAACACCAACTTCCACGGCTGCCTGTGAACACCATCTGCACTGGCTGCCAGGATCAACATCTGCACCGACTGGCTGCCTGTGTACAACCCAACTGCACCGACTGCTGCCTGTGAACACCATCTGCCACCGACTGGCTGCCTGTGAACACCATACTGCACTGACAGGCTTGCCTGTGAACACCAGTCCAGCACTGACTGCTGCCCTGTGAACACCACTGCACTGACTGTCCTTGGATCACCATCTGCACCGACTCGCTGCCTGTGAACACCATCTGCACAGACTGCCTGTGAACACCATCGCACTGACTGGCTGCCTGTGAACACCATCTGGCAACTGGCTGCCTGCGAACGAGGCGCATCTGCACTGACTGCCTGAGAACACCATCAGCACTGGCTTGCTGCGAACACCACCTAGTCCACTGAACTGCCTGAGAACAACCATCTGCACTGAGACGACCATCTGCACTGACTGCCTGAGAACACCATCTGCACAAGAGGAACATATAAAACACGGGTCAAGCACACCACGCTCTCACCCGGTCCTTAACCGGTTACGAGCTGCCGCCCTTGACCCCCGTGTAGTATAGTTCTCCCTCCTATTCTACCCTACAAACATACATACTGTGTAGTGTTATCCGTTTTTCAATACTAAATTTATTAAACTTTTCAGATTTCAGTGGGGGGGGGGGACGGAAATCCTGTGTTTTTCCTGATCATTTTCAAATAACATCATTTTCACGCAGAACATTCGACAAATGAGTCTCTGTCTTTCATGTGAAATAAAACTACAGTCTTTAACTGTTCTCCTAAAGTCTTTTAAAACCGAATTATATTCTGACATAAAATCCACACACTTATCCCAGCATGTCTTCCACTGAAAGCCAGTTTGAACAAAGTGTTTCTCTTTTTAACTATGTCTCTTTCTTGCCGAACAGTCCCATCTATAATAAAAGTAGTTTTGCGTTCCTTTAAAACGCTCTATAAAAGTATTCTAAACACTCACTCATTTATTGCTCGGAACAACTAAATATATGCATCTCTTCCATAAAAACCTTCTATCATGAAAAGCTTTGTTCCCATTCAAGCGTTGGACAGAAAAATTACAATATAATCAAAATTATAGCGATATAACTGTATGTAAAAGGTCGAGGACAAAATTTATTTTTTCCCCAACCAGTTTGTCCACAAATCAAATGAACAATATAGGGTTTTTTTGTCATAAAGTTAACTGCTCCATAGTTTGATAACATGGGATTTTAATCTAATCCATATTATATTTATCAAGACTTTCATTCCAAACCTGTTCAGTATAATAAACCCTATAAGGCCAAAATGTGTAAAGAATAATCCAATTCAGTAGTCTGTAAGAATGTTTCTATTTAATCAACGCTATTTTGTTGCTTGTTTGTTAATGACGCTTAATATCCTCAACCAATTGTGCAGAACCGACGAGGTAACTTTAAAGACTATAACGTCTAAGAATTTTGCCAGCTAATAATAATTCCTTTTATAAGGACGTCCACAAACGACCACAACCCCATCCCTTTCCTTATCTTTTAAGACATGAAATTACAAATAACAATTGTGAACGTGTCACCAAATTTCCTGTGCGGAAAGAACTGAAATTTTGTAGAAGCTACCTTTAAAACCGTTTCATATATCTGTATGGAGGCTGTACTGTTTTTTCCATTCTGCTGTCGTTATTTCCAATCTCTTCCCGACTATGTCGTCCGCGAGAAAAGACATACATTTAAAGGGCCCAGTTGAATGCTTTTCCTGAAAACTTTTGACGCGCTAAAAATGTAAATTGGGCTATGAAAGTCAAATTTAATTTCCCATCAAATAAGGTTATCTAAGTGCCATTTGAGGTCAGTTTTACGAACTATTTTATATTCATACTGGCCACATTATTTGCTTCAATTGCGCAGGACTGTTCTAGTTAAGAAACTTTTTAACTGTCTCCAACCTCATTGCTTTATAATCACCATCTTATAGTGTACTCAAAACCATACAAAGCGCCTATCTCACAACCGTACGGTTACAAAGTCCGTAACGTCTGCAAGGTCATTTTAACTTTAAAGTTATACACCCTCACAGGCGCTAATATAACTCCCGAATCTCTGGCCCACGCAAAACATTTTTAGAACGACTAATTATTTAAATACTAAAACAATGTTTAGGTATCACATTTCACAACTTTTCCCCGCTTTCTCTTTGATTTTTATATTAAATGATCCCGACCCTCCCACAAACTTAATCTTAAACTGTAAATTAGGAATTGTATAATTTCATAATCGCAATATGCATCTTTCCCTGACGGAAGAGCTCTAAAACAGTTGAGGGCCTTCATCAATACAAGTTTTCATATCAGTGCTCAGCTCGTCCAAATGAACATAGAGTACTGAAAGTAATGCAAGATCGAGCGGGATTTTCTCCCTCATAATTAGTTTTTGTTTGGTGTAACTCTAAATCAATGATTGTAAGCTGCAAAGCTAACATTTTAGTCTACTCTTGATCAAAATATTACCTATCATCATCTTCAGGCCTTGAATGTAAACATTGTTTTCAGATTTTCTTGTAAGTTTTGAATAATGTCAAGGTTACACATTGCTTTATTATTAGTGAGCAAAACCCGTAATAACCATCAGGTATTGTTAACTGGCTAATTTTGGGTCCCTTGATTTGTTTAACTTTTTGAATCTTATTATTCTTCTTGAATTCACTTATATAAACCATACAACTTTGGTAAAAAATATCATTAAGTGCAATCCATTCTGGTTCCGCAATTGTTATCAATAGCATGTACTAAAAATGAAGGACTGGTGTCTTGATTTTATATTGAAACAAAACTTTTTTTAAACACAATAAAAATGAGCGCATTCAAAATACTGATGCAAATATTCTTTTGTTTGGCCCAACTACAATCTTAAAAATATAAACAACTGATACTCTTGACATTTTCTGTGACCCAACTGGACGCATTTCATAAAAAGGGCGAGTACTCCATTAAGAAGATACTTAACCCTCCCAAATAAAAAAGACTACATCGCAATCGTGTGGGTTCCCAGTCAACCGATGCAGGTTTAGCTCAGAACCAGTTAAACTATGTCGTGATTTGTGCTCAACTGGTGGTGGAGTGTCGTATGCTGATTACATTAAAATCATCCTGATCCTTTGGAGAGGTCAGTGTACAGATTTCATTTTTATTACACCTTCAGACTTATTTTGACTGAAGCTGCAAGCTCCATTACAATGACAAAACGTAATCCATTCAGCAACCAGAATAGACATGAAGGCTTTTGAAAGAATCTGTAACGATTTTAATATAAAGCCAAGACAGACTTTAGACAAAAGTTGGATCTTAATCATGGTTTAGGCACCCCTTATTTTGTGGGGCGTGCACAGAAAGTAATAACTATGACTGGAAATCCTCCTTACACATCTTTCTCTTCAAGCACAGCTGCTCACCCTCGGGACCTAGAGCAAGCGCATAAAATCAGCAAGGACAACATTTTAACTGATACACTTCTAAGGTGCCTAACCAAAAGCAGGAATAGAACGAATAACACTCTGTTCGTAAACTTACGATTTGTCCCGGTTTGCTAGTTCGCAAAGCACAAACGAGATCAGCAAAACTGATCCTCTACAGGCTTTGACGCACAAAAACAATACTTAGCAAATTAGAGGACGCCATTAATTCTTTCTACAGTGATGTACCTTTAAAAGTAATTATAAAAGATACAAAAATGTTATAAACAATACGCAAGATCCAAAGTAGACTTTGCTGTTTGGCACATGGTTTATAAATGGGGGGCCCCATTAACTTCTGACCTCAGACTCCAGGGTAGGAACATAAAATAAACTAAAACAATGAATCCTTGTGGCAGGCAATGAACAGAAGGTCGAAAAAATGACATAAATGTCTGAGCACAGCAATATTACAAACAATGAAAAAAACACCCAGGACCCAATAATATAAGTCATCCAATCCCCAGAGTCCCAAAGCCCGAAGACTGTTGAAGACGTGGACTCTGTGTTTCGCGATGACCATGAAATATGAAAAGACAGCACTGTTGTTGATTACCTACCAAATTACTCCTTCTTTATTTTACTAAAGAAGTAACCCAATATTAAGAGAACTAATGCCCATAAGAGCCTCACCATAAAGCCAACACATTCTTGCAGTAGACAAAGCCCAGCTAACAAAACTTCCTAATATACCATGAAAAGAGTCTATAGCTTTTACTTGACTTACTGGCTAATTTTTTAATAAACCCGCAAGATGATCAAGCTGTTTTTTTTAACCCATGAGTTTAACAGTGGAGGCGATGGAGGACGGAGGCACTGGACTTTGACCACCTCCCGCCTGTAATAGCCAACACCAGTGTACTTATTGCAAATCCTAAGGCGTTATAACACTTGCAATTGTGACGCCTTCTCTCTAAACAATGTTCTAAATCGATCTGCTAGCTGTCGCGACTTTCATAAAAAATTCTTTGGAATAGTTTCTCTTATTCTGCTCACATGAGTTCGTAATTGTTCCTCGGTTAGTAGACAAAACTTCTAGTCTGCCAATCTGTCTTGTTCAAGATCTCTAGTCTTTCGGCTTTATTCATTCTTTAACACCAGGCCCTAAGATGGCGCATCAGCCTCAACGAGTTATTCTTTTTCTCTTTTTATATGCTCCACTATTTCACCCAGTTTTGAGCTAAATTGTTTGTTATTCGCCTCTAAAGGTACTCTAAACATGAATCAAGGGCCGTTATTCTCGCATGGAGGTAGGCGGGGGTCGTGTAAGTTTTTAATGCTGTTTCTTCTGAAAAACAGTTTCTTCTTGCAATTAACTATGTCGTGCTGTATTGACATTAAATCTTGAAGTTTCCATTTTTGGTATTAGGCTAGCTGTTGGGAGTTCTTGTTTGTATGTTTTGGGAAGTTTAGCAACTGCCTCCGCTCTTAATATCGTCTAACAATGCCAAGGCGATTTCGATCGTCCAACTCCGAAGTCCTTTGCTAATTGTACTCATGCCTACAAACATTGATGGTCTCGTTTATCTGTAGCCGAACAAGTATTTTTTGTCCTTGGATCGTTTTTTCACAACAAATGGCCTTTTTTATCTACATCAAAAATCATAGAAATCGGGAGGTTCTAAGGCCTAGACTTTTGTAAAATGAGTCACCTACTTAATGTTAAATCATGCAACAGTGAGGTCGTTGACGATGCTGTATCAAAGAAGCCGTTTCACTACAAGTCGTCTCCAAATCAAAAACATCATCTTCTTCACCTCAATGCCTGCCCATGTTTTTAAAATCATTAACTATATATTTTGTTATATATAAAAAAATGTCACAAGAAATAATGGCTCGATTCTTGACCCGCATAGAAGACTGAAAAGAGCCCTTTGCGGGAAGGGAAATAAGCCGGAATATAACTGTTCCCAATAATCCATCTACAATTGATGCAGATCAAATTCTTACTGTTAAAATTTCCAGACCTAGGAGCGGATGAAGTGATTGTGCCAGGCTTCAGCACTTCTTACTTCAAAAAAGGAACACGCTTCCATCAACAGACCCAAAACAGACGGTTGTACAAACTGGGGCGGGCAATCGTTAAGAAAATTACTATAAAACTTGAGGCTAAATTATTTTCTTTACATAATGCAGACATATTTTTAGCCCTAATTCTATCATGGCTAACGACGTCGAATGAAAGTGCTGATCTTGCGTTTCACAGGGAATCGAAAATGAGAAGCACTAAAACCTAGAATAGGCGCCGCAGACGCAAAAGACGGCAAAAGATATTGTAGCTGTAAGTTATTCGTATGGACAATCGCTTTCATAACCCCTAGATTTTGAAGTTGTTAAAAAGCGGCCATGCCCCATACTTTCAAGGAGCAATAAAAGACAGAATGGTCAATGAACTAACTTTTAATGACCACTAAATATGTATTATTATAACTGAAGACAGAACCGAACAAAGTACAGCAATTCTGACATCTCCTTAGTTAGACGATGTTAGCAACCCTGACTTTAGCGAGGTTGATCCAGCAACAATATCAAGTCAAAATTATCAATATAATCGAAAGAGTGATTCCTCATTCTAAATATCCTAAAAGCAAGGCAGACACTATATGGAATTTTATTTTAGTGTCCACAGCAAGATCGCTTAAAAAGGTATTATTAATGCTGTTGAAAAGAAGAAACCTTCATAAGAAAAAAAACTGAAAAAATTTTGATAATCCTAAATTACAAAAGTTGCTATGTACAATTGAGGGGTTAGTCCTAACCAAATCTACGCTAGCGGGCTTACACCGTATCAGCATTTTGATGAAATAAAAAACTGTTTTGGAGGCGGGAGGTGTAGAAATCCAACGTTGACCATGAGTGCTAAAGATCTACATCATCACAGTGTTAGACTTGATCCATTATTTAACAACTAAATACGGTTTATGGACTTGACCATAAGGTCAACAGGAGGATAAACAGTTACGAGGAAGCGGGGAACTTGTAATATACATAATAAACATACAAATTGATAAAGAAAAAGAGACGATAAAACCACTTAATGTGTATTGATTTTAATATATGATGCGCAAGACTGAATATTCAAGGTAACAGATTAGAAAATATACATTACTAAATTAATTTTTATTTAAAAAAGCAATGTCTTGTTCAGCATTATCCGGAGAGTACCCTACAGCGTGCCAGAGTCAGCCGAGAGAAAGTAGCCCCGACATAAAAAACTTCAGATTAACACAAACTTACACAAATGCAGCAAGTACTCTATAGCAAGACCTACAAAAGACAGCAAGCCAAACGAAGTATTCTGGTGGCCTTTAAAGCTGATACCATGTTAATATACGGAGCATCGACAATAAGTGCTCCTATCAGCAGGAACGAGTGTTGGTCTCTTAGCGAACCAGGCATAGGCTCACACCGCAGCTTTACCTCTAGGCGGTATTCATTAGCTCTGCCCTGTGTTCATCTATGCTGTACGAGCTGCAAGCAAAAAATTAAAAAACTAAACTCCAAAAGGCACACAGCTAAGGATCAACAAATAACAGCTAAACTTAGTTCGTTCAAACTGACAATAAATAAAGCACTAAGCTGACTCAAACATCACGGATGAATAAATTAGTCCGTTTACAGCTGATTTAGATGACTACAAAAGACAAAAGTTTGAGATCTTCAAAGATAGGCGAGGACAACTTTTTCTCAACAGCCAGACAACCGAGCAGATAAAAAAGGATGTTTTAAAAAAAATAAACGAGACATTAAATAGAAACTCTGTTCTAAACAGCCACATTACAACAACGCCAAAGGGTGTTTATACTTAGTTAATGAGTCCCCAGCACAAAAGACCCACGTCGATATTGATTAATTATTTTTTGATTTAAAAATATATATTTGATAGAAACGAAACTCAGCATGGATATAAATAATATGAAGGTCCAGACGAAATTGTTTGAAGCAATGCAAGAAAAGTTATCAAGAGGACGAATGATATTTGATTTAGAAGTCATTAATCCAGCAAGCGTACGGGCAGAGCGTTGGTCTGCTATATCTCAAGTTCCGGGTAAACTAACAATAGACCCGCCATTTAAAGTAATGCTAGCTTGGTTTTAAACGACTATATAACAATAAATGAAGAAAATCTAGAAGCCTGGGTCACAACTAAACAACAGACTATTCTTTCACGCTATAATGACATAACACCCGGTGGGCAGACGAAACTGCTTACACATTGATGTCGCCGCCGAATAAGACAAAATGGAGAGGCTCTGGTTGTCAGAGGGCAAGTCCTAGAGATCCAGATTAAAACAGTCTAAGGTATGTCAACCGATTGGTAGGCAGTCTTACCATTCCACTAGACCCCCAGCAAGTAGTCCCGAAAAGAGCAGTTCTAAACATAAGAATCGTACAGCAAATGTTTCATGTGTGTGTTTCCTCCGCAAGGCTGCATAAAACGCCCGCAAAAACGCAGAGAGAGTGTCTACGGGGGGGGGGTGCTGCATTACTTCAATGATCTTAACTTTAGTGGAATATCCTTTCCTGTGAGTGTAGAACTAATTGATTCAGTTTGAAGAACAAAACAAACCCATAACATGTTAATATCTACACAGGGAAGAGGAAACAAATCTACAGCCCATTAAAGTGACTAAGAACAGCCCAACAATAATGGCGACCAGACAAAAAATCATGTTGACTTACTACTGATTTTTTATCACCGCTACCGCATACACATTGATAACGAACAATGAGTAGATAGTTGACGCATACTTCCAAAGCACAAAAAATAAACAATAATTTCTGTAGAAAATGTTAAGCAAGAATTCCCATCTGTGCAAGCCCCAAGCGAGCATAAGAAAACATTGTATTGGCCCAGTTGACTGTAATACAGAACTAATTAACGCCCCAATAAGGCAGTAAAATTAGTTTTAAGAACTGGAAACGGATTCAAAAATTCCCCATATTTGTTTACGCCAGACACGAATCGCTCATTGTTCCTAATGAAGGACCAACCCCACAAGACATCCTAAAACATTCTAATGATAATCATCGATTTTGTTCATTTGCCTTCATTCATGTCATGTCGATGGCGCTCAATCAAGACGTTCAAACACCAGAATTATAACAGAGGGACCAAATTCGGCTAGAAAATTATTTTACGCGCATGCAGCAAGTGCTAAATGATTGTTCTAATAATCAGAATTATAACCTGAAATCATAAATTACGCCCGAAGACCACAACAGTATAAACAGCCACACATTGTTGGATTTTGTGGTTTAGAACACAGTGAGGTGAAACCAATCCGACAGTAAGAGACCATGATCCACTTAGTGGAAAGTTCAGAGGAGCAGCTGCACAGTAATGCCATCTTCAACTAAAGTTTGAACGCAAAGACATGGAAGGCTCTGCCCTATATTTTTCATAACATGCTAGTTTACCGACACTCACCAAATAAATGCAGCAGTAAAACGAAGCCATCAGGGTGTCTGCATTGCACAGTCATCGTAAAAGTACATGTGTTTCACTTTAAATAACATGTCTTTTATGAACTCATGCAGCACATGATGTGAATCATTAGAAGTCACATAGCTATGTCCATTTAAAGTCCTGCCCAAAACCGGAAGAATATTTTGACACCTACTCTCGAAACTAGGAAGGGTGTTACCCTTATGAATACATGAACAGTTGGAAGGTTTGACGAAGACACACTTCCTCCTAAAGTCGCGTTCTTTCTAGTCTTAGAGAAAGGACATCATGATTTCTGATTACCAGCATGCTCAGAATGGCTTGGCAAAAGGATAGAGTGTAAAACGATGGTAGACTATCATGACTCATACTTGTGGCCGATGTAATGTTTGTTTCGGACATTTTTTGAAAATTATAGAAGACCTGCATGAAACATTATAGCCTGTATCCCGCCGCATTACATTTCTGGGGGGCCGCTCCAGTGGATGAATGGGACGCTTTCTTAAAGTTATTACTGGAGTACAGATTGATTTATTGAGAAGTCTGACACTACCAATGATTCAGATGATTGAAAACGGATTTGCGGGGGGAAATATAGGGCGTCGCATCATAACTGTACAGCAAACAACAAATACATAGGACAACTAATAATTCGAGTAAAAGGTCAAACATCTCATGTATTTTAGACTCAAAAAACTGTATGGATGGGCCAATGGCGGCAATCGCTTCCATTACGTAACTTAATTGTACACAGGTCCAAAACAATATTCAAAAAGCATTAAAGTGGTTGAGCATTGACGGCCGGGACAACAGCGTGGATACATTCTAGAAGTTGACTTAGAATATCCTCATAACTCCAAGACCTGCATAATGACTATCCATTAGCAGCAGAAAGCCTTAAGATTATCCAGAGAGCCGCCAAAACTTGTGCCTAATCTTCGGGGCAAAAAAAATTATGTCTGTCATTACAGACTTCTGCAATTTTATTTAAGACCGGTATTGAAGTTGACAGCTGTTACATCGTATAATTTGTTTTGATCAAGAACAGTTCAACTGAAACCTCATACATCATGAAGAACACTGACTTAGAACTAAGATCCACAGATGCTTCAGAAAAAGACTTTTCAAGCTGAATGAACAACAGCTAGTTTTGAAAGACTATGGAGAATCCGCACATGCGCAAAGACTATAGATGGTCACCAAAGAACGTATCACTTAAGCTGACTTTCAATAACCCAAATTATCATGACTTTAGAAATTTCATTGATCAGCTTATTGGCATAATGAATGAAAAAAAAGAAGTCAAATTGGACAAACCAGTTTTATTGGTTTACCGTTTTAGAATTATCAAAGCTTTTGATGTTAAATTTCTATTATGACTACTTTAAACCCTTGTAATCCAGAGTCCAGAGTACTTTACACAGATACAGATAGTTTTGTTATAGATATCCCTACTGAAGACTCTATAAAGACCCTGGAAACCGAAGTAGCAAGGTCATGCGGGATGGTAATGACCCACATCTGATTACCCTAAAGATTCGCTTTGCCATTCAATTACAAATAAGAAGGTTTTAGGAAAGATGAAAGATGAATTATCTGGAAAGGTGTATTAAGAGTATGTGGGGTTAAGGTCAAAATGAACAGTATTTCGAGCAGGAGAAAACCATTAGAAAAGCAAAAGGAATACCCGCAGTGTTGTGCATCAAACATATCACATGAACAACTACAAAGAAGCATTGGAAGGCAATAAGACCTTTTCATCATGACAACTGTAAAACTACGAACAATCTACCAAGGATCAACACAACTGTAGTAACAAAGAATCATTAGATAGAACACACACAAAAAAACGTTGTGTTTTGTTAATCCAGAGTTTCATAATGCTATGGACATTATAGAACCGAAAAATAATTAAAGCTGTAACAGTTGTCTGGTGGGAATATCTGCAGTTCTTCTTTCAACACAAAAGATCTTGAGGAGCTGGTTGTTTTTTGTGTGTCAGTTATCTCGTAAATCATACATCACAGGGCGGATTCATCTTTACAATTCATTTTATTTCATACGGATCAACACTCCAAACTGATCGGATTGCCTGATGCGAGTGTCCCCTTCCGCTTCTCTCTCCCGTGGTAAATAAAGGTACCGATACTTTCAAGCCAAACGGTATAATAGGTTTGCTGGATTAATACTCTCCTACGACAACATTTAATGTTGTTTTTCGATTTGCTTGTACTGGTTTTAGAACCTTTAAATCTTCATTAGTTCATTTATGCGCTCAAAACTGATGGCAGTCCTATCTAACCCATTCTGTGTTTGCGAGAATTGTCATCAGCTCTCTAGATACTGGTAGGAAAAAAGTCTTTCAGATAACTGTTTGTTAAATTTTATCACTAAAGCCTGTGTATCTGTGAACTCCATAAAGCCCTCTTTTAATGGTAACTCTATGTTTTAACCAAAAATTGATTCACTTGACCTTTATATTCTTTCCATCATCGACTTGAATCATGCGAGGATAAGTTAAAGGGCTCTAGGTATAATCAGGCTGCATGGCAACAGCAACAGCAGAAGCGCTCTTTTGCGTTAATGGTTCCGCATCATTATATCTAGAAGCTATTCAATGACTGTAAGTGCGTACATAAATCTTTTATCGTCTAATTCGTGTCATGGGGGAAATATAGATGATCATTTGATGGGTGTCGTTTGGGAGTTTTATATGACAAAGTGTGGCCTCGGTAATCGTCTAGTGCGCAGTAAATAAATTTGCCAATCGCTTGTTTAATTAACCAATCCCTTTGCTGTTAGATCACATGACTCCCGCTGCTTGGCTAAGCTTTTTACATTGCTGATATTCCTTCCCTATCCTTTGGGCGAATAATAGATTTTGTTCAATTTTATATCAGCCAATATTAATGCGCAACAAAATAGACAAGACATACATAACCAACGACAATAAACCGATTTCTTGCGTCTTTGTTATTTCTTGATGTGAAAAAAGTTGCTGAAATTTGTTGGGGCAATGTCTGATTGGATTGCCCGTTACTAGATAATACTCTTTTATTGCTTGATCAATCAATCTATTAAATGTTAAGCTGGCATGTCCCTGTTTTTTCATTTTGTCGTTATATAAATCTACTGCTCAATTCTCTGCTTAACATAGCCGACTTGGCAGCAGCTAGTTGCTCCACAGCTTTGTTAAGTCTTTTTCTCTCGACGACATCCCGTAGTTTTACTAAATGCGTAATTACAGTCCGCTAAAAGCGAAGCGCATTCACCACATGCCACCTATCATCATTACGAGTGAAGCCATTTTTTTATAAAAGTCTTTTTTTTTTACTAATTTATATTCTCTGAATAGTTCCTTGCTAACTAGAAAATCTTTCGTAGCTAAACGAAGCATTAAAAATAGCAAATCATTGGGGGGGGGGGGGGGGGCTGAATCCTCAAAGTCTAGATTAGCCAAGATCTGCCGTTTTAATTTTTAACGGCTTTTTACCAAGCATTGTGTATCCTACACTTAGCCCTCCAATAACGCATGAATGGTATACAAGGTTGCAATAGTTTTTTCGTGCTCTTTTAAAAAATAAAATAATTATAATAAATAAAAAACATGAATCAGGCGTATGATCTACAACAGCTCAGGTGGCCTAAACCTTCCTGAAACTTACAAATGAAGGAATTTGATATCAAGCTGATTATGCCCAAGAAAGGAGAGGCTGTATTCTTTAGCAGCATGTGGAAACACAAAACAGTTTATCTCGGAAATATCAGACATATAACAGATCAACTGATTGTCGCCACACAATACATTTTAAAGTATCAAAACAGGATGAAGCGCAACTTGGATCCAAGATGGTAAAAAGTTGTAGGACAAACGGTTCTAGTTGTACACTAAACTAGTCAGTAGATTTGCTCCCATTGATTCTGAACAAGCTTACGTATGATTTAACGCAAAGATCCATTTTTAACAAAGTCATTAGAGTCTCTAAGTCTTGTGATTTAATTACAGATTTTGGAACAATGTTTATCACCATAATCATGGGATTAATTACTTTTAATCATATAGAATTGTTATTTCCCCTTCAAAATGAACGAGCCGGAAAATCAGCAGAATCAGAAAACACATTTGGAATCTAGGTGAGAAAGTAACCAAGCCAAAACTCAGCAGAAAACACTGAACCAGGTGGAGACCAGTGAAAGCATCCTCATCCTGGGCGGTTAAAGCAGGAGAAAATTAGCAGAGTGGAACAGGACAAAAAAAATTTAATGTTACATGAAATAACTCATGATGAAAACATAACACTAACACCGCCAACGCCAGAACAAGATGATTCCAATGCCAGCTATAAAAAACTCTCCATGTGATTCAATACCTACACGCCAAAGTCTTCCTGAAAATTGAACTTAAAACGTTGTCCATTTTTGCGCCCTTGCCTGCTGCTGGGGGCGTTATATACGTTATAAAATATTTAAACAATGGCAACAAAACAAAGAATTTAAAACAACCTGAACCACTAAATACAAGAAGACAAAAGCACGCCAAAACCGCCAATAACAAAACATCATTTTGATCCATTTATAATGCAATAAATAATTTAAAATTTTTTGATAAAACATTGGACGATTATAATTTGTTTTAAAATGGATGAGTGCAATAAATAAAGACATGGAGTCTATAAAAAGACATTTCCATGATACCAAATTGTAAGTCAATGCGTTGCTTAGGATGTAAGAACTTCATTAAGATTTATGCTGTACTCGATCTCGCGCAGAGAACGTCTGAGCAAACATCTCTCAGCGATGACGCTATTTTTGAGGGCGTGTTTTTACTATATTAGACATTTACTATTTAAGATAAAAACATATATTGTCCCTTGAGTTTTTTTTTTTGATAATTAAAAGATAACTTAAATAAGAACTAGTTGTACTTATAGGATGACTTAATTACAATCTTGAGGTACTCGAGTAAGAACTTGATTAATGAACTTGTGGAACTGACTTGAGGATGACTTGAGACTACTTGATGATGACTTGAGGATGACTTGAGTAAGAAACTTGTGGATGACTTGAGGAAGACTTAAGGATGACTGAGTAAGAACAAGTGGATGACTTGAGGAAGACTTGAGGGCAACTTGAGTAAGAACATAGAAGTGACTAGGGGTGACTTGAGTGTGAGCAAGCGCGGGGTGGGAGGTGGGGTGAGTTGTATCGTGCGCCTTTGTGATTAGTTATACGAAACGAAAGTTCAGAAATAATATATATATTATCAGTAACACAACAACAATACACAATAACAACAAATATACAAGCACGATCGCACGCACACACCACGCACACACACAAGATTGGAGTGCTTGTCATGGGAAAGTGTAAAGGGGTTAAGGTTCGCGCTTGAGCACCCGTAAATTCAAGCAGGCAGTCCGTCTCTCTGCCACTGAAGATTAATCAAAGCAGCCACCAAAGCATTTATCAAAAGCTTGATCAATAAACAAGGCATATGAATAAAGTACACTCTGTGCAGCCTAAAAAGGCAGCCAGTTGAATAGGACGAGTACAAAGGCGAACGGTCCACCTAGACCGCGTCCGTTGAAGCGAGGCTTTTTACCTGCAATAGGCTGTGACTGTGCCAAGTTTAAATATTCATTTCACTGCGTCTATGCTAGACCGCGTGCAGTTCCTGCTGTCGCTCTGAGAAGGATTGTGTTAGGAAGCTGCGTTGCTGGTTGAATGGAGTGGACCAATCTGCCTTATCTCCTCACTAATTGAAACATTGTCTTTAATTTCATTTCTCAAGGTAGTAGACTTCAATGAAAGGTAGTCCAACAGTAAAAACCCTATTCATGTAAGTCTCAGCAATTGCGAATATCACCCTCAGTTTAACGTGAATAGTAAGGGTGAGATTCCAATATGTTTTCACACCAATCTTCCCATTTTTGAGTCTTGTACTCCACTTTTGTCCCTTTTCTTTTGCATAGAGTTCAAGAGTGACATCTAAAAGAACAACCAAACATGCAGATTAAAAAACACATATTACAAATAGTCCTCATGTCTTTGAATTTGGTCTAAATCCTTCTTTCATTTTGCAACAACCATATTTTGAAGTCACTATTTACCTCTGGAGAAAGACAAAGACTTCTTGTTCTTACTGTTTGCTTACATCTACCTTCTTTGATTGCAAGTACTGGTTGAAGTACTATCGCAGGTATCATCATCTTTTGTTTTTTTGCTTGTCATCTCCGCATACAAAATGGAATGCTTTCTTTTCGAAGAGAAATGAAAGTCAGGAGTTTTTTACTTTCTGCTGGTCCCTCCCTGTTTTATTCAGTATACAATATCAGCACAAGCATGCAGTTAAGAAATAATGATATCAAGTATAGAAAGGTTGTTCAGACTCCATTCACTTTGCTGTACCATATATTCTGGTAAAATTAAACAGTATATTGGTCTTGAGTAATCTAGCCATTCTGAAGAACAGTTTGTGATCAAAAAGTTTCTATCTCTAATTCAGAATAATACTATCTCGCGACATTGAAATAAAAATCAACCAACACAAACAAATGAAAAACGTCTTCACCACCACAGCACCAGGATAAATACAAAACACTTAGGCTAGGTCGGGGGGGGGGGGTGCTGAACAACCCAAGTGGTTGGGTCGAAAAGGTCGTCACGTGTTTACTAATCATCTGATTTCTGTCTATCCTTGTGATTGGGGGAAGGTAAGAAACATTTTTTGATATGTTTTTAATGAAAGCGGAATGACTGAGCAAGATCCTTTCAGCCACTTATAGAAAACTCTCGCTATTCCAGAACAGCATGGTTCAATAGAAATCGATCGCTATTCATAACTGCAGCCTAAGAACGTTTAAATGCGCAATTATAGTCAACCGCCCGAAATGCATCCCAGTGAAACAAGTCTACAGGAGCATTGCGGTGATTGCTGTGATAATAGTGTTTTCTATTCAATCTTCAATAGGGCTTTTGAAGTCATTGAATTGCCTCGCGGCAAGTGGGGAGTAGGTTTTACTTCAGCGCACGTCGTTTTGTGTGGACATATAGTTAAAAAAAAGAAACGCTTGTCGAATCTAGCTTCATGGAAGACAATGCTGGGAATAGTGTGTGGATTATATGTTCAGAAATAAAATTCGTTATTAAGACTTAGATAACAGTTAAAGATGTATTTTATTTCACATAAAAGACAGAGAACGCAATTGGATGATGTCTGCGTGAAAATGATGTAATTGAAAAAAGATCAGGAAAACACAGGATTAAGTCAAAAACCAAAAAACTGAAATCTGAAAAGTTTAATAAATTATTATTGAGAAAACGGATAACCCTACACAGTATTATGTTTGTTATGAATACTAGGACGAACTATAAACACTGGGTCAAGGTCTGCCGCTCGAAACCGTTTCAGACTGGAGAGCTTGACCCGAGGTTTTCAAGTTCTCTGCACTAGGCTGCCTGCGAACACCATCTGCACCTGGCTGCCTGCGAACACCATCTGCACTGACTGCCTGAGAACACCATCTGCAGTGGCCTGCCTGCTGGAAAATGATCCAAGGAATCTACAAGGTGTCTCTTCAATAGCTGACAAACATCACTCAAAAGAACTCTTTTTGACCCTCTTCGTATCTCTACAAGGACACACCTCCCTACTTTTTACTCCAATGTCATCCACAACACCTACCCTGGTGTCCATAAATTCCCTTACAGACTAATACCCCTAAAATACTCAGTAGTGTTGTCACACTCCCTCCCCCATTGGTGTTTGTTCCAGACACCCCTTGGTTGTTGTCCACACTGCCCCCTTGAGTGTTGTCCACCACTCCCCCTTGGTGTTGTCCACACTCCCCCTTGGTTATGTCCACACTTCCTTGGTGTTGTCCACACTTCCCCTTAACGTGATGGTTGTCCACACGTCCCATGGTGTTACTTCCCCTTAGAACGAAAACCACAGCAATGATCGATAGTGTTTGCCCAACCCCCTTGCTGACTAAAACCACTGCAATGACTCGATAGTGTTGCCCACACTGCCCCTAGCTGAACTACAACCACTGCAATGACTCGATAGTGTTCCGCACATCACTCCCCTAGCAGACAAAACCACACTGCTTACTCGAAAGTTGTAGCCCACACTCCCCTTGCTGACTAAAACCCCTGCAATGACAATATGTGTTTGTCCACACTCCCCTTGCTGACTAAAACCACTGCACTTGACTAAAGTGTTGTCGCACACTTCCCCTTGCTGACAAAAACCACTGCAATGACTAAAGTGTTGTCCCACACTCCCCACCCCCCCCCACCCACCCCCACCCCCCCCCCCCCCCTCCCCCCCCACCCCCCCCCCCCCCCCCCCCCCCCCCCACCCCCCCCCCCCCCCCCCCCCCCCCCCCCCCCCCCCCCCCCCCAACCCCCCCCCCCCCCCCCCCCAACCCACGCCCCCCCCCCCCCCCCCCCCCCCACCCCACCCCCCCCCCCCCCACCCCCCCCCCCCCCCCCCCCCCCCCCTCCCCCCCCCCCCCCACCCCCCCCCCCACCCCCCCCCCCCCCCCCCCCCCCCCACCACCCCCCCCCCCCCCACCCCACCCCCACCCCCCCCCCCCCCCCCCCCCCACCCCCCCGCCCCCCCCCCCCCCCCCCCCCCCCCCCCCCCCCCCCCCCCCCCCCCCCCACCCCCCCCCCCCTCCCCCCACACCCCCCCCCCCCCCACCCCCCCCCCCCCCCCCCCCTCCCCCCCACCCCCCCCCCCCCCCCCCCCCACCCCCCCCCCCCCCCCCCCCCCCCCCCCCCCCCCCCCACCCCCCTCCAACCCCCCCCCCCCCCCCCCCCCCCCCCCACCCCCCCCCCCCCCACCCCCCCCCCCCCCACCCCCCCCCCTCCCCCCACCCCCTCCCCCCCCCCCCCCCCCCCCCCCCCCCCCCCCCCCCCCCCCCCCCCCCCCCCCCCCCCCCCCCCCCCACCCCACTCACCCCCCAACCCCCCCCCCCCACCCCCCCCCCCCCCCCCCCCCCCCCCCCCCCCCCACCCACCCACCACCCCCCCCCCCCCCCCCGTGCCGACTAAAACCACTTCAATGACTCGATAGTGTTGTCCCACACTTCCTTGCAGACTAAAATCACTGCAATGACTCATATGTGTGCCCACACTCCACTTGGCTGACTAAACCACTGCAATGACTCGATAGTGTATATCCACTCTCCCTTGCTGACAACAACCACTGCAAAGACTCGATAGTGTTTATCCACCCTCCCCATGCTGACAAAAACCACAAACCACCTGTCAAATGACTAAGTGTTTGTCCACAGCGACCCCTTGATGCCAAAAACCACAGCAATACTAGAGAGTTTGTACCACACACCCCTTGGGCAGACTAAAACCACTGCAATGACTATAGTGTTGTCCACCTCCCAATTGCTGATAAAACCACAGCAATGACAATAGTGTTTGTCCACACACCCCTGCTAACTAAAACCACTGCAATGACTCGATATGTTGTCCACCTCCCCTTCTAACTAAAACCCACTACAGATACTCGTAGTGTTGTCCCCGCACTTCCCTTGCAGACTAAAACCACTGCAATGACTCGATATGTGTTTGTCCACACTCCCCTCTCTGACTAAAACCACTGCAATGACTCAATAGTGTTGCCACACTTCCCCTAGCTGACTAAAACCACTTCAATGTGACTCGATAGTGTTGCCACACTCTCCCTTGCTGACTAACACCACTGCAATGACTAAAGTGTTGTCCACAACCCCCTTGCTGACTAAAAACCACTGCAATGACTCGAAAGTGGATTCCACACGTGCCCCTTGCAGACTAAAACCACTGCCATGACTCGATAGTGGATGTGTCGCACCCTTCCTTGGGCAGACTAAAACCACTGCAACGACTCGATAGTGTTAGGCCCACACTCCCCTTGCTGACTAAAACCAGCTGCAACTTCTGCCTAAAGTATATGATAATCGATCCATCGATCTAAACAAAGAACTCATACTAATTAGAACGACGGAAACGAATCTCCTTTGACATGGCTCACAGAACGGGAAACTTTCGCGAAAAAGATCCCAAGAAAAATGAAATTTCTGAGTTCTTCTTCAACTGATCCGCAAAGTTAAATTTTGATATCGCCCGCAAGTAGTGTGGAACAATGCCAAAGCGCTAGACCCTTAAAAAACGACGCAATATACAAGTCCACATTCCTTTGGCAACCACAAGACGTTGCGAGACATTCATAATTCGGAAAAGAAAACTATCGATGTCATCCGATTTTTCCTCGAAAGGCGGTAACTTAGGAAAAATCTGCCGTTTTTGTTGAGGCGCGCTTGCGGAAACGACTGGGTGTAGCAGGTGGATGTTCTCTCCTTGCCTGTAAACTTTAATTTCAGCATAGTCTCTATTTCTAGACTGCCTCAACTTAAATACCGCCAGCATGTTTTAACGACAGCGAAGAGTTGTGAGACTAAACTTATAACAACTCTCAATGATTTTAGTAACTGACTTAACAACACACAAATAGATTGCAATTTTCTTAGATTTTCTAAAGCCTTTGATAAGGTTGACCATTAGAGGCCTGCTGCTTAAATATGGCCACATTGTCATGGCGGTTCTTTGCTAAAATGGGCCAGAACATTCCCACGATGGGAGAACGCAGAAAGTTTTTGTGGAAGGGTCGTCATCCCACTGTAAATCCAGTCTTGTCAGGTGTACCAACAGGGAACTGTTCTGGGGCCCTTGTTTTTCTTAATTAATATAATAATAATAATAATATAATGGGATTTATATAGCGCCTTCCACGGCACAGGCGCTGTACAAAGGCAGAAAAAAATACCAATTGCAAATGTAAAGAAAATGCAATGAAAAACTACTCGAAAATGAAAAACAAAGGCTCTCTCCCAATCTCACCACGCGCACAAACACACACTTCACGCAAGACCGCACAATACACCACAGTCGCAAGACATCACAAACTATTCAGCGATCCACAGAGGACAACAAGAGTCAATACAAACAATCAAGTAATAACCGTCATCTTATATGTTTGAAAAGGTGGGTTTTCAGGGAGGTTTTGAAGGAAGAAAAGGTTTGAGAATGTCTAAGTTATAGGGGAGTTTATTCCAGATTTGGGAGCTGCGTATGAAAAAGCTCTTCCACCATGCTGTTTACGATGGGGACGGTACCTCGGAAAGCGGAAGGACCTGGAGTCGGTTACATAATAAAATCTCTCTCCCTGGAACTACTATAAGTCATTTTGCAGAAAACATTTTAGTATATAGAACCATCAGAAGCAAGATGATATACGCATTCTACAAGAAGATCTAAACGCATTAACAAGAGTGGAAACGAACATGGAAAATGGAATTTCATCCCCAAAAGAGCCAGAGTGATGCGTATATGTAACAAACGCTCCACCATTAGATCAATATTATTCTATCCATAAAACTATTCTTAAAAGAACTAATGCGCAAAATATTTAGGCTAGATTAAATAGCACTACACAAATGGAAAGAACATTAGCAATTTAGTATGTAAGAAAGCAAATAAACATCTAAAGCTTTCTTAAACAGAATATCAATGACTGCCCCAAAAGGTTAAAGACGACTGCTACATAAACACTGGTTAGACCATACTGGAATATGTGAGTGGCTCAGTTTGGGATCCTTACCCATCTAAAGGACATTGATAACCATGAAAAGATTCAGAAGAGAGCAGCACGGTTTCGTAACAGGAACCACATCAGCGCAAAGGGAATACTATGAAGAACCTAGGAAATTTAATGGAAAAAAATACCCCTTTTTAAGAAAAAGAGAGAAGAGCATTTTATTAAACTTAAACACCTTTTTCAAAGGCAGATCTAAAGTAATTGATATTCCAATGGAACAAACTAGTAATGAATAAAAGTAGCACCAGATTAGGCGTCAATGTATAACATACCTGCATCATATTGAAGCCACGATACATACTTATAACCGCAGTTCTGTACTGCAGTGGAACTCACTGCCGGTTGCCATCAAGATTGCCACAGGTGCCATCCTCAATACAAAAAACAGGTTTATCGGCGAAAAATAATTTTGTTCATTTTTTATTCAGCCAATATTCCAAACAAAATAGACAACAGTCATACCAACGAAAATAAACGCGATTTCTTGCGTCTTTTGTTTTTCTGATGGTTTGATAAAAGTGGCTGAATTTTGGTGGGGGCAATTTTCTGGATTGGTTTGCCCGTTACTAGATAATACCCCTTTTTTTGCTGATCAACATCTTTAAATGTGTAAGCTGCATGCCCCTGTTTTTTCAGTTTGTCGTTAATAAAATCTAACTGCTCAATTCTCTGCTTTTCATAGGCGTCTTGTGCAGCAGCAGTTGCTCCACAGCTTTGTTATGTCTTTTTCTCCCCGTCGTCATCCCAGTTTTACTAAATGCGTAATTACTTCCGCTAAAAGCAAGCGCATTCACCACAGCGCCACCTATCATCATTACGAGTGAAGCCATTTTTATAAATGTATTTTTTTTACATATTTATATTCTCTGAATTATTCCTTGCTTAACTAGAAAATCTTTTCGTACGAACGAAGCTGTAATAATAGCAATCAGTTTTTGCTGAATCCTCAAAGTCTATTTGCCAAGATCTGCCCGTTTTATTTTTAACAGGCTTTTACCAAGCATTGTGTATCCTACACTTAGCCCTCCAATAAGGGCAGAAGGGTATACAAGGTTGGCAATAGTTTTTTTCGGTGCTCATTTTAAAAAATAAAATAATTAAAATTAATAAAAAACATGAACAGCGATGATCTACTACAGCTGCAGGGGGGCCTAAACCTTCCTGAACTTACAAATGAAGAAGTTATGATCAAGCTTTTAAGCCCAAAAAGGAGAGGCTGTATTCTTTAGCAGCATGTGGAAAAACAAAACAGTTCCCTCGGAAATGAATTCAGCATGAACAGATTCAACAGATGTCGCCACAAGACATTTTAAAGTATCATAACAGTAGAAGCGCAACTTGGATCAAGATGGTAAAAAAGTGTAGGACAAACGGTTCTTAGTTTGTACACTAAACTATCAGTAGATTTGCTCCCAAATTTATTCTGAACAAGATCTTACGTATGATTTAACGCAAGATCCAGTTTAACAAAGTCATAGATCTCTAAGCTGTGATTTATTACAGATTTTGGAACATTGTTATCACCATTAATCATGGATTAATTACTTTTATCATAAGATTTTTTCCCTTCAAAATGAACGAGCCGTAAAAACAGCAAATCAGAAAACACTGAATCAGGTGGAAAGTAACCAAGCCCGAAAATCAGCAGAAAACACTGAACCAGGTGAGAAACCCGTGAAAAGCATCCTCATCCTGGGGGTGTTAAAGCGGAAGAAAATTAGCAGAGTGAACAGACAAAAAAAATTAATGTTACAGAAAAACTCATGATGAAAACATAACAACACCGCCCAAACGCCAGAACAAGTTGATTCAATGCCAGCTTAAAAACCCTTTGGATTCAAACCTACGCGCCAAAGTCTTCATGGAAATTGAATTTAAAACTGTGCCTTTTTTGGGCCCCCTGCTGCTGCTGGGGGGGTTATTACTTTAAAAAAATATATAAACAATGCAAAAAAACCAAAAAATTAAAAAACAACCTAAAACCACTAAATACGAAGACAAAAGACGCCAAAACCGCCAATAACAAAACATCATTTTGATCCATTTATAATGAAATAATATTTTAAAATTTTTTGAAAAAAACGGGGCGGATTATTATTGAAAAAAGAGAAGTAAATAAAAAAAACAGGAGTCTTTAAAAGACATTTCCAAAACCCAAATTGTAACAAGGGTTGCTTGGAGAAGAACTTCATTAAGTTTTAAAAGCTGACCGCTCGCCAGAGAACCTGAGCAAGACACCCAGGGGTGACGCGTTTTTTTGAGGCGGTGTGTACTATATTAGACATTAAAAAAAAGATAAAAACAAGATTTTTCTTTGTTTTTTTTTGATAATTAAAATAACTTAAAAAGAACTAGTGTACTTAGGGGATGACTTAATTACAATCTTGGGGAAACCAGTAAAATTTAGTAAAACTTGGGAGACTTGAGGATGACTTGAGGACTATTTTGGGGATAACGGGGAAGATTTGATTAAGAATTTTTTGGATGCTTGGGATATTTAAAGGGATGACTTGAGTAAGAACGTGGATGCTTGGGGAACTTGGGGCAATTTGATAAAACTTAGAAGGATTTTGGGGTGACTTGAGTGTGTGCATGCCGGGTGGGAGGGGGGTGGGAGTGTGCGTGCCCTTTTGTATTTTAAAAGAAACAAATGTCAGAATATAATATATTTAAAACATAAAACAACAAAAATAACAAAAACAACAATATCAAGCACGATCGCCCCACACACCAGCACCACCAAGATAGGGATTGCTTGCGGGGGAAATGTAAAGGGGGTTTTGGTTCGCGCTTGACACCGAAATTCAAGCAGCTTCGGGCTCTCTCCAACGAAGATTTTTCAAAGCACCCACCAAGTCATTTATCAAAAGCTTATTCAAAAAAAAGGCGTGAATAAAGTACACTCTGGGCTCCCTAAAAAGGCACCGTTGAATAGGACGTGACAAAGCGAGGGTCCCCTAGCCGGGGCCGTTGAAGCGTGGCTTTCGCTAAGGCTGGACTGTCCCTTTAATTTTCCCTTTTTCCGCGGTCTAGCTAGCCCGGGGCTTTTCCCCGCTTAGCTCTTGAAAGATTGTTTTTCAAGCTGCTTGCGGTTGATAAGGGGCCCAAATACTCCCTTATCTCCTCACTAATAAAACATGCTTTAATTCTTTTCTCATGGAGTAATTTTCAATGAAAGTAGTCCAACAGAAAAACCTTTTCAGTATGTCCAGCAATCGAAATATCACCCTCATTTACGGGAATAGAAGGTGAACCAAATTTGCTAAACCCAATCTTCCCTTTTTGATCTGTACCCATTTTTTTTTTTTTTGCAAGAGTTTCAAAGGGACATCTAAAAAAAACCATACTGCAGTTTAAAAACACATACAAAGCCTCTTGTCTTTGAATTGTCTAAACCTTTTTTTTCAGGCAACAGCAATGTTTAAGTCAATTTCCTCGGAAAAAACAAAACCCCTTTTCTTACTGTTTTGCTTACATCTACCTGCTTTGAGCAAGAAACGGGTAAAAGTTTTCCGTATCACATCTTTTTTTTTTTTGTTTGCTCTCCAACAAAAAAAAGCTTTCTTTCGAAGAGAAGGAAAAAAAGCGGTATTTTTTTTACTTTCTGCGGTCCTCCTGTTTTTTACTGTTTACAATATCACACAACCATGTATAAGAAATAGGGTTTAAACAAGAAAAAAAGTTTTCATGACTCCATTCATTTTTCTGTCCAATTTTCTGAAAAATTTAAACTAAATTTTGTCTTGATAATCTAGAAATTTCTTGAGAACAGTTTGTGATTCAAAAAGTTCATCCTAACAGAAGAGATACACTCTGCGACATGAAATAAAATCAACCAACACAAACAACAAAAAACCTTCACACCACCCAGCACCAGGATAAATGACAAAACACGGGCTAGGTTTGCAAACAACACAAGTGTTGGGGCGGAAATTCGTCACGTTATAATCACTGATTCTGTCAGTTTTTGTGTTTGGGGGAAGGAAAAAAACATGTTTTGATATTTTTATAAAGGCGGAATGACTGAGCAAGATCCTTTCACCATTTATAGAAATCTCGCTATTCAAACGCGGCAAAAAAATCGATCGCTTTCATAACTCCCACCCTAAGAACGTAGAAATCCGGCATTGGGCCCAACCCCCCAAATGCATGCCCATGGAATCAAGTCACAGCATCGTGATTGCGTGAAAAGATTTTTCTTTAAATTTCAATAGGCTTTTGAAAGCTTTTTAATTGCCTGCGCGGCAAGTGGGAGGTAGGGTTTTTACTTCAGCGCACTCGTGTGGTGTACATATAGTTAAAAAAAAAAAACCCTTTTGTCGAAACATTTTCAGGGGAAGAAAACGGATAAGGGGTTGGATTTTATCAGAAAAAAAATTGGGTTTTAAAAATTTTAGAGAACATTAAAGCTGTATTTTTATTTCACATAAAAGACAAGACGCATTTGATAAATGCCGCGTGAAAAGATGTTTTTGAAAAGACGGGAAAAACACAGGATAAGCAAAAACGAAATCGAAAAGTTTAAAAAAATTTTTAATTTAAAAAACGGAAACCCTACACATAGTATGTTTGAGGGTTTTCTAGGGAGAACATAAAACACGGGCAAAGGGGGCCCCCGAAACCGTAAGACCGGGAACTTTACCCCGGTTTTATAGTTTTCCGCACTGGCTCCCGCGAAAACCACGCCGGCTTCCCCGAACCCATCGCCGACTGCTGAGAACACCATCTCAGTGGCTGCCTCTGGGAAATTTAACCAAGGAGCTACAAGTCTCTTCATTAGCTTCAACACATCAAAAGAAACCCTTTTTTAAACCCCTTCTTCTCTAGCCTCCCCCTACTTTCCCATTTCATCCACAACAAACCAAAACTGGTGTCCATAAATTCCTTACAGACAAAACCCCCAAAAAGACTCAGTAGTTTCCACCTCCCCCCTTTGGGGTTTTTCCACACCCCCCCGGTGTTTCCACACTCCCCCTTTTGGGGTTGTCCACACTCCCCTTTTTTGTCCACACTCCCCTTGGTGTTGCCACACTTCCCCCGGTGTTTGTCCAACTCCCCCTTTGTGTGTCCCCAAATTCCCTTTGGGGTTTTTTTTCCCCTTAACAAAACCCACTGAATGACCGAAGTTTGCCCACACCCCCTTGCTGCAAAAAACCCTGCAATGACCGATAGTGTTGCCCACACTCCCCTTCTGCACAAAACCCCTGCAAAACTTTAAGTGTTGCCCACACCCCCTTGCGATAAAACCACTGCAATGACTCAAGTGTTGCCCACACTCCCCTTGCTGACAAAACCACTGCAATGACTATAGTGTTTTTCCACACTCCCCTTTCTGACTAAAACCACCAAGACTATATGTTTTTCCACACTCCCCTTGCGACTAAAACCACTGCAATGACTATAGGGGTTGTCCACCCCCCGTGCCGACTAAAACCACTTCAATGACTCGATAGTGTTGTCCACACTTCCTTGCGACAAAAAACACTGCAAGCCAATGTGCCCACAAATTCCCCAGCTGACTAAAACCATGCAAACCGAATGTTATCCCACTCCCCTGCTGACAAAAACCCCTGCAAAGACCGATAGTGTTTTCCACACTCCCCTTTCTGACTAAAAAACCCTGCAATGACAAAATTTTGCCACACTCCCCTTATGACAAAACCACCAATGACTAAAGTGTTGTCCACACTCCCCTTGCTGACTAAAACCACTGCAATGATATAGTGTTGTCCCACCCCCCTTCTGACAAAACCACTGCAATGCTATAGTTTTTCCACACTCCCCTTGCTAACAAAAAAACCCCGCAAGACCGATAGTGTTGTCCACACCCCCTTGCTAACAAAACCCACGTGACTCGTAGTGTGTCCGCACTCCCTTTCAGACTAAAAAACCCCTGCAATACTCGATAGGTTGTCCACATCCCCTTCTACTAAAACCAAATGCAAAGACTCTATATGTTGCCCACACCCCCTTTACTAAAACCACTTCAATTTACCGATAGTGTTGTCCACACCCCCCTTGCGACTAAAACCACTCAATACTATAGGTTTCCACACTCCCCTTGCTGACAAAACCACTGCAAGACTCGATAGTGTTTTTTCCACACTCCCCCCCGACAAAAACCACTGCAAAGACCGATAGGGGTCCACACTTTCCCTTGCAGACTAAAACCACTGCAACGACTCGTAGTGTTTTCCCCCACTCCCCTTGCAAAAAAACCAGCAACACTATGTTTTTTGATAAATCATCCATCGATCTAAACAATGACTCAACGAATTAGAAACGACGGGAAAAATTTTCCCTTTTTTAGGGGGGCCAGAACGGGAAAATTTTCCCCAAAATGACCGCAGAAAAAGAAAATTTCTTAGTTCTTTTTTCAAAATGACCCCCAAAAAAAAATTTGTTTCCCGCAAGTGTTGGTACAAAGCAAAACGTACCCTTAAAAAAAAGACGCAATATAAATGTCCACTTTTTCCTTTTGGCCCAAACCCCAAAACTTGCGTGACTTTCAAATCGGAAAAGAAAACTATCGAGTCATCCGTTTTTTCCTCGAAAGGCGGTAACTTTGGAATTTCCCGTTTTGGTTAGGCCGCTTTCGGGAAAAGACGGTGGGCTGGTGGATGTTCTCCAAAAGCCCGTAATCTTTTAATTTTAGCATCAGTCTCAGTTTCTAACTGCCCCAACTTTAAAAAACGCCCAGCAGGTTTTAGACAGCAAGGATTGTGAGACTCAACTAAAACAACTCTCAATGATTTTAGTAACGCTTAACAACAAAGCAAATAGATGCAATTTTTATTTTAATTTTTCAAACCTTTGATAAGGTTGACCATGGGGCCTCGCTTAAATTAGAACACATTGGCATGGCGGTTCTTTTTCTAAAAAGGGCCAGATCATTCCTCTTGGGAGAAGCAAAAGTTGTTGTGGAAGGTCGCTCCCACTGTAAACCACTTGTCAGGGGACCACAGGGAACGTTCTGGGGCCCTTGTTTTTCTTTAATTTATATAATAAAAAAAAAAAAAATGGGATTTATATACGCCTTCCACGGGGACAAGGCGCTTTCAAAGGCAAAAAAAATACCAAAAAAGCAAAGTAAAAAAAATGCATTGAAAAAAAGCTCAGAAAATGAAAAACAAAAAGGGCCTCCCATCTCTCCCACGCGCACACACACTCCACCATAGAAAGCACAATACACAACAGTCGCAACAAACACAAACATTTAGCGATCCACAGAGACAACAAAGCCCTCAACACAAGTAAAACCTCTCTTTATTGTTTGAAAAGGTGGGTTTCGGGGGGTTTTTAAAGGGAAAAAAAGGTTTAGAAAGTCTTAATTATAGGGGATTTATTTCCCGAGTTTTGGGGCTGCGTATGAAAAAACCGTTTCACCAGCGTTTACGATGGGACGTAACTGGGGAAAACGGAAGGCCTGGGTCGTACAAAAGTAAAACTCTCTCCCGGGAATACTAAAGGCTTTTTGCAGATGACAGTTATAATAGAACAATCAGAACAAAAAGAAAACCATTTTCAAGAAAACAAACGCTTTACAAGAGTGGGAAAGAATTGAAAATGGAATTTATCCCCAAAAGTGCCAGTGTTGCGTAAGAAAAAAACGCCACCAATTTAACATTACAACCAAATACTATTCTTAAAGAAACTAAAACTGCAAAATTTTAGGCGTGATTTAAAGATAGTCGTCCAAAGGAAGAACATTACAATTTAGAGTAAGAAAGCAAAAAACATCTTAGCTTTCTTATACAGGAATATCAATGACTGCCCCAAAAGGTTAAAGACGACTGCTACAAAACACTGGTTAGACCAGTACTGGAATATGGTTGCTCAGTTTGGGATCCTTACCATCTAAAGGACATTGATAACCTTGAAAAGATTCAGAAGAGAGCAGCACGGTTCGTAACAGGGAACCACATCAGAGAAAAGGGGAATACTAGGAAGAACATGAGGAAATTAGAATGGAAACCCTTAGAGAGAGAAGAGCTTTTATTAAACTTAACACCTTTTTCAAAGGCAGAGCTAAAGTAATTGATATTCCAATGGAACAACTAGTATTGAATAAAAGTAGCACCAGGAGTGGCGGTCAATGTTATACCATACCTGCATCAAATATTGACAGCCACTTACATTCTTTTTATCCCAGTTCTGTACGGCTGTGGAACTCACTGCCGGGTGCCATCAAGATTGCCACAGGTGCAATCTCATTCAAAAAACAGGTTGATTCGACAGTTTTGAGATCTGCATATTGACGTTTTCTATTTTTACTTCCCCAGATATTTTATTGAATATCGAGTGCGACCCTTGTTGCCAAGTTTGCTCCAGGGGCCAACAGTCTGAGTCGCACTGTTTTATGTTATTTTATTCTACTTTTTAACATGCGCGCTGGTGACCTACTCGTTTTTGAGTGAACCAGTATTTTAGGAAGAAGAAAGAAGAAGAAATTGACGTTCTTTATCTTCAGCTTCTCTCTGTAGTCTTTTTTCTTCAACTTCAGCTTCCCTCTGTAATCTTTTTTCTTCAACTTCAGCTTCCCTCTGTAGTCTTCTCTCTTCAAACTCTAGTTCTACTTTCCTTTGATTTCTTTCCCTTTCCAGTTTCCTTTGATTTTCTTCTCTCTCTCTCTTAGCCTGTCTGCCCTATCTATGCATGTTGCACATAGTTGGTAAGTTTTTCTCCATCAAAACCCAAGCGTTCTGCTTGTTGAACATATTTATCAAAATCATCCATTATGAACCCTCAACAGATATAAACACAAAACAATCTCTAAGTATGAATAAAAATAAGGCGATATATGATGATGCTATATGTTTCACAAAACGTAATTATAATATATTCAATTTCCGGTATAAACAGAAAACACACTTACTAAAACAAGGTAGATATGAAACACAAGGAATGTATTTTTCCAGAAGTATTTTGTTCTCGAAAACAGGTATCAATTTGTAATTTTTTTTTTAATGACGTTCAATGCTAATCTGTTTTTTTCCTAAGGAAAAAAAAACAATAAAGTTTTCTGGAAATAAATTCTTTATAAAGTCTTAGTTCTTAAATGTTCTTGTTGTCAGTCTTTCTTTCTTACTTAATTTCAAATGAATTTACAAAAAAAATGTATCGCCTTATACGATAAATGAATATAAATTTACAAAACAAATGGAAGCACAAACAATTAAAAAGAGGGGAAGAAACACAAACTAGCGGAAATCCTACCTAAAAGATGAAAATGTAGAAAGAAAACTAGATAGGAGCTTATTGAGGAGAAGGTTTAAGAGGTTTTGAAAAGGGGTGAAAGGAAATGAAAGGATACACAGGATCGGAACAGTAAGAAGAAATCAAGAACAGCAAAAGAAGCCTCAGACAGCACCCTAGTGGTCACTGTCTCCCGTGAAACTGGAGACGGTAAAAACAAATCACGCACAATATACACACTACAGTAATAATACAAAATGATTAACAATCACTCAATAAATGCACATTCACCCAAACGCAAAGAAGAAATCACAACACCAAAAAAAAACAATAGAAGAATTTATTAGGAGTCTTCCCCGCACTTGTCAACCTCTGTCCTGTTGAAGGAGACAAGGTCGGTTCAAACTCTGGGAAAAGGGGACTATTTGAAATGAAATGATAGGACAGAGAAAGAAAAAAAAAAAACAAAATAAACCTAATAAGGGCGATCACGGCTGCTCCCACTCTTGAACTAACCGCTCAATGTAGCGAGAAGCGGTGGGGCTCACCGATCGGGGGAAAAAAATAGGAACCAACAAACAAACAAAAAACACTAGCAAAACTCAGAGTCAGAAATAAGAAAGAAGTCCTCACTCGCACTGAAAATAAACTCGCTCACACACATAAACAGAAAAAAAAAATGCAAATACCCAATAAATAATTAAACTTTCTTTTTTTTTTTTTCTTCCCTCAAACCCTTGAGGGTACAAATCAAAATCTTTCTTTTTAATGAAAATATATTTTCTTTTTTTTTTTCAAACCCCGAGGGGACAAACAGAAATCTTTCCTCTGAGGGTACAAATAGAAATCTTTCGGAAACAAAACGGCAGCTACGTCGGGGTCACCACTGTCACTTTTGCACACATGCATTCATGACAGCATTTACTTCATACGCACACGCAATCTTTCCAATCAACCAAAAGGCGCACTACCGAATGTTTTTTCTTCTCCCCCTCTCCTTCGGGAAAAAACACTTTACTAAATCACATCAACCAATTTATAAACAGATTTTAGACATGTATCTCTCTTTACACTGAGAGATAAACTAATTCATTCAAGATTCTATTAAGTCATGGCCTTCACATTACATTAGCCCAAAACCCAGACCAGGAGAATAAATAACTCCTGTAATCATTGATGCCATGCCTGCATCAGATATAAGACTCCATACTGTCATGATTCCCTGTCTCAGACATCGTATCGCCCCTTGATTTCTCCCGTCACTGGAGATATGAGTTCCGACTCTCTCCTCGACTTCTCCTGTCACTGGAGAGATGATGAGTTCCAGGGGGCCGATAGCTCAGTTGGTAGAGCGCCAGACTCGTGATCCTGAGGTTGCGGGTTCGAATTTCGGTTTAGGGGGATTTTTCCCTCGGAGTTAACATTGGTTCTGACTCCATCCCCATATAGTCGTTCGGATGGGACTATAAACCGAGGTCTAGTCTGTGTACATGCACTAAAGATCATACACGGACTCTAAGATCCCGATGCTCATGTCCTAAGAGCGTGTGAGTACCGGCTACACGAAAATACACAATGCATGCAACCTGTGTGCCATAATAGTCTACTTGAAGACTGCGAGCACGGGGCAGGTTAAACATCCCCATCTGGAAGAAAAGAAGAACTCCTCTCCTCGACTTCTCCTGTCACTGGAGAGATGATGAGTTCCAACTCCTCTCCTGGAGTCTTTAATTGCTGGGGCTGAACTACGGTGTGTTCCCCACACCATGGCCATCTTTAACCACCTCCCGGAGTGAAAGGCGAAGGGCTGAAACACGAATAAGGTTCGTGTAAGTAACCTGCTTCCCAATTTAATTATGAATTCTTTCTTTCTCTTTTCTTTAGGTTTTCCCTGTAGCTTTCCCCAACTATCTATGGCTCACTGGTAATGACTGGTCAGCAGTGAGGACCAGCGTCCTGACAGGTTCGAGTCTCTAGGCCATCTGCTGAGCTAAACTGATTCTTTCCTCCTCCTCCTAGTGAGTGCATACTCAGTGTTCAAAACACATGACCAGCACCTTACCAGCCCTTATTAAACTCTCTCTCAGTGGTCACTTTCACCCATGACCACCCTTCTTTCTTTAATGAGTCATTCTCACAATTATTTGGGGACGCCCGCTATATAGTCAAGCCACATAAATATTCTTCCTTTTTTAGTTGTGGCATGGGGAAATGATTCATATCACCAACAACATGTGATGGAGCGTCACATGCCTTGATGTGAGGCTACGTCACATGACAGTTGCCACACTCCCTTGTGACTAAAACACTGCAATGACTCGATAGTGTTGCCCACACTCCCTTGCTGACT
>CM031599.1:9189232-9297187 GCA_018398815.1 Conus ventricosus | reverse complement strand
AAAACCACTGCAATGACTCGATAGTGTTGCCCACACTCCCTTGCTGACTAAAACCACTGCAATGACTCTATAGTGTTGTCCACACTCCCCTTGCCGACTAAAACCACTGCAATGACTCCATAGTGTTGTCCACACTCCCTTGCCGACTAAAACACTGCATTGACTCGACAGTGTTGTCCACACTCCCTTGCTGACTAAAACCACTGCAATGACTATAGTGTTGCCACACTCCCTTGCTGACTAAAACACTACAATGACTCTATAGTGTTGCCCACACTCCAGATTGCAATCTTCAGCTCCATTCCATTATGTGCTTTACAAATGGACTGTAGTGCATCTGGCTTCCCTCTCTCTGTGCATTACGGCAACGGTATGATGTGTGTGCGAGAGTGTCAGTTACTGTTTTTCTACGTGCTTTCATGCTCGCATTTGCCGACGAATATGTGCAACAGAGCGTATACATGTGTGTGTGTATTCACTATACTGCAACAAGTTATTCAGTTTCAAATGCAGGAAATCGAAAGCCCTCTATAGTCGGGCCCGTCATCGAATGGCGTTTGCTGAGGGAGGGGAGGGGTGGGGTGGGGTGGGGTGTTGGGGGGCGGGACTGATGGTCGCGAGTGTGCTACTTGTAGAGTCGGATTCGGGGCACACATTGCACGCCCTCTCTCTCCCTCCACTTTTGTAGAGTCGGATTCGGGGCACACATTGCACGCCCTCTCTCCCTCCACTTTTGGGGTGCGATACCTTCTCCCTCTCTCCTCGTCACTACTCGACACATCAATGGCCGTTAAAATTTAAGTCGTTCAATTCATGTTTGGTTGTAAAAAGTTAATTGTACTCAATCATTGGTTGATTCGGGACAGTCCATGTCATTCAATGTATTACTGCAGCTTGTGGCATTTAATTAATGATTGTTGCAATTAACGGCATTCAATCAGTGGTCGTTACGGTTCGTGTCATTCAAATGATTGCTGTTTGTTGTACCATGGTTGTTACAATTAATGTCATTCTGTCCACACATACGATGGTTTATGTCATTCAATTCATGGTGTCATTAATTCAATTGTTAATATGGTGAATGTCATTCAATCAACAATGGTTACGGTTTGTGTCGTGTATCATTCAGTTAATGATGATTACAGCTTGTATATTCCAATCATTACTTGGTACAGTGTGTCATTCAATCAAGATCACCAGTTTTTCCATCAATGGAGGTGTGGTTTCAGGTGTGTATTGTTCAATCAAACGATGTCGCCGTCATTTAATGATTTCTACATTACATATATGTCTGTGGGTCATCAACTGTCTCACAATACTGGTGGGTTTACTGTTTGCCTCATTCAACCAACAGTTTTGGATTTTTGGTGAATCAAGGGTTCCACATTAACGGTTACCCTTTGTCATTCAAACATGGGTTGCACATACTGGGCGACTGGTCATGTCCATCATTGGTTATGGGTATCAGCATCACCCCACCATAACTGTTACACACCTTTCTCCCGTCTACCACTGGTTACGGATATCAGCCATTACCCCACCATAACTGTTACACACCTCTTCCTCCTAACTTGCTCCCACTGTATGTCAACGTTGTATTCATTCATGTCAACATGTCGCTGAATGCTTTCTGAAGAGAAAAATAAAGTCAACAATCAAATAAAAGAGAGAGAACAGGAAGTGCTACCATGCGATTCCAAAGAGTACCTGTCGTGCGTGTTCCACATACATACACAATTGAGGAGAAGACTTGGCAACCCAGCCTGACATGGGCTGGCATTAATTCAGAGTGGTGTCTGCATCCTCTGTGGGGAAGGGCATTAATTCAGGGTGGCGTCTGCATCCTCTGTGGGGGGAGGGCATTAGTTCAGAGTGGTGTCTGCATCCTCTGTGGGGGAGGGCATTAGTTCAGAGTGGTGTCTGCATCCTCTGTGGGGGAGGCATTAGTTCAGAGTGGTGTCTGCATCCTCTGTGGGAAGGGCATTAATTCAGAGTGGTGTCTGCATCCTCTGTGGGGGAGGCATTAGTTCAGAGTGGTGTCTGCATCCTCTGTGGGGAAGGGCATTAATTCAGAGTGGTGGCTGCATCCTCTGTGGGGGGAGGGCATTAGTTCAGAGTGGTGTCTGCATCCTCTGTGGGGAAGGGCATTAATTCAGAGTGGTGTCTGCGTCCTCTGTGGGGAAGGGCATTAGTTCAGAGTGGTGTCTGCATCCTCTGTGGGGAAGGGCATTAATTCAGAGTGGTGTCTGCATCCTCTGTGGGGGGAGGGCATTAGTTCAGAGTGGTGTCTGCATCCTGTGTGGGGAAGGGCATTAATTCATCAGTGGTGTCTGCATCCTCTGTGGGGAAAGGAGAGACCCATGCTGAGGATCAGGTGAGCCAGTGTCCAGAACAGCGACTGCCAGTTATGCTGCTGGTGAAGGGAGCATAAACTGGTCACAGAGACCAGACCTGTGTCAATGATCAGTTAACACAGGGAGGACCTGTGTCAATGATCAGTTAAGATTTTCCCACAAACACAGGGAGGACCTGCGTCAATGATCAGTTAAGATTTTCCCACAAACACAGGGAGGACCTGCGTCAATGATCAGTTAAGATTTTCCCACAAACACAGGGAGGACCTGTCAATGATCAGTTAAGATTTTCCCACAAACACAGGGAGGACCTGTGTCAATGATCAGTTAAGATTTTCCCACAAACACAGGGAGGACCTGTGTCAATGATCAGTTAAGATTTTCCCACAAACACAGGGAGGACCTGTGTCAATGATCAGTTAAGATTTTCCCACAAACACAGGGAGGACCTGCGTCAATGATCAGTTAAGATTTTCCCACAAACAAGGAGGACCTGTGTCAATGATCAGTTAAGATTTTCCCACAAACACAGGGAGGACATGCGTCAATGATCAGTTAAGATTTTCCCACACAGGGAGGACCTGTGTCAATGATCAGTTAAGATTTTCCCACAAACACAGGGAGGACCTGCGTCAATGATCAGTTAAGATTTTCCCACACAGGGAGGACCTGTGTCAATGATCAGTTAAGATTTTCCCACAAACACAGGGAGGACCTGTGTCAATGATCAGTTAAGATTTTCCCACAAACACAGGGAGGACCTGCGTCAATGATCAGTTAAGATTTTCCCACAAACACAGGGAGGACCTGCGTCAATGATCAGTTAAGATTTTCCCACAAACACAGAGAGGACCGGTGTCAATGATCAGTTAAGATTTTCCCACAAACACAGGGAGGACATGTGTCAATGATCAGTTAAGATTTTCCCACAAACACAGGGAGGACCTGTGTCAATGATCAGTTAACACAGGGAGGACCTGTGTCAATGATCAGTTAAGATTTTCCCACAAACACAGGGAGGACCTGCGTCAATGATCAGTTAAGATTTTCCCACAAACACAGGGAGGACCTGTGTCAATGATCAGTTAAGATTTTCCCACAAACACAGGGAGGACCTGTGTCAATGATCAGTTAACACAGGGAGGACCTGTGTCAATGATCAGTTAATATTTTCCCACAAACACAGGGAGGACCTGCGTCAATGATCAGTTAAGATTTTCCCACAAACACAGGAGGACCTGCGTCAATGATCAGTTAAGATTTTCCCACAAACACAGGGAGGACCTGTGTCAATGATCAGTTAAGATTTTCCCACAAACACAGGGAGGACCTGTGTCAATGATCAGTTAAGATTTTCCCACAAACACAGGGAGGACCTGTGTTAATGATCAGTTAAGATTTTCCCATTAACACAGGGAGGACCTGTGTCAATGATCAGTTAAGATTTTCCCACAAACACAGGGAGGACCTGTGTCAATGATCAGTTAAGATTTTCCCACAAACACAGGGAGGACCTGCGTCAATGATCAGTTAAGATTTTCCCACACAGGGAGGACCTGTGTCAATGATCAGTTAAGATTTTCCCACAAACACAGGGAGGACCTGCGTCAATGATCAGTTAAGATTTTCCCACACAGGGAGGACCTGTGTCAATGATCGTTAAGATTTTCCCACAAACACAGGGAGGACCTGTGTCAATGATCAGTTAAGATTTTCCCACAAACACAGGGAGGACCTGCGTCAATGATCAGTTAAGATTTTCCCACAAACACAGGGAGGACCTGCGTCAATGATCAGTTAAGATTTTCCCACAAACACAGAGAGGACCGGTGTCAATGATCAGTTAAGATTTTCCCACAAACACAGGGAGGACATGTGTCAATGATCAGTTAAGATTTTCCCACAAACACAGGGAGGACCTGTGTCAATGATCAGTTAACACAGGGAGGACCTGTGTCAATGATCAGTTAAGATTTTCCCACAAACACAGGGAGGACCTGCGTCAATGATCAGTTAAGATTTTCCCACAAACACAGGGAGGACCTGTGTCAATGATCAGTTAAGATTTTCCCACAAACACAGGGAGGACCTGTGTCAATGATCAGTTAACACAGGGAGGACCTGTGTCAATGATCAGTTAAGATTTTCCCACAAACACAGGGAGGACCTGCGTCAATGATCAGTTAAGATTTTCCCACAAACACAGGAGGACCTGCGTCAATGATCAGTTAAGATTTTCCCACAAACACAGGGAGGACCTGTGTCAATGATCAGTTAAGATTTTCCCACAAACACAGGGAGGACCTGTGTCAATGATCAGTTAAGATTTTCCCACAAACACAGGGAGGACCTGTGTTAATGATCAGTTAAGATTTTCCCATTAACACAGGGAGGACCTGTGTCAATGATCAGTTAAGATTTTCCCACAAACACAGGGAGGACCTGTGTCAATGATCAGTTAAGATTTTCCCACAAACACAGGGAGGACCTGCGTCAATGATCAGTTAAGATTTTCCCACAAACACAGGGAGGACATGTGTCAATGATCAGTTAAGATTTTCCCACAAACACAGGGAGGACCTGTGTCAATGATCAGTTAAGATTTTCCCACAAACACAGGGGGGACCTGTGTCAATGATCAGTTAAGATTTTCCCACAAACACAGGGAGGACCTGTGTCAATGATCAGTTAAGATTTTCCCACAAACACAGGGAGGACCTCTGTCAATGATCAGTTAAGATTTTCCCACAAACACAGGGAGGACTTGTGTCAATGATCAGTTAACACAGGGAGGACCTGTGTCAATGATCAGTTAAGATTTTCCCACAAACACAGGGAGGACCTGCGTCAATGATCAGTTAAGATTTTCCCACAAACACAGGGAGGACCTGTGTCAATGATCAGTTAAGATTTTCCCACAAACACAGGGAGGACCTGTGTCAATGATCAGTTAAGGTTTTCCCACAAACACAGGGAGGACCTGTGTCAATGATCAGTTAACACAGGGAGGACCTGTGTCAATGATCAGTTAAGATTTTCCCACAAACACAGCGAGGACCTGTGTCAATGATCAGTTAAGATTTTCCCACAAACAAAGGGAGGACCTGTGTCAATGATCAGCTAAGATTTTCCCACAAACACAGGGAGGACCTGTGTCAATGATCAGTTAAGATTTTCCCACAAACACAGGGAGGACCTGTGTCAATGATCAGTTAAGATTTTCCCACAAACACAGGGAGGACATGTGTCAATGATCAGTTAAGATTTTCCCACAAACACAGGAGGACCTGTGTCAATGATCAGTTAACACAGGGAGGACCTGTGTCAATGATCAGTTAAGATTTTCCCACAAACACAGGGAGGACCTGCGTCAATGATCAGTTAAGATTTTCCCACAAACACAGGGAGGACCTGTGTCAATGATCAGTTAAGATTTTCCCACAAACACAGGGAGGACCTGTGTCAATGATCAGTTAACACAGGGAGGACCTGTGTCAATGATCAGTTAAGATTTTCCCACAAACACAGGGAGGACCTGCGTCAATGATCAGTTAAGATTTTCCCACAAACACAGGAGGACCTGCGTCAATGATCAGTTAAGATTTTCCCACAAACACAGGGGGGACCTGTGTCAATGATCAGTTAAGATTTTCCCACAAACACAGGGAGGACCTGTGTCAATGATCAGTTAAGATTTTCCCACAAACACAGGGAGGACCTGTGTTAATGATCAGTTAAGATTTTCCCATGAACACAGGGAGGACCTGTGTCAATGATCAGTTAAGATTTTCCCACAAACACAGGGAGGACCTGCGTCAATGATCAGTTAAGATTTTCCCACAAACACAGGGAGGACCTGCGTCAATGATCAGTTAAGATTTTCCCACAAACACAGGGAGGACCTGCGTCAATGATCAGTTAAGATTTTCCCACAAACACAGGGAGGACCTGCGTCAATGATCAGTTAAGATTTTCCCACAAACACAGGGAGGACCTGTGTCAATGATCAGTTAAGATTTTCTTACAAACACAGGGAGGACCTGTGTCAATGATCAGTTAATATTTTCCCACAAACACAGGGAGGACCTGTGTCAATGATCAGTTAAGATTTTCCCACAAACACAGGGAGGACCTGTGTCAATGATCAGTTAAGATTTTCCCACAAACACAGGGAGGACCTGTGTCAATGATCAGTTAAGATTTTCCCACAAACACAGGGAGGACCTGTGTCAATGATCAGTTAAGATTTTCCCACAAACACAGGGAGGACCTGTGTCAATGATCAGTTAAGATTTTCCCACAAACACAGGGAGGACCTGTGTCAATGATCAGTTAAGATTTTCCCACAAACACAGGGAGGACCTGTGTCAATGATCAGTTAAGATTTTCCCACAAACACAGGGAGGACCTGTGTCAATGATCAGTTAAGATTTTCCCACAAACACAGGGAGGTGAACAGACCTGAACAATGCTGAGCCTGAACATAAAGTCGTCTTCGAGCTGTGACATAATTGTATTTTTACAAGAACCAAGGCCAAATAGTATTGTAAAACCTTCAAAAGAAGCACTTTTGTTATCCGAAGTCCTGTCCCTTTCAAGGCCAAATAGTGTTGTAGAACCTTCAAAAGTAGCACTCTTTCATTATCCAAAGTGCTGTCCCTTTCAGTGTGTTTTAGTATGGCCAAGGGCGGTCATTCAGGCCTATCACCTCACTGGCAAAAAACACCCTCCAACAAAAAATACCAACATCCTCTGTATGTCATTCTCAACCAAATATTCACAGCGATTATTAACATCATTAAACACAAAAATCCTTCAAGTAAATCAACCAGGTCGTGCATACTACTTCATTTTTTTCTCATAATCATTACAAGAAATGAGTTTATAAACAGAAAGAAAAAAAGTTAGAAATAGAGTTTGTTTAGAACTTACCGCCAATGACATTGACAAACAAAGCACATGACAAGACACGATGCATTTCAACCACTTGGGTCTTCTTCAGGCGAAAAAATAAATCACATTTAACATGTGGGACAGTACAAACAAAGAACGAAAAAAGAAGAAAAATGACTCATCCGTTGTCGTCCATGTGGTCGGTGGGCGGAAATGACATGGGGCCAGGGGATTATGGGAGAGGAAACGGAGGGGGGGGGGGGGGGGGGTTTGCGTCGGGGGAGGTGTGTGTGTGTGATATGATAGGGTTGTGTGTCTAGTTTATTGGGATGGTGTGGTATCTTTGTGATGGTTGTGGTAATGGTGGATTGATAATAATGGTAAGGGGAAAGAAGGGGGGGGGGGGGGACTGAGGGGGAAAAAAAAAAAAATTGTGGGGGGGGGTGGAATTTAAGGGAAGGATAAAACAAAATTAAGATTAAATAGATGGAGGGTTGCTGTAACTACTGTATGAAGTGAGTGAAGGGGATGTGTGGTGGTGGTATGTATGGTGTGTGTGTATGTGTGTGTGTTGGTAGGGATATTGCCAACTGATGTGGAAGTGGTGGGTATGTGTGTTTGGTTATTGTTGGATATTGATCCCTTGGGGTGTAGTGTGCCCAGTTTGGCAATGAGATGGGATTCTTGAGTTGTGCGTTCAAAGCTGTCACTCTGTGACTGCCAGAGTGCCATAACTTTGACATGGTCGATTTTGTGTTGGGCGTGGTTGAAGTGTAGGGCGATGGGTTTGGGTCGGTGGTGGCGGATATCAGCCAGGTGTTCAGAGATGCGTGTTTCAAGTGTGCGTGACGTTTCCCCTATGTAGATCTTGCCACACAGCTGGCAGTGGATGGCATATATAATGTTGCGGCTCTGACATGAGAATGTGCGTTTGACTGTGAAGGAGTCTTTGGGGCCCTGTAAGATGGTGTCTGGTTTGGTGAGGGGGCAGATTTTGCAGTTGGGTTTAGAGCAGGGGTGACTACCTGGTGGTGTAGCTGTGGTTCTGTTCAAACTGGACCGCACGAGGAGGTCTTCGAGGTTTTTGTCACGTTTGAATGTGATCATGGGTTTGGTATGGAAGGCGGGTTTGTGGTTATGTACAATGTGCCAATTGGATTTGAGGATCCTACAGATGGGGAGGTGTGCGGGTGGTAGAGGAGGTAGGCTGTGGGTCTGTCTGTCTTGGTTGGATGCTGGGTTTCCAGAGCAGATGTTCTGGATACAGCTATGGTGCGGCGGAGTGCTGCATTGATGATGGAACTGGGGTATCCGCGGTTGGTGAAAAATTGTGACATTTTGGCTGCTTGTATTGTGAAGTCTTCCTCGCTGGAGCAGAGTCTGCGAAGACGGAGAAATTGTGAGTATGGGATGCTGTCTTTAGTGTATGGGTTGTGGGAGGATGAGTAGTCTAGGTATGCATGTGCGTCGGTGGGTTTGTAGAAAATGGAGGTTTTGAGTAGGCCTTCTTCAAGGGAGATGGTGATGTCTAGGAAGTTGACTGACTGCGAAATGGTGTAGGTAAGTCGGATAGATGGATGGAAGGTCTGGGCAAAGTTGAGGAAGTTGAGGAGGTCTTGTTTTGGCATAGATGTGGCTCCCAGTCCCCTCCTCAACTTCCTCAACTTTGCCCAGACCTTCCATCCATCTATCCGACTTACCTACACCATTTCGCAGTCAGTCAACTTCCTAGACATCACCATCTCCCTTGAAGAAGGCCTACTCAAAACCTCCATTTCTACAAACCCACCGACACACATGCATACCTAGACTACTCATCCTCCCACAACCCATACACTAAAGACAGCATCCCATACTCACAATTTCTCCGTCTTCGCAGACTCTGCTCCAGCGAGGAAGACTTCACAATACAAGCAGCCAAAATGTCACAATTTTTCACCAACCGCGGATACCCCAGTTCCATCATCAATGCAGCACTCCGCCGCACCATAGCTGTATCCAGAACATCTGCTCTGGAAACCCAGCATCCAACCAAGACAGACAGACCTACAGCCTACCTCCTCTACCACCCGCACACCCTCCCCATCTGTAGGATCCTCAAATCCAATTGGTACATTGTACATAACCACAAACCCGCCTTCCATACCAAACCCATGATCACATTCAAACGTGACAAAAACCTCAAAGACCTCCTCGTGCAGTCCAGTTTGAACAGAACCACAGCTACACCACCAGGTACTCACCCCTGCTCTAAACCCAACTGCAAAATCTGCCCCCTCACCAAACCAGACATCATCTTACAGGGCCCCAAAGACTCCTTCACAGTCAAACGCACATTCTCATGTCAGAACCGCAACATTATATATGCCATACACTGCCAGCTGTGTGGCAAGATCTACATAGGGGAAACGTCACGCACACTTGAAACACGCATCTCTGAACACCTGGCTGATATCCGCCACCACCGACCCAAACCCGTCGCCCTACACTTCAACCACACCCAACACAACATCGACCATTTCAAAGTTATGGCACTCTGGCAGTCACAGAGTGACAGCTTTGAACGCACAACTCAAGAATCCCATCTCATTGCCAAACTGGGCACACTACACCCCCAAGGCATCAATATCCAACAATAACCAAACACACATACCCACCACTTCCACATCAGTTGGCAATATCCCCTACCAACACACACACATACACACACACATACATACACCACCACCACATCCCCTTCACTCACTTCATACAGTAGTTACAGCAACCCTCCATCTATTTAATCTTAATTTTGTTTTATCCTTCCCCTTAAATTCCACCCCCCCCCCCCCCCACATTTTTTTTTTTCCCCTCAGTTCCCCCCCCCCCCCCCCCCCCCTTCTTTCCCCTTACCATTATTATCAATCCACCATTACCACAACCATCACAAAGATACCACACCATCCCAATAAACTAGACACACAACCCTATCATATCACACACACACACCTCCCCCGACGCAACCCCCCCCCCCCCCCCCCCCCCCCCCTCCCGTTTCCTCTCCCCATAATCCCCCTGGCCCCATGTCATTTCCCGCCCACCGACCACATGGACGACAACGGATGAGTCATTTTTCTTTCCTCTTTTTTCGTTCTTTGTTTGTACTGTCCCACATGTTAAATGTGATTTATTTTTTCGCCTGAAGAAGACCCAAGTGGTTGAAATGCATCGTGTCTTGTCATGTGCCTTGTTTGTCAATGTCATTGGCGGTAAGTTCTAAACAAATTCTATTTCTAACTTTGCTTCGTTCGCCGCCATCAGTCACTCCATTTTGAAATTTTTTTAGAAAGAAAAAAGAAAAAAAACGTACATTGTCCCCAGTTTCCTAAGATAAAATTTTTTAGTAAAAACACAACAGTAATCACATCACGGATATTAAAAAAACACAATTTTTCTTTCCAAGTCGTATGGCCAACAGGCACTGCCGAATGGATTGCAGTGCTTACAGTGCGTGTGATGGCCAGTTTCACTGTGATTTGTCGTGTCCAGCCAGCCCTACACTGCTGTCACCACAGACACAGGCAGAACTCCTGTCCTGAAGCACCAACAATGACCAGACTGTCTGCCTACCAACCAATCCACGCCAAAGCCACGCCACTGACATCCACGAGGAAGACAACTCTTAGTTCATGCTGACAGCCCCCATCCATTCTGCTCCTTTCATTTGTCACCCTCAGGTTACAACCATGGGTGCAAACAGGCAGAGTGAGACTAGTGTCCACTCTGGACAATGTGTAGTAGTCTCCCTTCCACTGCCAACGGTATCCCAACCATGCTGACCCACCACACATGGTCGTGGCATTCTGTCCTCACATTACACACAACCTTCAGACTGCCTGTTACATAACTGACCATCCACACAGTGTCACTGCTCTGTCCCCTCATTACACAACCTTCAGACTGCCTGTTACATAACTGACCATCCACACAGTGTCACTGCTCTGTCCCCTTATTACACACACACAACCTTCAGACTGCCTGTTACATAACTGACCATCCACACAGTGTCACTGCTCTGTCCCCACATTACACACAACCTTTAGACTGCCTGTTACATAACTGACCATCCACACAGTGTCACTACTCTGTCCCCACATTACACACAACCTTCAGACTGCCCGTTACATAACTGACCATCCACACAGTGTCACTGCTCTGTCCCCTCATTACACACAACCTTCAGACTGCCTGTTACATAACTGACCATCCACACAGTGTCACTACTCTGTCCCCACATTACACACAACCTTCAGACTGCCCGTTACATAACTGACCATCCACACAGTGTCACTGCTCTGTCCCCTCATTACACACACACAACCTTCAGACTGCCTGTTACATAACTGACCATCCACACAGTGTCACTACTCTGTCCCCACATTACACACAACCTTCAGACTGCCTGTTACATAACTGACCATCCACACAGTGTCACTACTCTGTCCCCACATTACACACAACCTTCAGACTGCCCGTTACATAACTGACCATCCACACAGTGTCACTACTCTGTCCCCACATTACACACAACCTTCAGACTGCCTGTTACATAACTGACCATCCACACAGTGTCACTACTCTGTCCCCACATTACACACAACCTTCAGACTGCCTGTTACATAACTGACCATCCACACAGTGTCACTACTCTGTCCCCACATTACACACAACCTTCAGACTGCCTGTTACATAACTGACCATCCACACAGTGTCACTGCTCTGTCCCCTCATTACACACAACCTTCAGACTGCCTGTTACATAACTGACCATCCACACAGTGTCACTACTCTGTCCCCACATTACACACAACCTTCAGACTGCCCGTTACATAACTGACCATCCACACAGTGTCACTGCTCTGTCCCCACATTACACACACACAACCCTCAGACTGCCCGTTACATAACTGACCATCCACACAGTGTCACTGCTCTGTCCCCTCATTACACACACACAACCTTCAGACTGCCCGTTACATAACTGACCATCCACACAGTGTCACTACTCTGTCCCCTCATTACACACAAACAACCTTCAGACTGCCTGTTACATAACTGACCATCCACACAGTGTCACTACTCTGTCCCCTCATTACACACACACAACCTTCAGACTGCCTGTTACATAACTGACCATCCACACAGTGTCACTGCTCTGTCCCCACATTACACACAACCTTCAGACTGCCTGTTACATAACTGACCATCCACACAGTGTCACTACTCTGTCCCCACATTACACACAACCTTCAGACTGCCTGTTACATAACTGACCATCCACACAGTGTCACTGCTCTGTCCCCTCATTACACACACACAACCTTCAGACTGCCTGTTACATAACTGACCATCCACACAGTGTCACTGCTCTGTCCCCACATTACACACAACCTTCAGATTGCCCGTTACATAACTGACCATCCACACTGGGGCACAGATGTTCAATTTCACTGCTCTGTCCCCATGCTACATAACAACCCTCAAACTACCTGTTATATAACTGACCATCCACACTGGGGCACAGATGTTTAATTTCACTGCTCTGTCCCCATGTTAAATTTTTTAAAAACCTCGAACGGCATGTTATTTTACTGACCATCCACACTGGGGCACAGATGTTCAATTTCACTGCTCTGTCCCCATGTTACATAAAAATAACTCGAACGGTATGTTATATAACTGAATGTCACAGATTCAAGTTTCATTATGTTTTCCCCACACTACATAAAAAAAACCTCGAACACCATGTTACATAACTGACCATGCACACAGTGTCACTACTTTTTCCCACATTACATTTTTTTTTTTTAAATCACACGGCAGGTTACATAACTGACCATCTGCACAGGGTCATGGGTGTTCCAGTGTCACTACTTTTTCCCACATTACATTTTTTTTAAAAATCACACGGCAGGTTACATAACTGACCATCTGCACAGGGTCACGGGTGTTCCAGTATCACTACTTTTTCCCACATTACATTAAAAAAAAAACCTCAAATGGCATGCTATACAGCTGACCATCCTCACTCGGTCATGTTACACACAGTAACCAGAGAAACACACTGACCAGACACCTAACACAAAACCCAGGTGAACGGATCACAACGGCAGACAACCAAAAGCAGCAGCAGAAAAGGAGAACATACTGGTTCATGATTTCCACCAATGTTAACTATACTGAAAAAGCCCCCTCCCTGAGTATCCTCACAGGATGCGCCAACACTGATTTCCAGAAATAATTCTAACTTTTTTTTTAATGTAAATGCTGTTTTAAGTCACCAATTCTTGCTGAAAACCCAGATACAGGAGTCATGTCATGAATGGATCCACATGGTGTGTTTGTAGTTTTCATACTGCTGTCAGAAATATTTGCTTTTTGTGATTTATCATCCTGATAAAATAATCTATTAAAAAAATCCATATTAGCACAAATCACACAGCACAGTCATAGATAAGGAACAGTTTTCATGCAAGGCAATTTTCAGGGGAACACTTAAAACTTCAAAAAACAACCAACTATCATGAAATTGTTTCTGGATAATAGTTTTACCCTGGTGTGCTTGGGTTTCTTTTATATACTAGGAAATTAATACTCTTATAGCAATACTAACTCTTCACGCATCATATCATGTTTGTTGGTGACTAACACTACCCTATACAAGTGATACACAACAGAAAACTGGAATACGACTGAACTGTTTCTCAGGGTTCAATCTGTAGTAAAATGTGCAACTGATGAGGGAGGAGGGGGAGGAGGGCACACCTCTCTAGTCTGTCTGGCATCCCCCAAATCTTTGTCCCCTGTACCGGGCAAAGACCCTGCTTTCCTTGTTGGGTCTTACCACTAAATACATAACATTATCCAGTACACCTAAAGATGGACATTTGCACCTGACTGCTTCAACATTGGGATTCATAGCATCCAACTGTATATCCATCCAATCCCATCAATGACGACGACACAACTGAAATTCATAAAGGTAGATCAAAACATTGTTATGCCCTGGGCAAAAATATAGTAACGCTCAGATTCTAAAACAATAGAAGATACATAAAAAAAAGTAATGGCGTCAAAAGAAATACACAAAGGGTGCTGGGGCCAAACAAACAATGCAGACTGGGCACCACTGTAACATGCACAGGGTTTATAGTGCACATCTGTGCAGTGACAGGTTGTCTTCAGGTTCTACAGTGTTGACAGCACACACCTGTGTAGTGACAGGTTGTTTTCAGGTTCTACAGTGTTGACACACCTGTGTAGAGTTGTCTTCAGGTTCTACAGTGTTGACAGCTTACATCTGTGTAGTGACAGGGGGAGGCTGACCCATCTTTTATGCCACCTCAACAGCACTGCCCCCACACCGCTCATTCTGACACCCCCCCCCCAACCGACCCCATCCAAAGCCACAGTCCCACCAGTCCTGCCGCAGCCCTGGCATCGGCAATCCACAGGGAGCAGTCAATGTTAAGTCGTCAAGAGGCAACCCACCAGAGGAGACACTACACTGCTGCTAAGTCACTTCGGTGGTGTTCAGAGGCGCCTGTTCTGATCCAACATATGCAGGGCACCACCTACTAAGCCCCCTACTGATGACAATAGTTGCTTCGTCGTGGAGCCCGCGTGAGTGAGCTCCACCTCCAGAGGGTGTCACATACTGCGATATATACACTGACCACAGCATGGATGGCCAGTACTCCTCATTCTAAGGCTGACTTTCTCTCACTGACCACAGCATGGACGGCCTCATTCTAAGGGCGACTTTCTCTCATTGACCACAGCATGGACGGCCAGTGCCCCTCATTCTAAGGGCGACTTTCTCTCATTGACCACAGCATGGACGGCCAGTGCCCCTCATTCTAAGGGCGACTTTCTCTCATTGACCACAGCATGGACGGCCAGTGCCCCTCATTCTAAGGGCGACTTTCTCTCACTGACCACAGCAAGGATGGCCAGTACTCCTCATTCTAAGGGTGACTTTCTCTCACTGACCACAGCATGGACGGCCTCATTCTAAGGGCGACTTTCTCTCATTGACCACAGCATGGACGGCCAGTGCCCCTCATTCTAAGGACGACTTTCTCTCACTGACCACAGCATGGACGGCCTCATTCTAAGGGCGACTTTCTCTCATTGACCACAGCATGGACGGCCAGTGCTCTTCTCAGCCCTGATGTGGCCCTTTGCGGTCGGCTGGGCTATAAGCAACATTATCTTATCCCCCCCTCATTCTAAGGGCGACTTTCTCTCACTGACTACTGCATGGACGGCCAGTGCCCCTCATTCTAAGGGCGACTTTCTCTCACTGACTACTGCATGGACAGCCTCATTGTAAGGGCGACTTTCACTGACCACAGCATGGTCAGCCAGTACCCCTCATTGTAAGGGTGACTTTCTCTCACTGACCACAGCATGGTCAGCCAGTACCCCTCATTCTAAGGGCGACTTTCTCTCACTGACCACAGCATGGTCAGCCAGTATCCCTCATTCTAAGGGCGACTTTCTCTCACTGATCACAGCATGGACGGCCAGTACCCCTCATTCTAAGGGCGACTTTCTCTCACTGACCACAGCATGGACGGCCTCATTGTAAGGGCGACTTTCTCTCACTGACCACAGCATGGACGGCCAGTACCCCTCATTCTAAGGGCGACTTTTTACATAGCCGTCTCATCCTATTATCACCACTGGCTTGCATGCTCTACAGAAGGTGGAGATACTACTGCTCTACACCCCTCACCCCCCTTTTCCACCTCTATCACCTTCTCTCCACCCATCCCCCCTTGCTTCAAGGAGAAACTAAAATGATGAAGAAACCGAGTAAATCACTGCATGCATTACAAAGATCTTTCCCTGGTAATGATTCACATACATCATCTGTCGGACAGTCAGTCACATCTGCATAGGTTTGTATTAGTAAACTATTCCATGAATAACAAAAAATACCTCTTAGATGTGATAATTCTTACACACACAAAAAAACTTTGATCATTGGTGATGAAAAAACGAAAGAAAGAACAGCAAGGAGTTAAGTATGTCTGCAGTTTTGTGACAGTAAAACATCCCAAGTTCAAACTTCTAGACTTGCCAGCCACCAGAAATGTCTGTGCCAACACAGTACCTTGCATGTATTCTTCTCCCCTGACCACAACAGTCAAGACCAACCAACACTACTCAGCACCTGTCACACACCTGTCTGATGACCAGGTCACATCAGACTGACCAACACCACTGTCACACACCTGTCTGATGACCATGTCATATCAGACTGACCAACACCACTGTCACACACCTGTCTGATGACCATGTCATATCAGACTGACCAACACCACTGTCACACACCTGTCCGATGACCAGGTCACATCAGACTGACCAACACCACTGTCACACACCTGTCTGATGACCATGTCACACCACCCCCATACCCAGACCACAATTCAAAGTTCACCTGCTTGTCTCTTGTTAGTTCCAAACATAAAGGGCTCTGCTTTTAAGCAGTTAGGTAAATAAACATGCCATGTGAACCGACTGATATTAAAAAGCTACAGGAGAAAGCTGCGTCATCAAAGTGAGTTGCTGATTCGGATTACCTTTGTCAAAGATGCATATCACACCAGAGGTTAAGGATCAATGGCAACAGATATAGGCTGTATGTGCAAGTACAAGTGCGTGCGCACACACACACACACACACACACACACACACACGCACACACACACACACACACACTCGCACACACACACACACACACACTCACACACACACACACACACTCACACACACTCACACTCACACACACCCACCCACACACACAGCTACTTCTAAAAATACCTTAAGGCAAGCCAGATGAAGCAGAAAAACGTCAATACTGTAACTGTCAGAAAACAAACACACTGTGTGTGGCACCTTAACCAAAACAAACTGGAGACAACCTTAAGGCACAGTCATTGAAGACACTGTGCATCTAGAACCAAGACATTCTTGTCTCAGTGGCACACAAAACCCACTGTACATACATTTAATGAACAAAACAGCAATATGTCTTTGCATGGCACTGTAAAGAAAATACCTGAACTGAAAGAATGTTAAGGGCACAGTAAACTTGCACTGAAGTAGATCAACTGCACATCTTAACAGGACAGACAAACACAGCACGACAAGATGTCCAACAAGGATACCACTAAACAAAGAATTTACAGTGAAGGTTTTCCACAGGGTCACAGGGGGGTTGGTTCCAATTCCACACAGTCAATGCTTCAGAATTTCCTCCTGTGTCTGGCTTTCCATGCCACAGACATCAGATGACAGGCTGGACCGCATTTCTGCCTAAGATATGAACAGATGCCTCAGTGGACATCAGTTCTGACAGAGACGCTGAAGAGATCATTAGATGGATAGCAATTCCTATTAGAGGCACTGTTGAGATCATTAGATGGACAACAATTCCTGTTAGAGACACTGAAGATATGATTGGATGGACGGCAATTCCTGTTAAAGACATGAAGAGATCATTAGATGGACGGCAATTCCTGTTAAAGACACTGAAGAGATCATTAGATGGACGGCAATTTCCTGTTAAAGACACAGATGAGATCACTAGACTGAACCCACTTCCCGTTAGGTTTTGGTGAGGTAATGGTGCTTACAGGCCAGCCAACCCCAAAGGGCCATCCATATCAGGGTTGTCACCGCCTGACGTCAACACATTACATGATCAGATGGACCCCAATTCCTCTTAGAAACACTGTACAGATGATCAGATGACCCCAATTCCTCTTAGAAACACTGTACAGATGATCAGATGGACCCCATTTCCTCCTAGAAACACTTACAGATGATCAGATGGACCCCAATTCCTCTTAGAACACTGTACAGATGATCAGATGGACACCAATTCCCTTAGAAACACTGTACAGTGGATCACATGGACCCCAATCCTCTTAGAAACACTTACAGATGATCAGATGGACCCCAATTCCTCTTAGAAACACTGTACAGATGATCAGATGGACCCCCAAATCCTCTTAGAAACATTGTACAGATGATCAGTTGGACCCCAATTCCACTTAGAAACATTGTGCAGATGATCAGATGGACCCCAATTCCCCTTAGAAACATTGTACAGATGATCAGATGGACCCCAATTCCTCTTTGAAACACTGTACAGATGATCAGATGGACCCCAATTCCTCTTAGAAACACTGTACAGATGATCAGATGGACCCCAATTCCTCTTAGAAACACTGTACAGATGATCAGATGGACCCCAATTCCTCTTAGAAACACTGTACAGATGATCAGATGGACCCCAATTCCTCTAAACACTGTACGGATGATCAGATGGACCCCAATTCCTCTTAAAAACATTGTACAGATGATCAGATAGACCCAATTCGTCTTAGAAACATTGTACAGATGATCAGATGGACCCCAATTCCTCTTAGAAACATTGTGCAGAGATGGACCCAATTCCACTTAGAAACTTTGTGCAGATAATCAGATGGACCCCAATTCCTCTTAGAAAACATGTACAGATGATCAGATGGACCCCAATTCCTCTTAACACTGTACGGATGATCAGATGGACCCCAATTCGTCTTAGAAACATTGTACAGATGATCAGATGGACCCCAATTCCACTTAGAAACATTGTACAGATGATCAGATGGACCCCAATTCCTCTTAGAAACACTTACAGATGATCAGATGGACCCCAAATCCTCTTAGAAACACTGTACAGATGATCAGATGGACCCCAATTCCTCTTAGAAACACTGTACAGATGATCAGATGGACACCAATTCCTCTTAGAAACACTGTACAGATGATCACATGGACCCCAATCCTCTTAGAAACACTTACAGATGATCAGATGGACCCCAATTCCTCTTAGAAACACTGTACAGATGATCAGATGGACCCAACTCCTCTTAGAAACATTGTACAGATGATCAGTTGGACCCCAATTCCACTTAGAAACATTGTGCAGATGATCAGATGGACCCCAATTCCTCTTAGAAACATTGTACAGATGATCAGATGGACCCCAATTCCTCTTTGAAACACTGTACAGATGATCAGATGGACCCCAATTCCTCTTAGAAACACTGTACAGATGATCAGATGGACCCCAATTCCTCTTAGAAACACTGTACAGATGATCAGATGGACCCCAATTCCTCTTAGAAAAAACTGTACAGATGATCAGATGGACCCCAATTCCTCTAAACACTGTACGGATGATCAGATGGACCCCAATTCCTCTTAAAAACATTGTACAGATGATCAGATAGACCCCAATTCGTCTTAGAAACATTGTACAGATGATCAGATGGACCCCAATTCCTTTAGAAAACATTGTGCAGAGATGGACCCCAATTCCACTTAGAAACTTTGTGCAGATAATCAGATGGACCCCAATTCCTCTTAGAAACACTGTACAGATGATCAGATGGACCCCAATTCCTCTTAACACTGTACGGATGATCAGATGGACCCCAATTCGTCTTAGAAACATTGTACAGATGATCAGATGGACCCCAATTCCTCTTAGAAACATTTTGCAGAAGATCAGATGGACCCAATTCCACTTAGAAACATTGTTTCAGATGATCAGATGGACCCCAATTCCTCTTAGAAACACTTACAGATGATCAGATGGACCCAAATCCTCTTAGAAACACTGTACAGATGATCAGATGGACCCCAATTCTCTTAGAAACACTGTACAGATGATCACATGGACCCCAATTCCTCCTAGAAACACTGTACAGATGATCAGATGGACCCAAATTCCTCTTAGAAACATTGTGCAGATGATCAGATGGACCCCAATTCCTCTTAGAAAACACTGTACGGATGATCACATGGACCCCAATTCATCTTAGAAACATTGTACAGATGATCAGATGGACCCCAATTCCTCTTAGAAACATTGTGCAGATGATCAGATGGACCCAATTCCACTTAGAAACATTGTACAGATGATCAGATGGACCCCAATGCCTCTTAGAAACACTTACAGATGATCAGATGGACCCCAAATCCTCTTAGAAACACGTACAGATGATCAGATGGACCCCAATTCCTCTTAGAAACACTTACAGATGATCAGATGGACCCCAATTCCTCCTAGAAACACTGTACAGATGATCAGATGGACCCCAATTCCTCTTAGACATTGTGCAGATGATCAGATGGACCCAATTCCTCTTAGAAACATTGTGCAGATGATCAGATGGACCCAATTCCTCTTAGAAACACTTACAGATGATCAGATGGACCCCAATTCCTCCTAGAAACACTTACAGATGATCAGATGGACCCCAATTCCTCTTAGAAACATTGTGCAGATGATCAGATGGACCCAATTCCTCTTAGAAACACTGTACAGATGATCAGATGGACCCCAATTCCTCTTAGAAAAAATTGATGCAGATGATCAGATGGACCCCAATTCCTCTTAAAAGAAACACTTACAGATGATCAGATGGACCCCAATTCCTCCTAGAAACACTGTACAGATGATCAGATGGACCCCAATTCCTCTTAGAAACATTGTGCAGATGATCAGATGGACCCCAATTCCTCTTAGAAACACTGTACGGATGATCAGATGGACCCCCAATTCGTCTAGAAACATTGTACAGATGATCAGATGGACCGCAATTCCTCTTAGAAACATTGTGCAGATGATCCGATGGACCCAATTCCACTTAGAAACACTGTACAGATGATCCGATGGACCCAATTCCTCTTAGAAACACTTACAGATGATCAGATGGACCCACATCCTCTTAGAAACACTGTACAGATGATCAGATGGACCCCAATTCCTCTTAGAAACACAGATGATCAGATGGACCCCAAATCCTCTTAGAAACACTGTACAGATGATCAGATGGACCCCATTTCCTCCTAGAAACACTTACAGATGATCAGATGGACCCCAATTCCTCCTAGAAACACTGTACAGATGATCAGATGGACCCCAATTCCTCTTAGAAACATTGTGCAGATGATCAGATGGACCCCAATTCCTCTTAGAAACACGTACAGATGATCAGATGGACCCCATTTCCTCCCAGAAACACTTACAGATGATCAGATGGACCCCAATTCCTCTTAGAAACATTGTGCAGATGATCAGATGGACCCCAATTCTCTTAGAAACACTTACAGATGATCAGATGGACCCCAAATCCTCTTAGAAACACTTACAGATGATCAGATGGACCCCAATTCCTCCTAGAAACACTGTACAGATGATCAGATGGACCCCAATTCCTCTTAGAAACATTGTGCAGATGATCAGATGGACCCCAATTCCTCTTAGAAACACTGTACAGATGATCAGATGGACCCCATTCCTCCTAGAAACACAGATGATCAGATGGACCCCCCAAATTTCCCCTTAGAAACATTGTGCAGATGATCAGATGGACCCCAATTCCTCTTAGAAACACTGTACAGATGATCAGATGGACCCCAATTCCTCTTTAGAAACACTTAACAGATGATCAGATGGACCCCAATTCCTCTTAGAAACATTGTGCAGATGATCAGATGGACCCCAATTCCTCTTAGAAACACTTACAGATGATCAGATGGACCCCAATTCCTCCTAGAAACACTTTCAGATGATCAGATGGACCCCAATTCCTCTTAGAAACATTGTGCAGATGATCAGATGGACCCCAATTCCTCTTAGAAACACTTACAGATGATCAGATGGACCCCACATTCCCCTTAGAAACATTGTGCAGATGATCAGATGGACCCCAATTCCTCTTAGAAACACTTACAGATGATCAGATGGACCCCAATTCCCTAGAAACACTGAACAGATGATCAGATGGACCCCAATTCCTCTTAGAAACATTGTGCAGATGATCAGATGGACCCCAATTCCTCTTAGAAACACTGTACGGATGATCAGATGGACCCCAATTCGTCTTAGAAACATTGTACAGATGATCAGATGGACCGCAATTCCTCTTAGAAACATTGTGCAGATGATCCGATGGACCCAATTCCACTTAGAAACACTGTACAGATGATCAGATGGACCCCAATTCCTCTTAGAAACACTTACAGATGAACCCCACATCCTCTTAGAAACACTAGTATCAGATGAAAATTTTAGATGTGACCCCCAATTCCTCTTAGAAACACTTCAAAACAAGCCCATTTTGATTCAGATGGACCCAATTCCTCTTAGAAACATTGTGCAGATGATCAGATGGACCCAATTCCCCTTAGAAACACTGTACAGATGATCAGATGGACCCCAATTCCTCTTAGAAACACTTACAGATGATCAGATGGACCTCAATTCCTCCTAGAAACACTGTACAGATGATCAGATGGGCCCCAATTCCTTAGAAACATTGTGCAGATGATCAGATGGACCCCAATTCCTCTTAGAAACACTGTACAGATGATCAGATGGACCCATTTCCTCCTAGAAACACAGATGATCAGATGGACCCCAATTCCTCTTAGAAACATTGTGCAGATGATCAGATGGACCCCCAAATTTCCCCTTATAAACACTGTACAGATGATCAGATGGACCCCAATTCCTCTTAGAAACACTTAACAGATGATCAGATGGACCCCAATTCCTCTTTGAAACATTGTGCAGATGATCAGATGGACCCCAATTCCTCTTAGAAACACTGTACGGATGATCAGATGGACCCCAATTCCTCTTAAAAACATTGTACAGATGATCAGATGGACCCAATTCCTCTTAGAAACATTGTGCGATGATCAGATGGACCCCAATTCCACTTAGAAACTTTGTGCAGATGATCAGATGGGCCCCAATTCCTCTTAGAAACATTGTACAGATATCAGATGGACCCCAATTCCTCTTAACACTGTACGGATGATCAGATGGACCCCAATTCGTCTTAGAAACATTGTACAGATGATCAGATGGACCCTAATTCCTCTTAGAAACATTGTGCAGATGATTAGATGGACCCAATTCCACTTAGAAACATTGTACAGATGATCAGATGGACCCCAATTCCTCTTAGAAACACTTACAGATGATCAGATGGACCCCAAATGCTCTTAGAAACACTGTCCAGATGATCAGATAGACCCAATTCCTCTTAGAAACACTTACAGATGATCAGATGGACCCCATTCCTCCTAGAAACACTGTACAGATGATCAGATGGACCCCAATTCCTCTTAGAAACATTGTGCAGATGATCAGATGGACCCCAATTCCTCTTAGAAACACTTACAGATGATCAGATGGACCCCATTTCCTCCTAGAAACACTTACAGATGATCAGATGGACCCTAATTCCTCTTAGAAACATTGTACAGATGATCAGATGGACCCAATTCCTCTGAGAAACACTGTACAGATGATCAGATGGACCCCAATTCCTCTTAGAAACACTTACAGATGATCAGATGGACCCCAATTCCTTTAGAAACACTGTACAGATGATCACATGGACCCCAATTCCCCTTAGAAACACTGTACAGATGATCAGATGGGACCCCAAATCCTGTTGGAAACATTGAAGAGATGGGTAACAGCTAACTAATTTTGTGATGGCTGACAGTTTGAGCTATGAAATACTGAGGTAGAAAATGGGTCGATGGAAAACACTAACAGAGCAGGTTGACAGAGGAGGTAGAAAATGGGTCGGTGGAAATCATTAAAAGTGCTGGCTGACAGATGAGATAGAAAATAGGTCGGTGGAAATCACTGAAAGTGCGAGCTGACAGAACCAGTAGAAAAATGGGTCGGTGGAAATCATTTGAAGTGTTGGATGATAGAAAAGGTTGGATATAGGTTGGTGGAATGCATTGAGAAGTGCTGGCTGACAGATGAGGTAGGAAAGGAGTCAGTGGAATACATCAACAAATCCAGCTGTACATCCGAGTCAGTCCCTCAGTAAAATGCATGACGGGATCGACCCATGCGACCACGCCGTCGCTCCGCCCCTTGGAAACTGTCACTGTAATAGGGCGACCAGTGGTTGCGGAAATTCACCGTCACTGAAAAGTCCCGCCCACAGGGTCTGTCCCTTTGCGAGGGGAAACTGTGATAGTTGTGGACAGGTCCATTGTGGCGGGGGGAACAGGCTGGACCACGCTCATTCTCCTGCCTGTACCGCGACACCCTGCGGGCCATGGGATGCGGCAGGAGAGGGTAGGGCGAAGGGCGATGACGCACCGTCACACAGCGATCTGGTCGGGAGGGGGGCTGACCGTTTAGGCGTGTGGCGATCTCCGTGAGCGGGCCGGGCACGGCGCTGTTTGACGGTTGCTTCAAGGGGTGTGTGAAGGAGGAAAAGTCAAAGGAGGGGAAGGGGAAGTCCCAGGCGTGGGCCACATGACTCAGCAACAGCTCACTAATGCAACGATGAGCCGTGGGGTTCCTGAGGACAGCAAAGGCACATGACGGTTGACCACAGAGGGAAGGACAGGATAGAACAGGCACCTGCTTCTAGCTCTACACAACACACAGGTAAATGATCTCTCAGCACAGACACCTTTCTACATAATGAACAGATATAATCTCATTAAAACAGGCAAATGTTTCAACAGAACCATGATAAATATCTCAAGTACAAACACATGTTTCAACACGCATAAGGTACATGGACAGCACAAACACATGTTTCAACACACATAAGGTACATGGACAGCACAAACACCTGTTTCAACACACATAAGGTGCATGGACAGCACAGACACCTGTTCGAACACACATAAGGTACATGGACAGCACAAACACCTGTTTGAACACACATAAGGTACATGGACAGTACAAACACCTGTTTCAACACACATAAGGTACATGGGCAGCACAAACACCTGTTTCAACACACATAAGGTACATGGACAGCACAAACACCTGTTCCAACACACATAAGGTACATGGACAGCACAAACACCTGTTTGAACACACATAAGGTATATGGGCAGCACAAACACCTGTTTGAACACACATAAGGTATATGGGCAGCACAAACACATGTTTGAACACACATAAGGTACAAGGGCAGCACAAATACGTTTGAACACACATAAGGTACATGGGCATGACAAACACGTTTCAACACACATAAGGTACATGGACAGCACATACACACCTGTTTCAACACACATAAGGTACGTGGGCAGTGCAGACACCTCTTTCAACACACATAAGGTGCGTGGGGAGCACAGACACCTGTTTCAACACACATAAGGTACGTGGGCAGCACACATACCTGTTTCAACACACATAAGGTACGTGGGCGGCACAGACACCCGTTTCAACACACATAAGGTACGTGGGCAGTGCAGACACCTGTTTCAACACACATAAGGTACGTGGACAGCACAGACACCTGTTTCAACACACATAAGGTACATGGACAGCACAGACACCCGTTTCAACACACATAAGGTACATGGACAGCACAGATACCCGTTTCAACACACATAAGGTACGTGGGCAGTACAGATACGTCTTTCAACACTCAGGTTTCATGTGTTCATCTATATTTTCTGTTGTTTCAGCAATGCTACATGCAGTCTGCTTTTTCTCCTTTCACTGTAAGAGGTAATGGAACGTCAAAAGCCAATCAGCTTTACCCTTTTCTGTATCTTCCAAGAAACAAACTACACCCTACATCAGCTAATGGAACGTCAAAAGCCAATCAGCGTTACCTTTTTCTGTATCTTCCAGGAGACAAACTACACCCTACATCAGCTAATGGAACATCAAAAGCCAATCAGCGTTACCTTTTTCTGTGTCTTCCGGGAGACAAACTGCACCCTACATCAGCTAAGCAAGATTAAATTTGGACCCATACCTATACGCAACTTCACACTGGCTAAACGAGGCGGACTGGACTAGTCTCTACATGTGACACATCAGATCATATGTGGACTAGTCTCTACATGTGACACATCAGATCATATGTGGACTAGTCTCTACATGTGACATCAGATCATATGTGGACTAGTCTCTACATGTGACACATCAGATCATATGAGGACTAGTCTCTACATGTGACACATCAGATCATATGTGGAATAGTCTCTACTGTGACACCACATCAGATCAGCCAGATCATATGTGGACTAGTCTCTACATGTGACACCACATCAGATCAGCCAGATCATATGTGGACTAGTCCCCTACATGTGACACCACATCAGATCATATGAGGACTGGTCTCTACATGTGACACCACATCAGATCATATGAGGACTGGTCTCTACATGTGACACCACATCAGATCATTTGAGGACTAGTCTCTACATGTGACACCACATCAGATCACATGTGGATTGGTCTCTACATGTGACACATCAGATCATATGTGGACTAGTCTCTACATGTGACACCACATCAGATCACATGAGGACTAGTCTCTACATGTGACACCACATCAGATCATATGTGGACTAGTCTCTACATGCAACACATCAGATCATATGTGGACTAGTCTCTACATGTGACACCACATCAGATCAGCCAGATCATATGTGGACTAGTCTCTACATGTGACACCACATCAGATCATATGTGGACTAGTCTCTACATGTGACACATCAGATCATATGTGGACTAGTCTCTACATGTGACACATCAGATCATATGTGGACTAGTCTCTACATGTGACACATCAGATCATATGTGGACTAGTCTCTACATGTGACACCACATCAGATCAACCAGACAATATGAGGACTGGTCTCTACATGTGACACCACATCAGATCAACCAGACAATATGAGGACTGGTCTCTACATGTGACACCACATCAGATCAGCCAGACAATATGAGGACTGGTCTCTACATGTGACACCACATCAGATCAGCCAGATAATATGAGGACTGGTCTACATGCGACCCACATCAATCAGCCAGATCATACGAGGACTGGTCTCTACATGTGACACCACATCAGATCAGCCAGACAATATGAGGACTGGTCTTACATGTGACACCACATCAGATCAGCCAGACAATATGAGGACTAGTCTACATGTGACACCACATCAGATCACCAGATCATAGGTGGACTAGTCTCTACATGTGACACATCAGATCAGCCAGATCATATGAGCACTAGTCTCTTCATGTGACACCACATCAGATCATATGTGGACTAGTCTCTACATGTGACACATCAATCAGCCAGATCATAAGGACTAGTCTCTATATGTGACATCACATCAGCGAAATTAGATCCCATGTGACCTAGTTATCTGCATGTGACCTAGTTATCTGCATGTGATACAACATGGTTTAAGTCCTGATGCACAGGGGCCACAGCTAGATCCAACAGAGAAAACAATGAACAGCAGTGGGAAAGAGGGGCTAAGAGGCCACAGTAGTTTTGGTGTCAACACTAGAGGTGCTGTTCTTCTTCCTACAGCATAATCAACAGAGAAACGATGAACAAGTAGTGGGAAAGAGGGGCTAAGAGGCCACAGTAGTTTTGGTGTCAACACTAGAGGTGCTGTTCTTCTTCCTACAGCATACGTAATAGAAAAGACTTCAACAAGGAATGAGCAGTTCAGGGGCCAAGACAATATCACAAACAATCCTTTCCTGTTCTTCTGAACAGTTCAGATAGCATCACCCATTTATCTCATACTGTTCTGACCAGTCAGATAGCATCACCCATTTATCTCATACTGTTCTGACCAGTCAGATAGCATCACCCATTTATCTCATACTGTTCTGACCAGTCAGATAGCATCACCCATTTATCTCATACTGTTCCGACCAGTCAGATAACATCACCCATTTATCTCACACTGTTCTGAGGACCAGTCAGATAACATCACCCATTTATCTCATAGCACCACCATTTATCTCATACTGTTCTGACCAGTCAGATAACATCACCCATTATCTCATACTGTTCTGACCAGTCAGATAACATCACCCATTTATCTCATACTGTATCTGACCAGTCAGATAACATCACCCATTTATCTCATACTGTTCTGACCAGTCAGATAACATCACCCATTTATCTCACACTGTTCTGAGGACCAGTCAGATAACATCACCCATTTATCTCATACTGTTCTGACCAGTCAGATAGCATCACCCATTTATCTCATACTGTTCTGACCAGTCAGATAACATCACCCATTTATCTCACACTGTTCTCAGGACCAGTCAGATAACATCACCCATTTATCTCATACTGTTCTGACCAGTCAGATAGCATCACCCATTTATCTCATACTGTTCTGACCAGTCGGATAACATCACCCATTTATCTCATACTGTTCTGACCAGTCAGATAACATCACCCATTTATCACATACTGTTCTGACCAGTCAGATAACATCACCCATTTATCTCATACTGTTCTGAAGACCACTCAGATAGCATCACCCATTTATCTCATACTGTTCTGACCAGTCAGATAACATCACCCATTTATCTCATACTGTTCTGAGGACCAGTCAGATAACATCACCCATTTATCTCATACTGTTCTGACCAGTCAGATAGCATCACCCATTTATCTCATACTGTTCTGACCAGTCAGATAACATCACCCATTTATCTCATACTGTTCTGACCAGTCAGATAACATCACCCATTTATCTCATACTGTTCTGACCAGTCAGATAACATCACCCATTTATCTCGTACTGTTCTGACCAGTCAGATAACATCACCCATTTATCTCATACTGTTCTGACCAGTCAGATAACATCACCCATTTATCTCATACTGTTCTGACCAGTCAGATAACATCACCCATTTATCTCATACTGTTCTGACCAGTCAGATAACATCACCCATTTATCTCACACTGTTCTGAGGACCAGTCAGATAACATCACCCATTTATCTCATACTGTTCTGACCAGTCAGATAGCATCACCCATTTATCTCATACTGTTCTGACCAGTCAGATAACATCACCCATTTATCTCATACTGTTCTGACCAGTCAGATAACATCACCCATTATATCTCATACTGTTATGACCAGTCAGATAACATCACCCATTTATCTCATACTGTTCTGAAGACCACTCAGATAGCATCACCCATTTATCTCATACTGTTCTGACCAGTCAGATAACATCACCCATTTATCTCACACTGTTCTCAGGACCAGTCAGATAACATCACCCATTTATCTCATACTGTTCTGACCAGTCAGATAGCATCACCCATTTATCTCATACTGTTCTGACCAGTCAGATAACATCACACCATTTATCTCATACTGTTCTGAAGACCACTCAGATAGCATCACCCATTTATCTCATACTGTTCTGACCAGTCAGATAACATCACCCATTTATCTCATACTGTTCTGAGGACCAGTCAGATAACATCACCCATTTATCTCATACTGTTCTGACCAGTCAGATAGCATCACCCATTTATCTCATACTGTTCTGACCAGTCAGATAACATCACCCATTTATCTCATACTGTTCTGACCAGTCAGATAGCATCACCCATTTATCTCATACTGTTCTGAGGACCAGTCAGATAACATCACCCATTTATCTCATACTGTTCTGAGGATCAGTCAGATAACATCACCCATTTATCTCATACTGTTCTGACCAGTCAGATAACATCACCCATTTATCTCATACTGTTCTGAGGACCAGTCAGATAACATCACCCATTTATCTCATACTGTTCTGACCAGTCAGATAACGTCACCCATTTATCTCATACTGTTCTGACCAGTCAGATAACATCACCCATTTATCTCATACTGTTCTGAGGATCAGTCAGATAACATCACCCATTTATCTCATACTGTTCTGACCAGTCAGATAGTATCACCCATTAATGTCATACTGTTCTGACGACCGGTGAAAAGTCGACTGGCCAAAACAAAATGGTCATAGTTCACTACTGATACCATAACCAGCCCCAAACAAAACACTCAATAAAGGGCAAGACCATACTCTTTAAATTACACATTTGGTTCTTGTTCTTGGTAAGCACATAAAACATTAGTTTCAGATTCATCAAGGTGTCACTGCAAGCGGACTGGTCCATATACACTACACCACATCCGCTAAGTTTTGAGACCACACTGCACATGATTTTAAGCTGACGAATAAATGAATTAACCAAGATCAGAGAACTGAAGAAGGTCTCTTGGCTACGACTTCGCAGATGTCTGACCTACGCATTAGCCCAATGCGCTGGTCAGACCTTGAGTGCCTACCTAACATTGGTTGTCTTTTTTTTGTTTTGTTTTTGTATGTGTGTGTAGTGAATGTACACACGTGTGTATGGATATGTGGGCATGGTCCCATGTGTGTGTGTGTGCATGTGTGTGTGTGCGTGTGTGTGTGTGTGTGTGTGTGTGTGTGCGAATGTGTGCTTATCAAATGCCATAAAAATAGAAAGGTAAAGCATCAAAAAACAAACATCTTTTTTCTATCTCATAAATGGCTGTCACTAAACAATGAAGAAACCAACATTTGCTTATGAATGTGCAGAACCTAACAATTATTCTGGTTGAGTAAGTTAACCAACTCCTAAAAGGGTTAATACAGTCTAAGGGAAGGAAGTCTTGGTCATGTCATGATTTTCTAACTTACACATTTTTCTCCCTGGAATACAGAGCACCGTCATATAAGTGTGTGTAAGTGTGTGTGTGTGTGTGTGTGTGTGTGTAAGTGTGTGTGTGTGTGTGTGTGTGTGTGTGTACATGTGCGTGTGTGTGTGTGTGTGTGTGTGTGTGTGTGTGTGTCTGTATGTACATGTGCGTATGTGTGTGTGTGTGTGTGTGTGTGTGTGTGTGTGTGTGTGTGTGTACATGTGCGTGCGTGTGTGTGTCTGTATGTACATGTGCGTATGTGTGTGTGTGTGTGTGTTTCAAGAGCCAGGACCAAGGCTGTCAACTCAGCAGTGTAGATGGAGCCGTCAGTGAGAATGTGTTTTGAACATCTCTGTGGAGGACCTGTTGCACAGTACACAGAAAAGGCATCCCCCTCCTCAGCATTGAAACGGTCGGTGAAAATGCTTGCGAAAGATGGAAACTTTGAACACAGTTCAGCAATACAGGACTTGTACGCCAAGTAGTTAGTGGAATCTTTACAGTATGAGGCTAAATCAAGCCATATTTCTGCAGTAAATAAAGTCCATGGAGGGTCATCAGGAAACTTGGATAAATCACACACCACTCCGAGGCCTATATCTGCATTGTTCAGATGGGGAAGAATACGAATTCTCAGGGGTGGGATGGAACTGGGAGTCTCTGTGTGTGTGTGCGCATGTGCATATATATGTGTGTGTGTGTGTGTGTGCATGCGTGCATGCATGTGTGTGTGTGTGTTTAACTCATTCCACTCTGATGTCTGCTATAGAGGACGTCCCGCGCATGCCGCTTTCTCTCTGACATCCACTATAGCGGATTGCACTTTGGTCTATTTTCAGAGCCAACATCATGGCGAGTGCTGAAAACCAAAGCGTGCCTTGTGATAGTCTCATTATCATGGAGCAACCTTTCACCCTCAGTGTGTGACATCGTGATGAGTTCACCGACTACTGACCCATTTTTACACCAACCCAGTCCTTTGTTTGGAGTCAGATCACAATGACATCTCAGCCTTCAACTAGTGGTGTGAGAAGCAGACAGGTAACGCATGTTCACAGCTTACATGAAGCTGTTGAACTTGTTCAAACTGAAGGATCAGACCTTGAAGACATTGAACACGATGACAGCAAATTTAGCCCGTCTGCAGAGCGTGAAAGTGCGTTGGTAAGTAAACATGGCAACGTTCAGAGAGAGAATGATGAGTGGGTATCGTGACTGACAGTGTAGTGAAAGTGGCGAAGCTCGAGGTGATGTGGGAGGCAACCACAAGGACAGGCAGGAAGATGAAGCCCAAAGCTGTCCAGGACTACATAGTCAACATGGAAGTAGTGGACCGCAGTGACCAGTTCATGGACAGCAGTGTATGACTGGTGTTTGTGCATTTTTGATACTGTAGAAACTCTCAAGTAGTCATTGTGTACATACTGCCAGCATTCTAAAGGGAGATTTGTACAGAAAAAGCCTTTTTTCAAAAGCAGCATAGGTTCACACCTGTTTATATTCTAACACACCTCATGAAAGATGCCCCATCTTCTTCCTGTGACTGACAGAGTACTGAACAGGCAAGAGCTTTGAAATTATGTACTTTGTTTATACAGGAACACAGGTATTATGTGTCCAAATTTCAAGTGTGTGTGTTGCCTTTATTTTCAACGATTTTTTTTTTCTAGTACTAAACAAATACTCAGTCTCATGAAAAATGCTGAACTACAAAGTACTGTCATATTTTATTTATTTTGCTTAGTAAACAAACAGTCAAGTAGCTCTTTTTTGCACTCTTCTGGGTTTCTCAAAGTGACTTACAATGAAAATGGGCCTTTTTTCAACAACAGAGAAAGTTTCACTTATATACCTGTGTAACTACCTTGAGTTTCACAAAATGTAAAAAATAACCTCTTCTTCATCCGGCTACAAAAAGAGCATGGTATATGCTGCAGCCTTGAAACTGTGCACTGACCCTGCTCAGTCACACACCAATCATGTGTCTAAAATTTCAAGTATTTTGCTGTGGTATACCTTTTTTAATGATTTTTAGAAAAATGTGTACAAACGCCCAGTATACAGAGGAATGCTGAATTTCATTTGGCCAGTAGGGAGTGAGATAATCTATGATAAATAGAGTAGCACTGAGATGGCAAGCTGATACTAAGGGGAAAAGCGCTATCAGATTTTGGAATGGGTAACATCAAGTCATGCCTTTACACTGTAATTTCTGCCAGTAACATTCACCCCTATGTCAATGCATGTACACACTCAAGAGCATGCCCCATACATACTGAATTTCTGAGCTATAAAGCGCACCAGTATGTAAGCGACAGCCATCACATGTTAAAGAAAACTCAGGAAAATCAGTTGATCAGCTGCCAGAAAACACAGCAATGAAAACTGATAAATCAACAGAGCGATAGGACACAATGTAAACACAGCAATGAAAACTGATAAATCAACAGAGCGATAGGACACAATGTAAACACAGCAATGAAAACTGATAAATCAACAGAGCGATAGGACACAATGTAAACACAGCAATGAAAACGATAAATCAACAGAGCGATAGGACACAATGTAAACACAGCAATGAAAACTGATAAATCAACAGAGCGATAGGACACAATGTAAACAAGGACTGAGCATGTGGAGGTATGAACTGGTAAACAGCTAACAGCAATACATACACTGCACAGTCAAATCAACTGCCACTTTTCTTCATTGTGACTTGAGATTCTGTTCATTTGTGCAGTCCACAGTCACTGCATTGTATGGCAACGAAATCCTTCTTCTCTGTGTCAGAGAAATGACACACAGCCTGCAGCTGACTGGCTAGTCCCCAAGAAAAACTCTACCCATGGTCCACTGAACTTTTAACCCCGACAGGTGTCAAAAGAGGGAGGGGTCACACCGGGGACGGATACCTGGACTGAATCTGATTGGCCAGTGATCCAAGAAAAGGCGAAATACACGGAAAGACTGACAGAGTGCCGACTGCGGAGGGAGAAGAAGAGGAAAGAGGAGGAGGCAGTTACACAGACCGGTGGTCCAGGGAGAGGGAAGGATCACAGAGGAGACAGATTTCCTGACTGGATCAGACTGTCGACTCACCAAGAACAGGCAGTCTACACTGAATGACTGACTGGCGACTCACCAAGAACAGGCAGTCTACACTGAATGACTGACTGGCGACTCACCAAGAACTGGCAGTCTACACTGAATGACTGACTGTCGACTCACCAAGAACTGGCAGTCTACACTGAATGACTGTCGACTCACCAAGAACTGGCAGTCTACACTGAATGACCGACTGTCGACTCACCAAGAACTGGCAGTCTACACTGAATGACCGACTGTCGACTCACCAAGAACTGGCAGTCTACACTGAATGACTGACTGTCGACTCACCAAGAACTGGCAGTCTACACTGAATGACTGACCAACTCCTGACAGTGGAGGGACAGGGAGGGGGAACTAAGAGGGAGGTGTCACACAGACTGGCAGCCAAGGGAACATCCAACCAGGTCAGTCAGAGGGACAGGGAGGGGGAACTAAGAGGGAGGTGTCACACAGACTGGCAGCCAAGGGAACATCCAACCAGGTCAGTCAGAGGGACAGGGAGGGGGAACAAAGAGGGAGGTGTCACACAGACTGGCAGCCAAGGGAACATCCAACCAGGTCAGTCAGTCTGTCCACTGGGGTGAAGACTGGCATTCAATGGGTGCACACAGAACAGATTCAGCAGAAGGCTTGGACCTCGACTCCGGCATGTCAGGTGGATCACTGCTGGTGAAAGACACATCAACCTACAGTGATTGCGAACGATGCTCAACTTGTGCACTGCTGACGAATGAATCATCGGCAGATTGCACTGGCTGTCAACTTGTTGATCAGCTCCTGATCACAGGAGAACCAAGCAGTCTGCCAGGAAAATAAATGTCAAAAATCAACAAATAAACTGCTAGTAATGCAGCAGCTGCAGGGCTGAGAATCGACAGAAATCAGGGAAATCAGGGAAATATGTTTTAGCCTGGAATTTACAGTGTGCACACAGACCACCAAATCAGGGAAATCTGTTTTAGCCTGGAATTTGCAGTGTGCACACAGACCATCAAATCAGGGAATTTACAGTACACACACAGACCATCAAATCAGGGAATTTACAGTACACATACAGACCATCAAATCAGGGAAATCTGTTTTAGCCTGGAATTTGCAGTGTGCACACAGACCATCAAATCAGGGAATTTACAGTACACACACAGACCATCAAATCAGGGAATTTACAGTACACATACAGACCATCAAATCAGGGAATTCTGTTTTAGTCTGGAATTTACCGTACACATACAGACCATCAAATCAGGGAATTTACAGTACAACAGACCATCAAATCAGGGAAATCTGTTTTAGCCTGGAATTTACAGTGCACACACAGACCATCAAATCAGGGAATTTACAGTACACACACAAGACCATCAAATCTGGGAAATCTGTCAGCCTGGAATTTAAAGTACACACGCAGACCATCAAATCAGGGAATTTAAAGTACACACGCAGACCATCAAATCAGGGAATTTAAAGTACACACGCAGACCATCAAATCAGGGAATTTAAAGTACACACGCAGACCATCAAATCAGGAATTTAAAGTACACACGCAGACCATCAAATCAGGGAAATCAACATTCACTTTGTACAAGCCAACATCGCCTAAAGGTGAGCATCATGGGTTGAGGGCTGAGAGGTTGTAGAATCAATTCCCTTCAATCACAGCCAATTATTTAAAGGATTATTCTGCCCTGACCAGCTCCTACCCACAGCTGATGTTGCTAAGGGCTCAAATGGGATGCCTGTAACACCACAGTGGAGTTTCACCCACTTCATGGACATATCACCTCCGAGAGTGTTCCATACATTTCCTTAACACTGCAGGTGTCTGTATCTCCCAGGCCTAGCTGACGTCAGGATACATCATGGAAACAAGTGCTGTGCAGCCCTGTCATGTAGTCTTAGACCAGAATCAAACTCCTCACTATCATCTTCATCCTCCTCATCCTCACTGATCAGCCTGGGAAAAGTCTGCAATTCAGCAGCCCTTTATGCCCTGTTGCTCTTGTGGTGACCTCGCTTTATTTCATCTCTACCAACTACGCCCCTGATGTACCGTTTTGTGATCATTGGTATAACATCTCTACAACTATGCCCCTGATGTACAGAGTTGTGATCATTGGTACATGGGTGCTAGGACTACCCTGTTGCCAAACCTGAAACTAAAAATCCTGAGAGCCGTAAACCTGAAATCCCATATATGTGCTCAGTCAGTAATACTGCAATGCTAACACAGGTCAGGCATAGACAGCCGCCTTGGAGATGTGGGGGATGAGCGGACAATGTTGGCGAAGTGGGCCCATTGGCTTATGGTAGGTATACAGGGATAGGGGATAGTGCCCTAATAGGTGGGGTGGGGGGTGGGGGGGGGGGGGGGGGGGGGGGGGGTAATGGAGCAATCCCCCTTTTCCCACAAAATGTTTTCTTGCTTACAAACGTTTTTGATGCTCTCTCTTTGTAGAAGCTTTAAAAATTCAACATTAAAGTCCTTTCACAATAATATTGTCTACCTTTGTCAATCAGTTCCTTACTCTCTCTCTCTCTCTCTCTCTCTCTCTCTCTCTCTCTCTCTCTCTCTCTCTCTCTCCACACACACACACACACACACACACACACACAAAGAGACAGATCTAATCAGGTAGGAACGAAATAGTATTTCACATGAAAAATTCAGACAGCTGCATGCAGTGGCACAAACATGAATAGCATTTCTTTTATATCAGATTTATATGCGTTTCCCTTCAGGTGTAATGCATGAACAAAACAACTTTGAATTGTGACTTGGCAAACCATAACTTTAGGAGCCCATTTCTGTTAATGGACATTGCTGACAAAAACAGTACAAACATAAACCATTTGTATATTACAGACAAGATTTGTACGTGTTATACATATTAGCTGTTTCTTATAATTCGTATGAATGTATTTAAGAAAAGAAAGTGAACAGGAAATAATTTCCGACCGTTTCCTAAATCAAAGCAACAAAAAACCAGCACAATTTCTTTAGATGAACTTAAGCCCAAATACGATTTGCATTGCTAAAGTCAAAGTAAAAAAGGGACACTGTTACACTAACAGTATAAATTACATACACAGAATATGATATTCCATTGTATGACGAATTTTTTCATCACTGTTAAAGTGCAACAGCATTACAATACTGACTAGAAAATATCCAAAACTATGTATAGAACCTGAGCTTGTTTCTCAAGGCAGTGGTATACATTTAAATTTTTTTTTTTTATTAATAAGGAAACATTTTCACTAGTTAGTTGAACATTTTTCATAGGGTCCAGTGGATTTTAAAAGCATTTGAATTGATTATATATATATATATATATATATATATATATATATATATATATATATATATATATTAATATATATATATAACTGCAAAAGAAAAACAGATGAATTCAGTTATTTCATAAAGTGATTTATGGGAGATTCAACTTGCTAACCATTAGATGGGATGTGAGTGATGTTCCATTAAAAGATAGTGAAGAAAACATAAAAAAAATCCAAAAAAATTTAAGAATGTAAAACACAACCAAACGAAGGTCAGAAGTCCAACTTGTAAGACTGAGTCCTAGCTAGTGAAGAAAATACGGAATCAGACATTAAACATAATGCACTACGAGTCTGTAATTCTTCGGTGACGGAGATTCACTTCCAAAATCTCAATGTAAATAGAGAACACATTTTTGAAGAAAGTTTTAAAATCAGTGGCATGTATGATTTTGAATATCAATATAACCGTTGTTAAAATCATTAATAGATTGATGGTACTGTGAAGGAGAGCCCGGTTTGCTGAGTGGTTAGAGTGCTTACCTGCCGCACAGGAGACCTGTGTCAAGACAACTCTCAGAAGAAGAAAATTTTCCATATGCTTTCCAGTCCATCCAGCTGAAAATGGGTACCTGGCCCTATTCAGGGTTGGGGAAGGTGAATGCAGCGAGGGAGAGTATTGGGCCCTGCCCTTATTATGATGACCCCGAGTAGTGGAAACTAGCATTCTGCTCCCTACGGCCGAAATGGCTACTTGACTACCTTTACCTTACCTTTTAGTATTGTGAAGAAGTAACCTGTATTACATTAGACACTAGAATATAAAAACCTGCCAAATATAAAGTATCTAATATTAAACTTGTGTATTAGTTTTTTTCTGACACAAACAACATGCAGGTAAGTTTTTATTGACCTGAAATTGTCTACTCCCCATGTGACCCAAGTCTTTCTGCTTAATTTACATCAATTTGATCAGAAAACAACCAACATCTGTGCGACATTGTACACGTTTCAGTTCATCACATAAATAATAAAATAATCATAATTCCCCAGTTCCTCTTCTTTTTTTTTTTTCTTTTTTTTAACAGAAGTTTCATTACTGATGTTTGAAACAATAAGGTCAAAGATGTGTCAGTGCTGGAAGTGTTCAAAGTTGGTGTGTAATTTTCAAAAAATATTTTGTAAGCTTCTTTTCTCTCAATTTTTAAAGTCAAATCAACAGACTTTATTTTAGTTTCAATCACACACATCTCAATGCCTAACAAAAATACACATACAAAGAAAGAAATATTGATTATGTCATCTTGTGGAGATTACCCTTACAAAGTCAAAATTGCAGAAGAATTGACTACTGAGCAAGTAATTATTATACTGATGTAGCCAACAAGGCAAGACATGAATGCCACTTGGAATCTGCATCCCATCCATCTAACAGCAAAACATGATTCCTAATCTGTTTTGGGTATTTTTGAGAAAAAAGCACGTACGTCATTTTTGGCTGGCCTTTTAAGCTTGGCAACTTTGTCAGATTTTCTTGTTGGGAGACAGGCAACGAAGTGGTTCGGTCGCCACACAACCTCAGGAAGGTCCTTCCCATTTATCCGTGACCACACAAAACCGACTCTTGCTCCTGGTACATCTGTTTCCTGAGAAGCAAGTTTTCTCGGAAGAAGTGGTTGATGAAGGTGGCAGCGGATGTTGTTACCCCCAAATGTAGGGTATATGGAGAAGACCACAGTCTGGAAGACACTGGCAACAGCATGCACTTGCCAAATGCCCAAGTACTAGTTCACAGTTGCAGCCTTTACTTCCTCTTGAAAAACACGCTTAATTTCTTCAGTGGTCAGATCATCCATGTTATAAAAGTCAGAGTAATGAGCATACACCTTTGTGACTTCAGGAATGTCTGATGACAGTTTAGAATTGGATAGATAGTGATCTTCATTCAGTGCCAGTTCCATAACAATTCTGGCACGCATTTCCAAGTGCAAATCTTCACTGCCACAGGCTAATACTGAGGCTCTCCTTGTGAGACAGTTACCGTCTCCATAAATGCATACGGGTGTAAGTGCGGGACCATCTTCTGGATACAGATCTGATGCATGCTGATCTTGCTGAAAGTTATCAGCAAAATTGTCCCTTTTAATTGTCGATGGATAACTTTCAACTGCTTTCCCAGTTCAACGAAATCTAATCCAATTGAAAACGGCAAACAATGTTCAGCTATGAACGCACACAGAACAGTTTTCAACTCGGCAGTTCGATCACCAATTCCATCTCGGGTCACAGTAGTTTTAGCAGCCCGTCAAGCTTAGCAGTCTGTTGCAACGTGCCTAGAATGCGCTTGTGCTCAGTATCAATTGCATGAGCCGACAAGGCTTTTTTTCCACTAGAACCGTAAGTTACCGTCCGGTTGCAGGGAACACAAAAGCAAACACCGGGCGAGTCAATCTTCCTGCATTAACTTTCGAAGTACACACCATCGTTGTTTTCTCCTGCAGCCACACCCACCTCCATCTGTTTTTTTTACACCTTTTTCAAGGAAAGAAACGTCACTGTCCAAAGTCAGTTCTTTCATTTTTCACTTCCTTTGGCCTTAAAATGGCGATTTTGACCATGCCGCTTGATAACAAGGGACGTTACTCTCAGCAAACAATGTACGTCTCTTTCGAGGCTCACGAAGCAGACCACTTCTCTTCACTGCCGATGCGATGTTTCTTCAGAAACAATGTTGAAAACCGGTGAAATTTTCCGAAATTATTTCTACCGCAAAATATACTTTGAACGAAATCGGAAACCGGAAACATTCTCCCGAAATTATTTCAAAACCGGAAAATATATTTTGAACGAAATCAGAAACCGGAATTCCGGCTCACACCGGAAAAGTACCACCCTATTGGTATAACATCTCTACAACTATGCCCCTGATGTACAGAGTTGTGATCATTGGTACAACATCTCTACAACTATGCCCCTGATGTACAGAGTTGTGATCATTGGTATCAACATCTCTACAACTATGCCCCTGATGTACAGAGTTGTGATCATTGGTATCAACATCTCTACGACTATGCCCCAGATGTACAGAGTTGTGATCATTGGTATCAACATGTCGACACAACAGGCATTCCACAAACTTTGTATTTCATCCACAGAACTTGGTGCTTGGTACTGCAGTCATTGGTATTGGCATTTTCACAGGGACAGTCATTCGACAGACTTTCAGTTACATCACCACAATTATGCCCTTTGTGTACCAATGTTATGGTGGTTGCTCATAAAGACAGTCATTCAACACACTCTCACTCACACAGTCTCTGCATCAAATGACTGTCATGAGGGGGGTGTCCTGTGCATGCTGGATCAGATCAGGCACCACTGAACACCACCACAGTCACTCAGCAGCAGTGCAGGGTCTCCACTGGCTGGAGTGCTGCAGCCAGACAAACCAATCTGTGGCTGTGAACATGGAGCAGAAAACAGCGGTGTGAGACCAACGCCATGAGAATGGAAAGATTAAAAATATGCACTTTGTCCATGGGTCCCATAAAAACTGACCCAGACCAGTTCCTTTGACTACCCCGCTCACCAATGAATGCCATCCGCCACCCTCCAGTCGATCCTCCACCGGAACCAGTAATGCAGATCAAGGATGTTGAAGCCGTGGTTGACGACGGTCTGCCGGGCGAAGAAGTTGGCCTCCAACACGTCCATCCTGAGTGTCTGGTTGTTGTAGTGGATCTCCTGCACCAGGAAGCCCCCGCGGGCGTTCCTGGAGATGGGCAGGGTGGTGTTCCACACCATCAGGCAGGGGGGGCAGCACCTGGATGAACCGCTCAAACAGCAGCCCCATATTGTCCTTGTACTCCTTGATGGCAGAGGTACCATACCTGTACACATCACCATCATGACACCTTGATGACAGAGGTACCATACCTGTACACATCATCACCATAATGAACAACACCTTGATGACAGAGGTACCATACCTGTACACATCATCACCATAATGAACAACACCTTGATGACAGAGGTACCATACCTGTATACATCACCATAATGAACAACACCTTGATGACAGAGGTACCATACCTGTACACATCATCACCATAATGAACAACACCTTGATGACAGAGGTACCATACCTGTACACATCATCACCATAATGAACAACACCTTGATGACAGAGGTACCATACCTGTACACATCATCACCATAATGAACAACACCTTGATGACAGAGGTACCATACCTGTACACAACATCATCATAATGAATAACACCTTGATGACAGAGGTACCATACCTGTAACATCATCATAATGAACAACACCTTGATGACAGAGGTACCATACCTGTACACATCATCACCATAATGAACACCTTGATGACAGAGGTACCATACCTGTTCACATCATCATAATGAACACCTTGATGATAGAGGTACCATACTGGTACACACCATCATAGTGAACAACATCTTGATGACTGAGGTACCATACCTGTAACATCATCATAATGAACAACACCTTGATGACAGAGGTACCATACCTGTAACATCATCATAATGAACAACACCTTGATGACAGAGGTACCATACCTGTAACATCATCATAATGAACACCTTGATGACAGAGGTACCATACCTGTACACACCACCATAATGAATAACATCTTGATGACAGAGGTATGTACACATCACCATAATGACAACACCTTGATGACAGAGGTACCATACCTGTACATATCATCACCATAATGAACAACACCTTGATGACAGAGGTACCATACCTGTACATATCATCACCATAATGACAACACCTTGATGACAGAGGTACCATACCTGTACACATCATCACCATAATGAACAACCACCACCAAAATAAATAACACCTTGATGGCAGAGGTACCATGCCTGTACACGTCATCACTATAATGAACAACACACTGATGACAGAGGTACCATACCTGTACACATCATCACCATAATGAACAACACCTTGATGACAGAGGTACCATACCTGTAACATCATCATAATGAACAACACGTTGATGACAGAGGTACCATACCTGTACACATCACCATAATGAACAACACCTTGATGACAGGTACCATACCTGTACATATCATCACCATAATGAATAACACCTTGATGACAGAGGTACCATACCTGTAACATCATCATAATGAACAACACCTTGATGACAGAGGTACCATACCTGTACACATCACCATAATGAACACCTTGATGACAGAGGTACCATACCTGTTCACATCATCATAATGAACACCTTGATGATAGAGGTACCATACTGGTACACACCATCATAGTGAACATCATCTTGATGACTGAGGTACCATACCTGTAACATCATCATAATGAACAACACCTTGATGACAGAGGTACCATACCTGTACACATCACCATAATGAACACCTTGATGACAGAGGTACCATACCTGTAACATCATCATAATGAACAACACCTTGATGACTGAGGTACCATACCTGACATCATCATAATGGACAACACCTTGATGAAGCGCTCAAACAACAGGCCCATGTTCTTGAACTACCTTATGTTAGAGATGACATACTTGGACACAATTTCTTAACAGTGTGTTTGTAGGTGTAAATTTCACAACCTCTCAATTCATTCGTCCATATGCATTATGTATGCATTATGCAAAATTATACCATGGATGCATGAGCACACACTTATACACACCAATGAATGCACCAACACATACACACACATACAGACACACACATTCATACACAGGTGCCTGCATGCACTCGTCCCCTCACAGGCACACACACAAACTATGGTAATGGTACAGATCATGTCAGCCAGGTATCCGAGGCCTGACCAGAGCACAATGTCTTCCCTAATCTTTTCTTCCTCTGTTCATGTCTTCATCCACCTGGCTGTAAACCCCATAGTGATGTGCTCCACGTGACACCTTGATAAAACTAAACAGTAGTATTTGTGGCACAATCAGATGCTAATTATTGCGCTATCAGTGAATTTCTAGTGTAATCTCATGTGAATAACCTCAGCCTGGTGGCTTTCTTAGGCAGCAGATGTCACATACGCCACGTCATAGCTCTATAAACTAAACATATATCTTTAACCAAAATTTGACAGGACACCATATGCACATAGGCCGACAACCCGCATGATATGCACAAGCACACAGAGTTCAAATACTGGGGTACTGCTAACAGAATTCATACAGAGCTTGATCTTGTGCAAAAAAAACCCTTGTATGTCATTTCTCATCAGAAAATAACAAACTTCTTGAACTTTTTTGTAGCCGGGTGCTAACAGTGTATATATTTCTTTTGGTTACCTTTCGTGGATGAAAATGTTTTGTTCGAGAGTTATCTTCCCCTTACCTCCCTTGGTCGAATCTCATTTTTTAATTGTGTAAATTCTTTAAATCATGAATACCTCAGAACCTACATAGTTGTATGTACGTCACTAAAGTCGCAAAAATTAATGTATTTGATTCATTACAACCGTACTGGGCTGAGAAGCCCATATTTTCTCTAAACTGGTATTTTGCACGAGCAATCTTGGCGCCATTTTCAATTGTCTGTCGAATGAATATTGAATAATTCTTGATTTTACAAAAAGTAAGAGGAAAACCGAAGAATCTGAAGATGCATGTTAAAAGTAAAGTCCATAAGCTTTCATTTCGTATATCGCATGCCTATGATCTTTTCTGTACAAGCTTGCGACTATACGAAATGACTGACGGCGCCGGTCCCTTTAGCGAGTCGCCTTCTTTGTTTACTGTCGGAGTTTTGATCCAAATTATCATTCTACGAAATTCGGACTTCCCGATCGAAATCTTGCTAATGACTCCATTTCTGTTATGAATACAACTGAAAATGTGTAGAATTTATTATTTAACAGACCGTTTCAACAGAGTATTTTTCAGTTGAAAATTGTGTCAAAAGTAGGCGCTGAAGGCCCGGCGACGTGAAAAGTCAGCTGTGTTTTCTATCAAAATTTAAACGCAAAGTTCTCCGCTTGGACGGCATCTTGGATAATGAAATTTATATGTATAAAAAGAGCGAGATGCCAGCTTTTTATTCATTACAAAATTATTTCACGCCGTTTAGTATCTTTTATTGAAATAGAGGAAAATATGATGCAAACGTGTTAAAAGTGGCTTCACTCTGGGACATTAATCAGCAATGATTTAGTACAGGAACAAAATTGTCAAATGTGACTTACTGCATTTTATTCCTTGTGTTCTGAGGTTTTCATCGATAGTAAATATGTGTTGATAGTTTGAACGGACAGCGAGCCAGACAACACTGAAGCTGCCATAGAAAACACAAATTTCCGTTGGTTCCGGCCTCGCGAGGCCCGTTTCGTCTTCGGCACCGTGGTGCTGGCTTTGCGGTCCGGTACGTTGTTATAAAAGTAGAGCGTGGTGTGAGAATGGAGCAGTGTTCCCCTAGAGTGTTCCCTGACGTGAGCAGGGACCGTACAGCTGTACGGTCCCTGATGTGAGCGACTGGCGTGGAAGAAGAAAATAAAGGGAGAAACTACACCTCGTCCTCCGTGTCTTCTTGACTGGCTGCTGTCCCTTGGCTTCTACGCATTGCTATCTGCCTGTCTTCACCTGCACACCCCTTACCCCTCCACACCACATTTTTTTCACATTTTTTTGTTCGATTCCCAAGGACTGTTGTTTACTCATTTGTTTTTCACTGTTTGAACTGAAATCCATTCAGAATAGAAAATGGCACCTATGCAAGTGGTGACTTCGCCGATGGACTGACTTCAGAGGTATTTATGTCAATTTTGTTGGCAATAAAACTGGCTTTTGTCCATAAACTGTATTCCTTTAATTTCAAGTATCTGTTCAAAAATCCGTTAATCTAACTTTCCTGCTCCTTACTTGAGCATTGATATTCTGTGAAGCTGAAAGATACACCCAGTGTGATCGCCACACTTCAACACTGCATCTTTTTTTTCCAACTCATTTTACCAGTTCTCTCACAACTTTAACATTTCAGCTCAGATGAAAAAGACTTGTTTTATTAATGTACATAAAACTGATCAATATTCATCTTAACAGCATATGTTCTGCAAAAAAAAAACCCAAAAAGGTAACTTAACAGGACAGTTCTTTTTACAGCCCATTCTGACGTTCAAAGTAATGAAATGACTTGTCCTTTTCTGTGAACAGTTTGATCATTAACCATTCATGAAAGAGTAAATCAACCACACTGCATTAATTCAGAGGACCTGACAACTGTGACAGGCTGCCAACACCCTCAGTCCTCACAATGACAATCTAACTGGCTTTCAGGGAGCTGAGCATGATCAATAACACTGTGCTCCCTCAAATAGTGGCTGGGTTCTTTATTCTCTCTTTTTTATGGGACAGCCCTTTAGTCACGCACCTATGGCTAAAACATGGGGTACCTTGCATATGTTCATGGTGCCAACTCACCTGGTAACATCCCACAAACACCAGCCCATGATGACTAAACCTGGCAGTGTATATGTTTAAGTATTAACTCACCTGGTTATATCCCACAAACACCAGTTCATGTTGACTAAACCTGACAGTGTATATGTTTGACTAAACCTGACAGTGTGTATATTTGACTAAACCTGACAGTGTATATGTCTAAGTATTAACTCACCTGGTTAAAACCTGACAGTGTATATGTTTAAGTATTAACTCACCTGGTTATATCCCACAAACACCAGTTCATGACGACTAAACCTGGCAGTGTATATGTTTAAGTATTAACTCAATTAAGTCACAGCCAAAATGGACCAGTTTGTCCCTCAGATCACACAATTTTTGGCAATTTTCAAAAAATCATAAAAAATCAACCACTTCACCAGAGAACAGTAAAATACCAATCCTAGCTTAACCGTCCCTCAACCAGTTTCGGGACGGTTAAGCTAGGAATTGGTATTTTACTGTTCTCTCCTTGTAAACCCTACAAACAAACATACTGTGTAGGGTTATCCGTTTTTAATACTAACTTACAAAACTTTTGAGATTTTAATTTTTGTTTAATCCTGCGTTTTTTCTGATCATTTTCAATAACATCATTTTCGCGCATACATTCATCAAATGAGTCTCTGTCTTTCATGTGAAATAAAACTACAGTCTTTAATTGTTCTCTAAAGTCTTTTAAAACTGAGTTATATTTTTGGCATAAAATCCACACACTTATCCCAGCATGTCTTCCACTGAAGGCTAGTTTTGCCAAAGTGTTTCTTTTTTTTACTATGTCTCTTTCTGCCGAACAGTCATCTATAATAAATAGTGTCCGAGTTCCCTCAAACAATTTATAAAAGTGTTCTAAACACTCACTCAGCTTATTGTTGGGATCAATCAAATATATGTCATCATCCATCCATATAAACCTTCTATCATTATATGCTTTGTTCCATTTAAGTGTTGGGCAGAAAATTACTATATGATCAAAATTATAACGATAAACTGTTTGTAATAGGTCGAGGACAAATATTGTTTTTCCACAACCAGTCTGTCCACAAATCAGTGAACAATGAGGGGTTTTTATCATAAAGTTTAACATTGGCATTGGCACCAAAGTCGTCTGCTCCATAGTTTTATAACAGAATTTAATTTAATCCAGTTATTGTTTTTATCATACTCTCTGTCAAAACTTGTTCAGTATAATAAAATCCTATAAGATCTAAATGTGTAAGATTAATCCAAGTCAGTTCTCTGAGATTGCTTCTATTTAGACTAATATTGATTTTGTCACTGGTTGTAATGACCTTAATCTCCCAACCGTTGTTAAGAACGACGACAGTAACTTTAAGTTTTTCAACGTCTAAATTTTGCCAGCTAATTAGAATTCCTTTTAAAAGGACGTCACTAACGCCCACAACCCCATCCCTCTCCTCATCTTTTAAGACAGAAATTTCAAATATCATTGTGAACGTGTCTCCTAATTTCATTTGCGGAATGAACTGTAATTTTGTAGAAGCATCTTTCAAAACCGATTCTCTTCTGTGGAGGATGTACTGTTTATTCCCATACGGCTTTATTTCGATCTCTTTCCGACTATTGTCCTCTGGCATAAGACTTACATGTAAAGGGCCAGAGTTGGTTGCTTTTCTGAAACTTTTTTGACGGCTAAAAAATGTAAATGGGCTTATGAATTCAAATTTTATGTCCCATTCTAAATATGGTTCTAAGTGCCATTTGCTGTCAGGTTTTCTAACTATTTTATATTCATACTGGCCAGCATTATTTGCTTCTACATTGCGCAGTTGCTCTAGTTTAGGAAACTTTTTGTTGTCGCCAACCTCTTTGCGTTTATAATCACCATCTTTAGTGTACTCAAAACCATACAAAGCGCCTATCTCACCATTCTGTTCAAAGTCCGCAACGTCTGCAAGGTCTTTTAATTCTAAAGTTATACACCTCACAGGCGCTAATGTAACTCCGGATTCTTCTGGTCCACGCGACATTTTTTAGTACAGCTTATTATTTTATTTCCAAAACAATGTGCAGGTTATCACATTTCACGACTTTCCCTGTTTTGTCTGCAATTTTTATCTTAAATGATCCGACCCTCCCACAAACTAATCTTTTAAACTGTAAATTAGGGAATTGTATAATTTCATAATCGCAATATGCAGCTTTCCCTGATGGAAGAGCTCTTAAAACAGTTGAGGGCCTTCCATCATATAAGTTTTCATCAGTGCTCAGCTCGTCCAAATGAACATAGAGTAATGAATGTAATGCAAGATCGAGCGGATTTTCTCCCTCATAAGTAGTTTTGTTTGGTGTAACTCTAAAACTATGAATGGGTCGATTGGCAGTTGTAAAGCCTAACATTTTAGCTAGCTCTCCATCAAAATAGTAACCTACTTCTTCTTTTTCAGGTTTGAAGGTCAACATTGTTTTTAGATTTGCATTGTTAAGTTTGAGAGTAATGTCAAAGTTACTCATCGCTTCTTTTAGTGAGCAAAACCCGTAATAACCATCAGGTATGGTTAACTGGCTAACTAATTGTCCTCTATTATCATATTTTTTAATCTTATTATTCTTTTTGGATTTACTTATATCAAACCATACAACTTTGTAAAAAATTTCATGAAGCGCAACCATTCTGGTTCCGCAATTGTTATCAATAGCATGTTCTAAAAACGAAGGACGGTCTTGAGTTGTTATTGTTACAAACATTTTTTAAACGAAATAAAAACGAGCGCATTCAAATATACTAATGCAAAATATTCTGTTGGGCCGCACTACAATCTTAAAAATATAACAACTGATACTCTTGGCATTTCTGTGACTCAGTCTGACGCCTTTCAAGTAAAGGTTAGTACTCCATTGAAGAGCTATCTTAACCCTCCTATTAAAAACGACCACATCCCGAAAGTGTGGTTTAGTCATCCGATGCAGTTTTATCAGAACCAGTTAAACTTTGCTGTGTTTTGTGCATCAACAGGGTGTGGAGTGTCGTTTGCTGATCATTTAAATCATTCTGATCCCTTGGTGAGGTCAGTGTACAGATTTCATTTTTATTACACCTTCAGACGTATTTTGACTGAACTGCAAGCTCCATTACCAAAATGACAAAACGTTTAATCCATTCAGCAACAGAATAGACATGAAGGCTTTTGAAAGGATTTGTAACGAATTCAATATTAAGGCCAAGACAGACTTTAGACAAAAGTCGGATCTTAATCATGGTCTAGGCACCCCTTATTTTTGGGGCGTGCACAGAAAGTATAAATATGATTGGAATCCTCCTTACACATCTTTCTCTTCAGGCACAACTGTTCACCTCGGGTCCATAGAGCAAGAGCATAAAACAGCATGGACAACATTTATATTAGACACTTCTAAGGGCCTAACTAAAGCAGGAATAGAACAAATAAACGACTCTGTTCGTACTTATGTTTGGTGTTTGCTAGGTTCGCAAGCACAAACGAGATCGAGCATAACTGATCCTTCTACTGGTTTTGATGCGCAAAAACAATACTTAGCAAATTTAGAGGACGCCATTAATTCTACAGTCGATTTACCTTCAAGTATTAAAAGATACCAAAATGTTTTACAATACGCAAGATCAAAAGTAGACTTTGCTGTTGGCACTGGTTTATACATGCTGCCTTCTGACCTCAGGCTCCAGATAGGTACAATAATGAAATCCTCGTGGCAGGCAATGAACAGAAGGTCGGGAAAAACGAAATAAATTCTGAGCCAGTAATATTGCAAGCAGTAAACAAACAAGTCGACCCCCCAAGAATAAGTCATCCAATCCCCGCGGCCCAAAGCCCGAAGGCCGTTGAAGAAGTCAAAAAAAATAATGATCATGAATATGAAAAGACAGCGCTTGTTTTTGGATTAACTGGCCTAGGATTACTTGGTCTTTATCTTACTAAAAATTAACCCAACTGTTAAGAGAACTAATGCCCATAAGTGCTCGGCCATAAAGCCAACTACTTTGCTTGCAGTAGACAAAAGCCAGCTAACGACACCCCCTAATATACCTGGTAAAGAGTCTATAGCTTTACTGGCTAATTTTTTTAATAAACCCGCAAGATGATCAAGCTGTTTTTTTACCATGATTTATCAGGCGGTGATGGAGGCGATGGAGGCGGAGGCATTGAGCTTTGACCTCCACCACCACCCGTAATAGCCATCACCAGTGTACTTATTGCAAACCCTAAGGCCGCTATAACGCTTACTAATGTGACTCCTTGCTCTCTAAACAGTGTTCGTATTCGTTTGCTAGCGTTGTGTTTTCATATAAAATTCTTTGGATAGTTTCTCTTATTCTGCTCACTTGAGTTCGTAATTGTTCTGGTTAGTAGACAACACTTCTAGTCTTGCTGATCTCTCTTGTTCAAGATCTTTTAGTCTTTGGGTTATTCTTTCTTTATATCATGCCCTAAGTTGGCGTCATCAGCCTCAACGAGTTTTTCTTTTTCTCTTTTTATATGCTCATCTAGTTCACCCAGTTTTGCCTAAATTGTTTGTTAATTCACCTCTAATGGTTCTCAAAGCATGATCAAGGGCCACTATTTCTCGCATAGGCAATGGGGAATCATTAATTGTTTTTAATGCTGTTTCTTCGGAAAAACTGGTTTCTGCTTCTATTATTTCCCTGCTGTTTGACTTAAATCTTTAAGTTCCATGTTTTGTATTTGGTTATCTGTTGGGAGTTTTTGGTGGTGTGTTTTGAAGTTTAGCAACCGCATCCTATCTAATTTGGTTTAGAAATGCCAAGGCGATTTTGTACACTCACACTGAGTTTTTGTCTAATTGTACCAGGGCCTAAAAACTTTAATGGGTCTCGTTTAGTTGTAAGCTGAACACGGGGTCCTTGGTCGTTTCTTACAAACAAATGGCCATCATCATCTCGTTCAAATCATTAGGGTCTAAAACTTCGGAGGTTCAAGGCCTAAATTTTGGTACAATGATCTAACATGACTTTCTGTTAATTCACGCCGCATTGAGAGCTCTGAGTGATGCTGTATCAAAGGAGCCGTTTCACTCATGTCGTCTCCAGGATCAGGAACATCATAATCTTCATCTTCTCTGCCTTCCATATTTCTTTAATAATTAACTTTTTATTTTGTTTTATAAAAAATGTCACAAGCATATGGTTCAATTCTTGACCCGCATAGAAGACTGAAAGAGCCCCTTGGCGTGAAGGGAAATAAACGGAATATTACTGTTCCAAATAATCCGTCTACTATTGATGCAGATCAAATTCTTACTGTCAAATTTCCAGACCTAGGAGCGGATGAAGTGATTGTGCCAGGCTCTGCGCAACTTACTTTCAAAATAGATCTCGAATCAACATCAGACACAAGCAGGACAGTTGTCCAGAATCTGGGACGGGCAATCGTTAAGAAAATTTCTATAAAACTTGAGGGGCAAGAAATATTTTCTTTACACAATGCAGACATATTTTTAACCTATTCTGATCTATGGCTAACCACGAATGAAAGGGATGATCTTGCGTTTCAAGGAATCGAAAATGAAGAAGTACTAAAACTTAGAATAGGCGCTGCACTCGGCGCAAATGATAAAAGCAGCAAAAAGCAGTTAGCTGTAAATTTTGCGTATGGAAATCGCTTTTCCATTCCCTTAGATTTTGAGTTGTTAAAAGCGCATGCGCCATACTTTCAAGGAGCATTAAAAGACAGATTGTCATATGAACTAACTTTTAATGAATACAGCCGCGTTATCATATCATCAGACACCGGAGCAAAGTACAGCATTTCTGACATCTCATTAGAGTTTGACGTTGTTAGCAACTCTAATTTAGCAAGGCTGATTGAGCAACAATATCAGTCAAAATTAGCAATATATTACGAAAGAGTGATTCATCATACAACATATCCCAGAAGCAGGGCAGACACTATATGGAATTTTAGTTTTAGTGCCACAGCAAGATCGCTTAAAGGTATTTTATTGCTGTGTGAAGATGAAGAACCATTCAAAAGAGGAAGTGAAAAGTTTATTAATCCTAAAATAACGAAAGTACAATGTTCGATTGAGGGCAGTCCTAACCAAATCTACGCTAGCGGGCTTAGACCTTATCAGCATTTTGATGAAATAAGAAAATTGTTTGGGGGTGGGAGGTGTAGAAGCCCAACGGTAGACCTTGTGTCTAAAGATCTACACCTTCACAGTGTTAGGCTCGATGATTATTTAACAACAAAATATGGTTTATGGATTGACCTAAGATCGACAGAGGATAATCAGTTGTATGGAAGTGGGAGAACTGTTAAAGAAGGAATAAACATTCAAATTGATAAAGAAAAAGATGGCGATAAACCACTTAATGTACATTTGTTTTTAATATATGATGCGCAGCTGAATATTCAAGATAACAGATTAAAAGATATACAATACTAAATTATTTTTTATTTTTAAAAAAAAAAGCATGTCTGTTCAGGTTTATCCAAATGTGCCTACAGCGCCAGAGCCGCCAAACGAAGGGATAGTAGAAACCCCTAACATAAAAACCTTCAGATTAACAAACATTACACAAATGCAACAAAAACTAGAGCAAGACCTTTCAAAATACAGCAAAACCAAACGAAGGTATTCTGCTGCCTTTAATGCTGTTACATATGTTAATACTGGAGCATCGACTGTTAGTGCTCTATCGGCTGGAACGAGTGTAGGCCTCTTAGCAACAGGCGTAGGCGCACCCGCAGCTTTACCTCTAGGCGGTTTGTCTTTAGCTCTTGGCCTGTGTTCATTAGCTGTAAGTGCTGCTGGCAAAAAATTAAAAACTAAACTCCAAAAGCACACAGCTATGGTTCAACTAATAACAGCTAAACTTAGTTCGTTCAAACTGACAATAAATAAAGCGCTAGTTGACTCAAACATCACGGATGAAGAATTTAGTCGTTTACAGGCCGATTTTGATGACTATAAAAGACAAAAGTTTGATCTTCAAAAAAAGGCAAGGGCAAGTTTTTCTCAACAGCCAGACACCGAGCAGATAAAAAAGGAATGTTTAAAAAAAGTAAACGAGACATTAAACTCTGTTCTAAACAGCTCACATTAACAACATCAAAGGGCGTTTATACTTTAGTTTATGAGTCCAAGCACAAAAAGACCGTTGATATTGATTCTGATTAAGTTTTTTTTTTTAAATTTAAATAAAAAGTTTCAATTAGAAAAGAAAACTCAACATGGCTGAGATATATGAAGGACCGGACGAATTGTTTGAAGGAATGCTCGAGGGAGAGCGTTTGCCAAAAGCTTTAAATGATATTAATCTAGAAGTCATTGATCCAACAAACGTACAGGCAAGTGTTGTACATGCAATTTCTCAAGTTCCAGGTAAACTAACAATAGACCCGCCAGTTAAAGTAATGTTAGCTGTTTTAATCGACTATATAACAATAAATGAAGAAAATCTAGAAGTCTGGGTCTCGATAACAACAGGTTATTCTTTCTCATAATGACTTAACACCTGGTTGGGCAGACCAACTGCTTGCACAGTTTGATGTGGCCGCTGAAGAAGCCAAAATGAGAGGCTCTGGTTGGTCAGAGGGCGAAGTCCTAGAGATCAGATTAAAACAGGCTAAGTATGCACCGATTGTAGGCAAGTCTTACTTTCCACTACCTCCAGCATTAGTCGCAAAAAGAGCAGTTCTAAACATAAAGAATTCAGACAACAAATGTTTTATGTGGTGTGTTCTTGCGAGGCTGCATTACGTTCGCAAAAACGCAGAGAAAGTGGCTAACTATCAGCCTTACATCAAGATCTTAACTTTAGTGGAATATCCTTTCCCGTTAGCGTGGACAAAATTGATCAGTTTGAAGAACAAAACAAACCAATAACTGTTAATGTATACACATGGTCTGAGAAAACAAATTTGGTGCCTATTAGAGTGTCTAAAGACAGTCCATCGATTGGCGAACCAGACAAAAGTCATGTTGACTTACTACTGATGTTTTAAACCAGCAGGGCTATCACATTACACATTGATACGCACAATGAGTAGACTAATGCAGCATACTTCAAAAGATGGGCAACAAACAAGAATTCTGTAGAAAATGTTTAACAAGAATTCCATCCGTTCCAGCCGCGCTTGAACATATAAACATTGTAAAAGTTCTGTAGACTGTAATACAGAACTAATTACGCCCCCACCTGGATCTAAAGTTAGTTTTTAAGAACTGGAAACGACTGCAAACTAGTCCATATGTTGTTTACGCAGACTTCGAGTCGCTTATTGTTCCTTATGAAGGGCCAACCCCACAGAAACTTCCGAAACAGCCTTAGTGAGCAACCACCAGATCTGTTCATTTGCCTTCATTGTTGTCAGGTCGGATGGTGCCCATTCAGAGCCAGAATTATATAGAGGACCAGATGCTGCAAAATACTTCTTAAAACGCATGCAGCAATTGCGTAACGCCTGTTCTAATAATCTAAACTTATCTGAAATCATAATGACGCCTGAAGACCGAGAACAGTATAAAATCAGCCACACATTGTTGGATTTGTGGTTTAGGCCTCTCATCAGACGCAGCGAATCCGACAGTAAGAGACCATGATCACATTAGTGGAAAGTTCAGAGGAGCAGCGCACAGTAAATGCAATCTTCAACTAAAGTTTGTACCAAAGACATGGAAGCTGCCCATCTTCTTTCATAACTTGCGAGGTTACGACTCTCATCTTATAATGAAAGCAGTAGGCAGCGACACCAGCGACACCAGCGGCTCCAGCGACTCCAACGCCTTCAGAATAACATGCATTGCACAGTCATCAGAAAAGTACATGTGTTTCACTTTAAATAACATGTCTTTTTATGACTCTATGCAACACCTGATGGGATCATTAGAGTCACTGGCTATGCCTTAAAGTCCTGCCCAATAACAGAAGAATATTTTGACCCAACTCTTGTTAGAAAGGGGCGTTTACCTTATGAGTACATGAACCTTGGGAAAGGTTTGATGAAGATACATTTCCCGCCTAAAGCCCGGTTTTTTTTAGTCAGGGGAAAAGGAATCGTGATTTGATTACCAGCATGCTCAAAAACGTGGCAAAAGTTGGTGAAAAACGAGGGGAGACTATCTGTGCAATTTGGGAGGCCGGATGTTTTTTTTGGGGGACGTCTTTGAAAATTTAGGAAAAACCTGCAGAAAATTATACCCTGGATCCCGCGCATTAAATTTCTGCGCCCGGGATGATTTTGGGACGTTCTTAAAGTTTACTGGAGTACAGATTGATTTATGTCAGTTTTTACCAAGTTTTAATGATTGAAAACGGATTGGGGGGGGGGAATTAGAGGCGTCGCTCTTACTGAAAAGCAAACAACAAATTTGGACGTTATGATCAAGAAAAAGGGTCTAACTTCTCAGTATTTAGATGCAAACAAATCGATGGTTGGGCAATGGCGAATCGCTTCTTTAGCAATTTTAAAAATGTAACACCCGGCGGTACGAAAATATTAAAAAGGCATTAAAGTGGTTGAGCAGTCTGGGCAGATAACAGCGTGGATCTTCTAAATTGACTTGAATATCCTCGGAACTCCATGCCTACATAAATACCTTTTAGCAGAGAAAGTTAAAGATGAATCCAAAAGAGCGCTAAATTTGTGCCAAATTTTTCGCGACAAAAAAAAATTATGTCTGTCATTACAGACTTCTACAATTTTATTTAAGACATGGGTTTTAAAATTGGCAGCTGTTTATCGTGTAATTTCTTTTGTCAAGAAAGTTCAGAAACCACATAATGAAGAACACTGATCTTTGAATAAAACCACAGGCTTAAAAAAACTTTTTTTAAGCTGATGAAAAACAGCTGTTTCGGAAAAACTTGGGAAAATCCGCCAAAACTAAAGATGTCAGATTGGGGCCCCGAGAGAACGAACCTTAAAGGGCTTCAAAACCCCAATTTAGGGTTTAGAGATTTCATGATGGCTTTTTTGGATAAAGATTAAAAAAGAAAGTCAAAATTGGACAAACCTTATTTATTGGGTTTACGTTTAGAATTATCAAAGCTTTGTGTTAGAAATTTTTTTTAAAGCTACTTTAAACCTCGATCCAGGTCCAGAGTACTTTAAAAGATACAGATAGTTTTGTTTAGATTCCCCCACTGAAGATATCTATAAAGACAGGAATTAAAAGAGCTAAGGGCTTTAGGAAGGTACGACACATTGATTTCCCCAAAGATTGCCTTTGCATTCAAATGTTAACAAGAAGGTTTTTGGAAAAATGAAGGATGAATTATCTGGAGGGGTGATCAAGGAGTTTGTTGGTTTAAGGTCGAAAATGTACAGTATTTCGAGCCAGGAGAAAACCATTAAGAAAGCAAAAGGAATATCTCGCAGTGTTGTGCAGTCAAACATATCACATGACAACTACAAAGAAGCATTGTTCAATAAACATACTTTTCATCATGCCAACGTAAAACTGCGATCTAATCTACATGAGATCAACACAACTGTTGTGACAAAGAAGTCATTAGATAGAACAAACACAAAACGAGTATTTGTTGATCCAGAGTTTTCATATGCAATTGCAGAGGCACTGGAGAACAGCATAATTACATATCTTCCTCAAGTTTGTTATAAACCCCTTTATGTCATATTTTTCCTCAAATTTTGTTAAAAGCTCAATCATATCATTATCCAATTCAGCCAAATTATTTTTCATGTTTGCTTGATGTGCTCGAATTTTTTTATTATTTCAAGATATTCTTTCCCCATATCTGATGATCAAAATTTGGGAATTTGGGTTGTAGGTGATCTGGATGCATTGCCATGTACCGATAAATCCTCGTAAATGCTTCCTTAATAATAGAACTCGTATCAAATGATTCCCGTATTAATTCCAAGGTCTCTTCCTTTATCATTCTTGTTTCGTTCTGTGCTTCCTTCTGAGCTTCCATTTTATGTAAATTAAAAATTAATTAAGCAACTGGAACTGTGTCTGGTGGGATTATCTGCAGTTCTCCTTCACAAAAGATCTTTGAGGAGCTGGTTGTTTTGTTGTGGCAGTTTCTCGTAAATAATACACGGGCGGATTCATTTTTACAATTCTTTTTATTTCATATGGATCAACACTCCAAACGGGATCTGTTGCCCTGATGCGAGTGTCCCCTTTTTGCTTCCCCTGGTAAATAAAGGTACCTTACTTTTAAACCAAACGGTAATAGTTTGCTGGTTGTACTGGAGTCTTCAGCAACATTTATTGTTTGTTTTTTGATTGCTTGTACTGGTTTTAGCCCTTTAAATTCTTCATTATTCATTGCGCGCAAACTGAGGGCAGTCTTCTAACCCATTCTGTGTTGCGAGAATTGTCAATCAGCTCTCTGTGATACTGGTAGGAAAAAAGTCTTTCAGATAACTGTTTGTTAAAGTTTTCAACTAAAGCCTGTGATCTGTGAACTCCTGGAATGCCTCTTTTAATGGTAACTCTGTTTTAACAATAATTGATTCACTTGACCTTTAAATTCTTTTCCATCATCGACTTGAATCATGCGAGGATAAGTTAGCGAGCCTCGTTGGTATATCAGTTGTATGGCAACAGCAACAGCAGAAGCACTCTTTTGTGTTAATGTTCTGCATCTTTGTATCTTGAAGCTATGTCAATGACTGTAAGTGCGTACTTAAATCTTTTTCGTCTAATCGTATCATGGGGTAAATATAGAAGATCCATTTGATGGGTGTCGTTCGGTATTGTATTCACAAAGTGTGGTCTCTGTATTCGTCTAGGCGCAGGTAAATAAATTTGCCAAATCGCTTGTTTAGACAGCCATTCCTTTGCTGTTTGTTCACTGACTCCCGCTGCTTGGCTTAGCTTTTTTATTGCCGTGATTCCCTTCCAATATCCTTTTGGCGAATAATAGATTTTGTTCATTTTTATTCAGCCAATATTATGTGCAACAAAATACACAACGGACATACCAAAGATAACAAACACGATTTCTTGCATCTTTTGTTTTTCTGATGGTTGATAAAAGTCACTGAATTTTGGTGGGGGCAATGTCTCGATTGGTTTGCCTGTTACAAGATAATATCTTTTATTGCCTGGTCAACGTCTTTAAATGTGTAAGCCGCATGTCCCTGTTTTTTTCAGTTTGTCGTTAATAAAATCTAACTGCTCAATTCTCTGCTTTTCATAGTTATCTTGTGCGGCTGCTAGTTGCTCCATAGCTTTGTTATGTCTTTTTCTCTCGCCGTCATCCCGCAGTTTACTAAATGCGTAATTACTTCCGCTAAAAGCAAGCGCATTCACTACAGCGCCGCCTATCATCATTACGAATGAAGCCATTTTTATAAATGTATTTTTTTAATTTTACATATTGATACTGTCAGGAATTATTCCTTGCTTAACTAGAAAATCTTTCGTAGCAAATGAAGCTGTAATAAAAAGCAATTAGCTTTGCTGAATCCTCAAAGTCTAGTTTGCCAAGATCTGCTGGTTTTATTTTTAACAGGCTTTTACCAAGCATTGTGTATCCTACACTTAGGCCTCCAATAACAGCAGAATGGTATACAAGGTTGGTAACAGTTTTTTCGGTGCTCATTTTTAAAAAATAAAATAATTATAATTAATAAAAAACCATGAACGGCCCATGATCTACTACAGCTACAGGGCAGCCTAAACCTTCCTGAACTTATGATTACAAATGATCAAGTTGATGACCAAGCTATTATGCCCAAAAAGGAAAGACTGTATTCTTTGGCAGCATGTGGGAAAACAAAACAGTTCCTCGGAAATGAATTCAGCATAGAACAGATTCAACAGATGTCGCCGCAAGACATTGTAAAGTATCATAACAGGGATGAAGCGCAACTAGGATCAAGAATGGTAAAAAGTGTCGGGCAAACGGTTCTTAGTTTGTACACTAAACTAGTAAGTAAATTTGCGCCTATTGATTCTGAACAAGACTTTATGTATGATTTAACGCAGGATCCAGTTTTAACAAAGTCATTAGAGTCTCTAGGATGTGATCTGTATTACAAATTTGGAACATTATTGTCGCCGCTAATCATGGATTAATTACTTTTAATCATATAGATTTTGTTTCCCTAAAAAATGACCGAGCCAGAAAATCAGCAGAATCAGAAAACATTGAATCCGGTGGAGAAAGTGACCAGTAAAAAGCCTCCTCATCCTGGGCGCGTTGCGGCAGGAAAAAGATTAGCAGAGTGGAACAAAAAAACAAAATTAAAATTACATAATATAACTCATAATGAAAAAGTGCTAGAGCCGCAGCCAGTTGTTTCAATGCCGGCTATAAACACACCAGAACAAGTTGAATTCAAGACCTACGCCGCCAAAGTCTTCATGGAATATTGTACTTAAAGCAATTGTCATTTTTGGCGGCATTGCTGCGGGGGGCGGTTATTACGGTTATAAAAATATAAAACAACGACAGCAAAAAACGAAGCAGTCAAAAAAATCTCAACCACTAAATACAGAAGCCGAACAAAAAAACATGCCAAAACCGCCAACAACAAAAGTTCATTTTGACCCATTTAAAATGGAATAATACTTTAAGAACTTAATAAATAATTATAAGTTGACTTAAATAAGAACTTGGTTGTACTTAGGGATGACTTAGTTATGATCTTGGGGTGACTTAGTAAGAACTTAGAAGTGACTTGAGGATAACTTGAGTAAGAACTTAGAAGTGACTTGAGGATAACTTGAGTAAGAACTTAGAAGTGACTTGAGTAAGAACTTAGAAGTGACTTAAGTAAGAACTTGAGGACGACTTGAGTAAGAACTTAGAGGTGACTTGGGGTAACTTGAGTTAAGAACTTAAAAGTGACTTGAGTGTGTGCATGCGTGGGGTGGGGGTGGGCGGGGTGGGTGGGGGTGGGTAGGGTGGGGTGTGCAGGAGTTACCTCCTTAGTGTCCACACATAGCAAGTACAGGCAGTACCGCAGCCCTCTTGCTACTAAAATAGGACGTTCACGGCATGAACGGCTATTTATAGTAGCAGTCAGCAAGGCTAATTTTACCGCAGCCCTCTTGCTACTAAAATAAGGCGTTCACGGCATGAACGGCTATTTATAGCAAGGCGGATTTTACTGCAGTCCTCTTGCTACTAAAATAAGGCGTTCACGGCATGAACGGCTATTTATAGCAAGGCGGATTTTACTGCAGTCCTCTTGCTACTAAAATAAGGCGTTCACAGCATGAACGGCTATTTATAGCAAGGTGGATTTTACTGCAGTCCTCTTGCTACTAAAATAAGGCGTTCACAGCATGAACGGCTAAATTTATAGCTGTATTCGAACTGAGAGAATTGTCACTTTCCATTTTGAAAGATATCCAGATATTAACACGCACAGCAGAAATATGCCCACACACTACAGTTGTCGCCAATCCAATCTAAAGTTTTAAAGTCAATCACTTTGACTTGCCATAGGAGAATGTAAGAAACATGTCTATATCTGTTTACCCCGGGCAGGAATAACTGATCAAGATCCTTTCAACCACTTATAGAAATCTCGCTATTCAGAACTGCAGGCAATAAAAATCGATCGCTATTCTTTTGTTTAAATACTCCGCCATACAGTTGTAATAAAACATATATTCATCTATGGCAAGAAGCTGTTCCTCTGTAAACACAAGCACATCCGCCAGCATTGAATGCCATGGCTAAACTGAGAGGCGCTAGTTGGGGGGGTTGGGTCTAGAACGTCATGTCCGGTCACGCAGTATTGCACTCTGCCAAGTCATAAGACACAACAACACAAATTAAGTAATCAGGTTTCAGCCTAATGACAGGTCTCTGTATTTCCATGTCTATGCAGTACCAACTGTGTGTCTCTGTCACTAGTAATATGAGAAAGGTAAATGACGGGGCCCCACAGCCCTAATTGCTGGGGCCGACAGTAAGAACTTGTAAAGTGAGAAATAATAGCGGGCTTTGTGGCGTACATGGTGTGATCCGGTCAGCCTTACCCACCCCACCATTGCTTAGTGTTTGTCTGCCTGTCTGTCTATCTGCTTCGTTTTATAAGATTTATCATGCAAGGATAAGTGTGTGGATTTTAAAAGACTTTACAGAACAATTAAAGACAGAGACTCATTTGATGAATGTATGCGCGAAAATGATGTTATTGAAAATGATCAGGAAAAACGCAGGATTAAACAAAAATTAAAATCTCAAAAGTTTTGTAAATTAGTATTAAAAACGGATAACCCTACACAGTATGTTTGTAGGGTTTACTAGGAGAGAACAGTAAAATACCAATTCCAAGCTTAACCGTCCCGAAACTGGTTGAGGGACGGTTAAGCTAGGATTGGTATTTTACTGTTCTCTTCACCTAAGAGCATGAAACACACACCATTGGATAGAAGAAACAATATAGTTATAAAAAAATGTTACCTTCGGTGAGGAATCCACACAGTTCACATGATGTAAGTAATCCAAAATGATACACCTTTGCAGAAAAACAAAATCTTTTTGTGCACACTGTAATCCACTTACTTCTTCATGCTCTCTATCCTCCCACACAAGTTCAGTTACACTTCTGAGCGCTTGGTATGACCTACAGAGAATAGTACATTTATGACAACTGCATAAAACACAAGAATTTGACCACAAAATACTTGATCCACTCTAAATCGTGTGATCGTGTTCAAAATCGTGTGATCGCGAGAACTGAGAGTAGGACAATTCAAATCTGTATAGAACTACTACAAAATATGTGAACAATGGTCTAAGGTAAGCAACTGCAAGAAAAGGCCCTAAACTGCCCCTAAAATGTGATTTATTGCCCTTTAACCCTTACGCTGGTTGTCGTGACAATAGTCGTGCCATTACGTCATGGCCGTCACTGGGTGAGCCTTGCGAGCCTAGTTTCACAGACACACGCAGATACGAAACTATGGCTCAGTGACAAACTAATTTGCATGAGTGACTGAGCGAGCCCTGGAACATGGATTTTCAATGTTTTAGCTTAGTTTATGGTTAGTAGCAGCTTTAATGCATAGTACAACTCGACTCATCTGGCGAACAAAAATGGCGGCGCCCGAAGCAGAACATGATAGAATTAGGAACTTGTTTGAAGATGTTTTTGCTGAATTTCTTGTGGAAAAAGCAGGTGAAGAAGTTATGGACATTTTGAATGAACTGGGTGTGATGGGTGATAATTTTGATTTAGATCAAGCACCATGCAATCGTGATTTTGAGATCGACACGGACAGTGACTCAATGAGTGCCTAAAGGTGAGGGGAATCTCAAGATGCTATTCAGTGGGGAAGAAAAACTCAGTGTAGCACTTACAGATGATCCTAAACCTTTCAAACATAAATGACGACAGTGTGAGCTATTACATTTGTTGATAGTGACCTTTTTTGTGTGTGTGTGTGTGTGTTAGTAGCACATGATTTCAATGTGAAAACTGAACTGTACCTTATTCATTCTTACCTGAATTACCTGCATGAAAGACGGGTATAATCCACACTGACTTTCCTCTGAAAAAGGCTATGACTTATTTCTGGACACTGTGGAACACCATAGACTGGATTATTTGTGAACAAGCTCGTGAGAATGACAAGCAGGATGTGCCACCTGTTTTCACCTGTTATTTTCACATTCTGAACAGGTCAGCACCTAATCAAACACTCACAAGCACCCCAGTTCTGTTTTATATTATTCTTTATTCAATTACTAACAATTTTTATTCTGCATGTCATGTTCAAATACTAACTGTTGAAAAGTTATGCATATCATACAAACGTAACTATTCTTTGCAAACTTTCCTTCTGGAAATTCACCAGACAACATAATAGTACGTTGTTAAATAACCAGTATAAGGGTTAATAAAGGTGGTATGATTTAAACATCATCAAACTCTGTTGGAAGTATGCATCCGACACGCCTTCAAGCGATGTGAACAGTATCGGAAACCCGCTTCTGACAAGACTCGATTGAGTTAACTCACCTGGTTATATCCCACAGACACTAGTTCATGATAAAAAGTGTCAGTGCGCCATACATTAGTACATGCATAAACCTAGGTGCTTTGTATCAAACTTAAAATATGAAGATCAGCAAGTGAATGTCCATCTGTTAAAAAGAAACACAGACAATGCATGAATCCGTTTCTGAGAAAAAGAAAAAAAAAAGAATGTGAAAAATAGGAGGAAAAGTCCATGATGACTAAATCCCGCTTTGTACATGCTTATGGTAGCACCTCACCTGGTTATATCCCACAGACAGGAGTTCATGATGACCAAATACGGCTTTGTACATGCTTATGGTAGCACCTCACCTGGTTATATCCCACAAACAGGAGTTCATGATGACCAAATCCGGCTTTGTACATGCTTATGGTAGCACCTCACCTGGTTATATCCCACAAACAGGAGTTCATGATGACCAAATCCGGCTTTGTACATGCTTATGGTAGCGCCTCACCTGGTTATATCCCACAAACAGTTCATGATGACCAAATCCGGCTTAGTACATGCTTATGGTAGCACCTCACCTGGTTATATCCCACAAACAGGAGTTCATGATGACCAAATCCGGCTTAGGTCCATCCTCCAGGTCGCGCAGTATGGACTCCACATAGGCGTTGTAGCAGCGTGTGATGAAGTAGAATCGCACCAGGTGTGTGGGGGTCTGGTACTGCCGCACCTCAGTGTAGGAAGTGCCATTGGTCATGACCCCTTTGACCCCCCCTTCAATCAGCGTGTCCGACAGGAATGTTATCTCCCCCTGCAATGACACATTGCCTACACACTGTAACGTCATCTCTCCCTGCAATGACACATTGCCTACACACTGTAACGTCATCTCTCCCTACAATGACACATTGCCTACGCACTGTAACGTCATCTCTCCCTGCAATGACACATTGCCTACACACTCTGTCATCTCTCCCTACAATGACACATTGCCAACGCACTGTAACGTCATCTCTCCCTGCAATGACACATTGCCTACACACTGTAACGTCATCTCTCCCTGCAATGACACATTGCCTACACACTGTAATGTCATCTCTCCCTACAATGACACATTGCCTACACAATGTAATGTCATCTCTCCCTGCAATGACACATTGCCTACACACTGTAATGTCATCTCTCCCTGAAATGACACATTGCCTACACACTGTAACGTCATCTCTCCCTGAAATGACACATTGCCTACACACTGTAACGTCATCTCTCCCTGAAATGACACATTGCCTACACACTGTAACGTCATCTCTCCCTGCAATGACACATTGCCTACACACTGTAACGTCATCTCTCCCTGCAATGACACATTGCCTACACACTGTAACGTCATCTCTCCCTGCAATGACACATTGCCTACACACTGTAACGTCATCTCTCCCTACAATGACACATTGCCTACATACTGTAACGTCATCTCTCCCTGCAATGACACATTGCCTACACACTGTAACGTCATCTCTCCCTGAAATGACACATTGCCTACACACTGTAACGTCATCTCTCCCTACAATGACACATTGCCTACACACTGTGACGTCATCTCTCCCTACAATGACACATTGCCTACGCACTCTGGTCATCTCTCCCTACAATGACACATTGCCTACGCACTGTAATATCATCTCTCCCTGAAATGACACATTGCCTACACAATATAATGTCATCTCTCCCTGAAATGACACATTGCCTACACACTGTAATGTCATCTCTCCCTACAATGACACATTGCCTACACACTACTGTCATCTCTCGCTGAAATGACACATTGCCTACACACTGTAATGTCATCTCTCCCTGAAATGATACATTGCCTACGCACTGTAATGTCATCTCTTCCTACAATGACACATTGCCTACGCACTGTAATGTCATCTCTCCCTTCAATGACACATTGCCTACACACTGTAACGTCATCTCTCCCTGCAATGACACATTGCCTACACACTGTAACGTCATCTCTCCCTACAATGACACATTGCCTACGCACTGTAACGTCATCTCTCCCTACAATGTCGCATTGCCTACACACTACAAGCACCATCTACCCCTAAATGACACACTGTCTACACACTATAATAACATCTACCCGTACGACACATTGCCTATGCTAAAACATCAATCTCTCCCTAAAACAATGCATTTCCTGAGCACTACAAGCACCATCTCTTCCTGAAAAGACACTTTAACGGGAACACTAAACACAGCAGCTATCCCTGACACACCTAAACATACACACTAAACACAGCAGCTATCATTGACACACCTATAATACACACTAAACACAGCAGCTATCCCTGACACACCTATCATACACACTAAACACAGCAGCTATCCCTGACACACCTATCATACACACTAAACACAGCAGCTATCCCTGACACACCTATCATACACACTAAACACCGCAGCTATCCCCGACACACCTATCATACAGATACACACTAAACACCGCAGCTATCCCTGACACACCTATAATACACACTAAACACAGCAGCTATCCTGCACACCTATCATACACACTAAACACAGCAGCTATCCCTGACACACCTATCATACACACTAAACACAGCAGCTATCCATGACACACCTATCATACACACTAAACACAGCAGCTATCCTTGACACACCTATCATACACACTAAACACAGCAGCTATCCCTGACACACCTATCATACACACTAAACACAGCAGCTATCCTTGACACACCTATCATACACACTAAACACAGCAGCTATCCCTGACACACCTATCATACACACTAAACACAGCAGCTATCCCTGACACACCTATCATACACACTAAACACAGCAGCTTACCCTGACACACCTATCATACACACTAAACACAGCAGCTATCCATGACACACCTATCATACACACTAAACACAGCAGCTATCCTTGACACACCTATCATACACACTAAACACAGCAGCTATCCCTGACACACCTATAATACACACTAAACACAGCAGCTATTCCTGACACACCTATCATACACACTAAACACCGCAGCTATCCCTGACACACCTATCATACACACTAAACACAGCAGCTATCCCTGACACACCTATCATACACACTAAACACAGCAGCTATCCCTGACACACCTATCATACACACTAAACACAAGAGCTATCCCCGACACACCTATCATACACACTAAACACAGCAGCTATCCCTGACACACCTATCATACACACTAAACACAGCAGCTATCCCTGACACACCTATCATACACACTAAACGCATCAACATTTTTTTTTAATCTGAAATAGTTTCCTGTGCACTAGACATAGCAAAGAGATAGAGACAGACAGACAGACACAGAGAGAGAGAGACAGAGAGAGAGAGAGAGACAGAGAGAGAGAGAGACAGAGAGAGAGAAATGTTGCTTATAGTCCAGCCGACCGCAAAGGGCCATGTCAGGCTGGTCATCACGTTGAAGTCAATTCGCGAGTCATTTAAAAAACACGCACACACTTCAATGTAACTCATTAAAACACCTAAAAACAAAATGCAAATTTTGTTTAAATCTTTCTTCCATAAAATTTTAGATCAGATGGAAACTGTTGACCTCTTTATTTTCAGAAACTCAAAAATCACATCGGGTGGGACATCTCTGAACAACGTTTTCATGGAGTCTGCTGTAAAGTATTTGTGCCCGACGTCATGCATGTCCCAACATTCTAAAAGAACATGTTTCATTGTAAGTGGTACATTACATGGAATGCACCAGAGAGCTTCTTCACCTTTTAACCCTCTTATCCTCGCAACGGGAAAATCCGGGACTTTACGTCGGGCGCCTGTTCTTCCCGTACCGGGAAGTACGGGACCTTTCCGTGGGAATTTTCCATCACGCAGTGATCACGTGTGCAGACACGCAGAGTCGCAGACAGTAACTAGGAAGACTCATGCATGGCCCAATCATGTGCTGGCACTATTTTTGGGTGATGGAACCACGCATGTTCATTGAGAAAAGGCACAAACATGAGCAAGTTTGTGAATGAAACCGACCGACTTTCGCAATGGCTGCTTTGGCGTCTGCTACGAACGACGAAGAGATGATCGACTACTCGCAAGAGGAGTTAAATCAAATTATTGTAGAAGTGGAGACGCTTGAAAAAGAGATGGAGAATGAAAGTGATACAGAAGTAGGTAGTGGTGATGAAGACGACGGTGAAGTGCAAAGCGACCCGGAATACGATGTTCCACTGGCAGTGCTTCAGACAAAATGGCGGCCCGTGACACGTGGCTCGGCAGAGGTGCGTCAGTTTCAGGAACCCACCGGGCCGGCCGGCTCATTCGTTACCTGGCACTGCTACACCACTTGATTTTTTAGTTTTGTTTGTACCTCTGTTTTTTTAAGACTGCTGCCGATGAAACAAACAGGTATGCAAAACAAATACAAGCTGCAAAGGGTGCACCTGACCCTCTTTTATAGTATTGTGTGTGACATGTGACAAGTTTTATATGACATTGGTGGGACAACCAGTGGGACCTGTACTGCCAGGCAGCAGATGGATCACGTCAGGTAGGCCTCAGATTTCATCTTACACCAACATGGTGACTGCGCATGCTTGCATGCTGTAAACTTGATTGTCATCATAAAATGTCACGTGTCTGGTGACAATTTGGTGAGAGTGACACGACCTATATCTCTGACAGACAAAATATAGTTCAAAGTGAAGTGCATGCTCTTATGAAACTGTCTGCCAATTTTCTTTCTCCTAGAAGTTCACATACATTCCCCATAAGTTAATAATCACATGTACCCATTTTTAGGCTGAAACCTGTAAAAGAATCTGAAATCTAGGGGAAGTTTGCCGTCAGAGAAACTGAGTACAAGAGGGTTAAAAGGTAAGAATGGATTTTTTTTTTTAAATGGCCTGTGTACAACAGGCACAAGACTGTTCTTTATGACCGCCCCTGGAGCACGGTAAAAACTCTCTAGCGAGAGTGCACTGAATTGAACGAGTTTCTTATACGTCTTCGAGTTCCATTCCCCTTACCAGAGATCTTTCACAAAAGCCTGAGTTTTGTATTTCAGATCAGAGTGAGGGATAGACAATCTGCTTAACTCTTTCTTTATACACTGGAAACATCAGCTCACCGACAGTGAGGGGTTTACTGACGTGGAGATGATCACCACTGACAGTGAGGGGTTTACTGACGTGGAGATTATCTCCACCGACAGTGAGGGGTTTACTGACGTGGAGATGATCACCACTGACAGTGAGGGGTTTATTGATGTGGAGATTATCACCACGGACAGTGAGGGGTTCACCGACGTGGAGATTATCACCACTGACAGTGAGGGGTTTATTGATGTGAAGATGATCACCACTGACAGTGAGGGGTTCACCGACGTGGAGATTATCACCACTGACAGTGAGGGGTTTATTGATGTGGAGATTATCACCACTGACAGTGAGGGGTTTATTGATGTGAAGATGATCACCACTGACAGTGAGGGGTTCACCGACGTGGAGATTATCACCACTGACAGTGAGGGGTTTATTGATGTGGAGATGATCACCACTGACAGTGAGGGGTTTATTGATGTGAAGATGATCACCACCGACAGTGAGGGGTTTATTGATGTGAAGATGATCACCACCGACAGTGAGGGGTTCACCGACGTGGAGATTATCACCACTGACAGTGAGGGGTTTACTGACGAGGAGATTATCACCACTGACAGTGAGGGGTTTACTGACGAGGAGATTATCACCACTGACAGTGAGGGGTTTACTGACGAGGAGATTATCACCACTGACAGTGAGGGGTTTACTGACGAGGAGATTATCACCACTGACAGTGAGGGGTTTACCGACGAGGAGATTATCACCACTGACAGTGAGGGGTTTACTGACGAGGAGATTATCACCACTGACAGTGAGGGGTTTACTGACGAGGAGATTATCACCACTGACAGTGAAGGGTTTACTGACGAGGAGATGATCACCACTGACAGTGAGGGGTTTACTGACGAGGAGATGATCACCACTGACATAGCAAGGAGTTTATTGATGTGGCAATTATGACCACTGACATAGCCATGAGTTCATTGATGTGGAGATGATCACCACTGACAGATAGTGAGGAGTTTATTGATGTGGAGATTATCACCACAGCAGGACAATCACCACTCGTACAGACAGTACGGGGTTTAATGAAGTGGAATTAAACTAAATGGAAATAATCACCAAAAGCAGGGCATGAAATGCTATATCATCCAAGATGTTAATGAATGATTTCTGTCAGAGATTCCTACACTCGCCATATAAGTTGGAGCAAGGGGATTTGTAGGCTCATCAGCCTTATGACCTCATGAAACAGCTCGGGATTTCAGGTAAGGACAGGACCAGAACCTTGAAGACAATGGCAGAGGCAGCCGAAAAGAGTTCCAGCTGGTCTGGTCGAGGAGGAACAAAAGTGAACTTCATAAGGCTTCAATTTCCCAACTTAAGAACAGGTGTCCCGTTAGTAGTGGGGTCAGACATCTGTCCAAAAAGGCACGCTCCAAAAGTTTGAATCCTGACAGCGCCAGGAAAAGAAAAAGGTTGGCAGTAGAAAGGCATCTAGGAGTCATGACCTGGATGCGGCCCTGTGCCCTGAGTGTACGGAGTTCAGGGCCGAAACACGTGTCTGAAGGGTTTCTTCTCTGAAGACCTGCTGTCAAGCTCTCCCTTACAGTGTCAGGAGTTCAGGGCTGAAACACGTGTCTGAGGGGGTTTCTTCTCTGAAGACCTGCTGTCAAGCTCTCCCTTACAGTGTCAGGAGTTCAGGGCTGAAACACGTGTTGAGGGGGTTTCTTCTCTGAAGACCTGCTGTCAAGCTCTCCCTTACAGTGTCAGGAGTTCAGGGCTGAAACACGTGTCTGAGGGGTTTCTTCTCTGAAGACCTGCTGTCAAGCTCTCCCTTACAGTGTCAGGAGTTCAGGGCTGAAACACGTGTCCGAGGGGTTTCTTCTCTGAAGACCTGCTGTCAAGCTCTCCCTTACAGTGTCAGGAGTTCAGGGCTGAAACACGTGTCTGAGGGCTTTCTTCTCTGAAGACCTGCTGTCAAGCTCTCCCTTACAGTGTCAGGAGTTCAAGGGCTGAAACACGTGTCTGAGGGCTTTCTTCTCTGAAGACCTGCTGTCAAGCTCTCCCTTACAGTGTCAGGAGTTCAGGGCTGAAACACCTGTCTGAGGGGCTTTCTTCTCTGAAGACCTGCTGTCAAGCTCTCCCTACAGTGTCAGGAGTTCAGGGCTGAAACACGTGTCTGAGGGCTTTCTTCTCTGAAGACCTGCTGTCAAGCTCTCCCCAGAGTTTCTTCCTACTGTACCTCCAGGGGCTCAGGCAGGTTTTAGTTTCATCGGGCAACAAAGTGGACAGCCCTGACAATTTTCCACGGCAGATTTTTTCCTGTCACTGGTCCATCTCTGCAGCACTGTACAAAAAGAAAATAGCACATGAAGTCTGGCTGAAGAATCAGGACCGGTTTCCGCTTTCCTTTCGCTTCACAGTCGCAGAATTACTCATGATGTTCCAATTACTAATTCAGCTGAATGCAGCATAAACCATCTTGACATCGATTACATACATTCCCCGATGTCTTCATCATAATCAGGTGCCAATGTAGATGTTGTTGTCGTCTACTACCTATTCCGGCCTTTGACAGTCATCTCAGCATCTGCCATCTGAACCTACTACTCATGCACCACTCACTCACTCTCTCCCAGTATAAAATATCATCTGCCATCTGAACCTACTGCTCACACACCACTCACTCACACTTTCCCAGTATAAAATATCATCTGACCCCATTACTCACGCACCACTCACTCACTCTCTCCCAGTATAAATCATCTGCCATCAGAAGACAGAGCCCTGGAAATTGTCTACAAAATCTGGGGAACATACTGTTTTCATCCCTAATGTCCACTGACTTTAAAGCGATGTCATTCAGAATGGAACCGGTCTGGATATAAGCCCTCGTCTCCCTCACTGACAAATGCTGATTTTTTTTTCCTATCATCATAAATCTACAGGGGAAATAAATGCAAGAATTTGCTAAACAGTTGAAATCCTTAAATAACACATACATGCACACACATATGGATGTATGTATGTAAGCATACACCCAAGCGCGCGCACACACACACATTACACATGCACACACACTGACCACATGCACGCATGCACACACGCACAAACGCACACACACATACATGCACACACACAGAGAAAATGCCTACTTTACCTACCTTAGCTTTGAGATCTCTATCAGTGAGCATTTCATCACTTTGGAGCAGTAAAATTAAATCCTTGTAGATGCCTCTCTGGACTGCACAATCAAGAAGTGGATTTTTCATCATGCTCTGTATTAACAAAGAACTGTCGGACATTTCATTATGCTCTATATTTCAACTGTCACTGACATTTCATTATGCTCTGACTGTATTAACAAAGAACTGTCGGACATTTCATTATGCTCTATATTTTAACTGTCACAGACATTTCATCATGCTCTGTATTAACAAAGAACTGTCGGACATTTCATTATGGTCTATATTTTAACTGTCACAGACATTTCATCATGCTCTGTATTAACAAAGAACTGTCGGACATTTCATTATGCTCTATATTTTAACTGTCACAGACATTTCATCATGCTCTGTATTAACAAAGAACTGTCGGACATTTCATTATGGTCTATATTTTAACTGTCACAGACATTTCATCATGCTCTGTATTAACAAAGAACTGTCGGACATATCATTATGCCCTAAATTACAACTGTCACTGACATTTCATTATGCTCTGTATTACAACTGTCACTGACATTTCATTATGCTCTATGTTTCAACTGTCACTGACATTTCATTATGCTCTGTATAACAACTGTCACTGACATTTCATTATGCTCTGTATAAAAACTGTCACTGACATTTCATTATGCTCTGTATAACAACTGTCACTGACATTTCATTATGCTCTGTATAACAACTGTCACTGACATTTCATTATGCTCTGTATAACAACTGTCACTGACATTTCATTATGTTCTATATTACAACTGTTATTGACATGTCATTATGCTCTATGTTTCAACTGTCACTGACATTTCATTATGCTCTGTATAACAACTGTCACTGACATTTCATTATGCTCTGTATAACAACTGTCACTGACATTTCATTATGCTCTGTATAACAACTGTCACTGACATTTCATTATGCTCTGTATAACAACTGTCACTGACATTTCATTATGCTCTGTATAACAACTGTCACTGACATTTCATTATGCTCTGTATTACAACTGTCACTGACATTTCATTATGCTCTGTATAACAACTGTCACTGACATTTTATTATGCCCTGAATTACAACTGTCACTGACATGTCATTATGCCCTGAATTACAACTGTCACCGACATTTCATTATGTTCTACATTACAACTGTTATTGACTTTTCATTATGCTCTGTATTACACACATTTGTCAACAGACATTTCATTATGCCCTGAATTACAACTGTCACCGACATTTCATTATGTTCTACATTACAACTGTTATTGACTTTTCATTATGCTCTGTATTACACACATTTGTCAACAGACATTTCATTATGCCCTGAATTACAACTGTCACCGACATTTCATTATGTTCTATATTACAACTGTTATTGATATTTCATTATGTTCTATATTACAACTGTTATTGACTTTTCATTATGCTCTGTATTACACACATTTGTCAACAGACATTACATTATGCCCTGAATTACAACTGTCACCGACATTTCATTATGTTCTATATTACAACTGTTATTGACTTTTCATTATGCTCTGTATTACACACATTTGTCAACAGACATTACATTATGCCCTGAATTACAACTGTCACCGACATTTCATTATGTTCTATATTACAACTGTTATTGACTTTTCATTATGCTCTGTATTACACACATTTGTCAACAGACATTTCATTATGCTCTGCATGACAAACTGTCGTGGACATTTCGTTATGCTCTGTACGACAAACTGTCGTGGACATTTCGTTATGCTCTCCATGACAAACAACTGCCACTGACATTTCATTATGCTTTCCATGACAAACAACTGCCACTGACATTTCATATGCTCTGTATGACAAACAACTGTCACTGACATTTCATTATGCTCTGTATGACAACTGTCACTGACATTTCATTATGCTCTGTATGACAACTGTCACTGACATTTCATTATGCTCTGTTTGACAAACAACTGTCACTGACATTTCATTATGCTCTGTATGACAAACAACTGTAACTGACATTTCATTATGCTCTGTATGACAAACAAATGTAACTGACATTTCATTATGCTCTGTATGACAAACAACTGTAACTGACATTTCATTATGCTCTGTATGACAAACAACTGTCACTGACATTTCATTATGCTCTGTTTGACAACTGTCACTGGACATTTCATTATGCTCTGTGTGACAAGTATCACTGGACATTTCATTATGCTCTGTATGACAAACAAGTATCACTGGACATTTCGTTATGCTCTGTATGACAAACAACTGTCACTGACATTTCATTATGCTCTGACAACTGTCACTGGACATTTCATTATGCTCTGTGTGACAAGTATCACTGGACATTTCATTATGCTCTGTATGACAAACAAGTATCACTGGACATTTCATTATGCTCTGCATGACAAACAACTCTCACTGGACATTTCATTATGCTCTGTATGACAAACAAGTATCACTGGACATTTCATTATGCTCTGTATGACAAGTATCACTGGACATTTCATTATGCTCTGTATGACAAACAACTGTCACAGGACATTTCATTATGCTCTGTATGACAAGTATCACTGGACATTTCATTACGCTCTGTATGCCCTTTGCAGTCGGCTGGGCTATAAGCAACATTATCTTATCTTATCTTATGCTCTGTATGACAAACAAGTATCACTGGACATTTCATTATGCTCTGTATGACAAACAAGTATCACTGGACATTTCATTATGCTCTGTATGACAAACAAGTATCACTGGACATTTCATTATGCTCTGTATGACAAGTATCACTGGACATTTCATTATGCTCTGTATGACAAACAAGTATCACTGGACATTTCATTATGCTTTGTATGACAAGTATCACTGGACATTTCATTATGCTCTGTATGACAAACAAGTATCACTGGACATTTCATTATGCTCTGTATGACAAGTATCACTGGACATTTCATTATGCTCTGTATGACAAACAAGTATCACTGGACATTTCATTATGCTCTGTATGACAAGTATCACTGGACATTTCATTATGCTCTGTATGACAAGTATCACTGGACATTTCATTATGCTCTGTATGACAAACAAGTATCACTGGACATTTCATTATGCTCTGTTACTGTATGACAAGTAACACTGGACATTTCATTATGCTCTGTATGACAAACAAGTATCACTGAACATTTCATTATGCTCTGTATGACAAACAAGTATCACTGGACATTTCATTATGCTCTGTATGACAAGTATCACTGGACATTTCATTATGCTCTGTATGACAAACAAGTATCACTGGACATTTCATTATGCTCTGTTACTGTATGACAAGTAACACTGGACATTTCATTATGCTCTAGATGACAAGTATCACTGGATATTTCATTATGCTCTAGATGACAAACAAATGTCACTGGAATTTCATTATGCTCCATATGACAAACAAGTATCACTGGACATTTCAGTACGATCTGCATCACACATATTTGTCACTGACATTTCATTGAAAACAACTGTCATTCGACATTTCGTTATGCTCTAAATTACACACAGCTGTGATTGGACGTTTCATTATCCCATTATTACAGACACTGGACATCTGATTATGTTCTTCATTACACCTCATTGTCACTGGACATTTTGGTATGGTTATGTCAGATGCAACTGTTTCTGGATGATGCTCTATACCACACATAACTGGCAAAACTGGCAACAGACATTCCATTACGCTTTGCATCTCACACAATCGTCATGTCTGGTCAGTTCAGCTGGACGAGTGGGGTTGCATCATCCAAATGCTGCAACCCAAGATCGGCACATACGAAAGAAACAGAACTACAGAAACTTTTCTCCCATAAAATTTTGAAGTTTTGTTTGATTTATCTAGTGGCACAAGGTGCCTCAATAAATATGGGCCAAACAAATCTTTCATCCCATCAACATTTCCTACTGTGAGAAGTTGTTTTAAAATCTAAATAACAACTGACTATGTCACATAAAACATTTTCTGCAACCATGTAAATTACTATGAGTTTTGTACTGATACGTTTAGAGCCACCTGCTAAGACTGTCCACAGTAAGTTCAACCATGTAAATTACTATGAGTTTTGTACTGATACTTTTGGAGCCACTTGCTAAGACTGTCCACAGTAAGTTCAACCATGTAAATTACTATGAGTTTTGTACTGATACTTTTGGAGCCACTTGCTAAGACTGTCCACAGTACGTTCAACCATGTATATTACTATGAGTTTTGTACTGATACGTTTAGAGCCACTTGCTAAGACTGTCCACAGTAAGTTCAACTAAAACATGCTTCACTGTATCACTACTTAGTCTGACTCATGCTGTTAGAAGGCAAAAAAAAAATAATCAGAATTTGCTTATCCAAAACAGCACTTTATACACAAAGAAACAGCTTCACAATGCTTTCCCTGGTCTTCGTTATTTATGCACAGAAGGAGGGTCAAATGTGCTAGATATAAATCGAGACTGATGTCCAGCCAGAGGTCAGCCTCATGTGTACACAAGGTCCAGCACAGGCAGCCATATGCACGCATACGCCCAACCAGAAGTCAGGTGCCGAGCAGAAGAGTTAACATGGGAGACAAAATTATACAAGTTCCATCACAGTCCTGGCTCAAAGACCAACCTACATCTAGCTGTTAAACAAAGAACATCAGCTAAAACAAAACATTCATCAAAATGATGTATAACCATGGTATATCAGAACATAAACATGAAGTCAATGTCAACACCATGACCTGTTCCAGCTGGCTGTTCTCTCTGCTGGTCCTGCTGTATGCACACATGTACAACAGCACTAGCACTGCAGCTATGCCATGGAGCAAACCAGAGCCTAAATACATCCTCCCCACCTCCCCCCCCCCCCCCCCCTCCCTTCCCAGTCCATCATCCTCTAACTTGCAAGGTCTTCCTACACATCTTCATCATGAAGCCATTCAACTTATGCAAAAAAAGACAATGGTGGTGGGAGGTAAACAGTAACAAAGACCAGCAACAGAAAAAGGAACAAACACTTAGACACACACACACACACACACCACACACACACACACACACACAATGGGACCAAACCACTTACTGCTGTCCCCCAAAATGACCACCAGCTTGTTCTTGAGCAGACTTTTCACCAGCTCGCATGTCAGCTCTGCCCTCTCCTCTTTCCTTGGCTCCTTTCCTTCTCCTTACTTTTCACCATCTTTCCCTTTGACAGCAGAGAGAGAGAGACACACACAGAAAGAGAGAGAGAGAGAGAGAGAGAGAGAGAGAGAGAGAGAGAGAGAGAGAGAGAGAGAGAGATTATTGTTCATCTTTATTTCCAAAGGTAACCGATAAGCAAACACATGCTTCTTTTCATCCGGGCCTTGCCCTGGTATGGGACCAACTAAGCATGACTAGCGACTGAAATTTACAACACTTTAAACAAACATATACATCTTCAATCATACATAAAAATGTAGACGATTTGTTCCTCCATTACCATTGATGGATAGATGAATTAAAAAAATAAAAATAACCCTTTGAAATAGAAACAACAAACAAGAATAAATCAACTGATTACAGAGAGAGAGAGAGAGAGAGAGAGAGAGAGGGTAGTGGATTAAGCATGGATACATTTTTACATCCAGCCCTTTGGGCAAGAAAAAAAAAAAAAATCGATATATAGAAAAAAGCAAATCAAACAAATACATGAAAAATGCAACAATTCCTTGCATGGGAACCTTTGACAAAAAAGAAGAAAGAAGAAAGAGAAACCAATGAACACCACCACCAACGAGAAAAAATGATCAGGCAAGAGGGGGGGGGGGGGGGTGTGAATGGAGAGAGAGAGAGAGAGAGAGAGAAAAACCGACCGACTGACCGACCGACTGGCGAAAGAAAGGCAGAGATGAAGGAAGAGAAAGACAATGAGGCAGACATGGATAAACCTACGAAAAACTTTGAAAAAAAACACATTAATGGCACAGGATGATCACTACAATTTGCGTAGAATTGAGTCAACTTCAAACATCACATATTTGTTAAATTGAATCTGAATTGAGAATTATCAATACATTTTCGGTATAGTGCAGTCAAATCCGAGACATTCATAAGATATTTTTGAAAATTAGACTTGAATTTTTTAAAGTTTGATCGATTTTTAAGTTCTTGAGGAATATGGTTCCATAGCCAACCACCGAATACACCAGACTAGACTTATATAGATTAATCATGGCAAACGGGAGGTTTATTTTATGTGAATGTCAATAGTCGTTAAAAGTGAACATACTTGTTAGAGAAAGTGGAGCATTTCCATGGAGTACCTTATGCATAGAGTCCCTTATTGTATAGAAGTTTGGCTTTAAATGGGAGAATGCCCGATTGCTTATAGTCTGAATCTACCAGTACCAGTGAGGATGGTTGACCTAATATTACTCTGACAGCTCTTTTGTGAAGGCTAATTAGGGGTTTGAGTGAATTCTTGCTCGCTGAGTCCCAAAGTGTTGAGGCACAGTCGATAATAGGCTGAGAGAGAGACAGAGAGAGAGAAGAGAGGAGAGCAGGGGTTAACAGTAACCATTGCCCGACAGCCTGGGGCAAGTGAACTCCCGTGTCGGGCAAGCCAAGCTATTCTTGAACGTGCCCAACCGGGCAAGTGAAAAGTTTGACAACCAACTATTATTTTTTATTGCACGAACGCTGTTAAGCCTACTTGTCAACGCGACCGAAAGCTTAGACCAAAGCTTTGACCAGTTTGAGGAGACAACATAAGTTTAGACCATGCTCGGCTATGCGTGTTTGCCACAGACAGTTACACTGCAGCAGCAGAAGACGCATCTTCTCATTGGCTGCGATTTATGGAAAGCAAGCCAAGCTGAAGGTCATGCTGCGAAGCACATGTGGCTGACGCATGTTCGTTCTTTGTCTAGATCTAGTCTTATAGGGCCTAGAGAAATGGCTCAGCGATCAGAATGGATGTCTAAGCTCGATCAGTGTGGATGATGATGTCTGGTTCCGTCGCAGGGAACGATGATTTCTTCTGTAAATCTGGTCGCCTCACGTCTGCGTGTGGCATGACCCCGGTGTTTTTCAATGGATGTATCTGATAGCCCAGCCCAGCCCAGCCCCCCCCCCCCCCCCCCCCCCCCAAGCCACCACAGGGCATCAAATTCAAAGCTGGTGTAACGGACGTGCTGATTACATGTTGTAGGAAAGATGGAACGGCACTGGGGGGTCTGGCATTTGAGGAGAGGCCATTCTGTCAACTGGTGTCATGCAGTATTCCAGGTTGTACAAGGAGTGGTTGACTGCCTTCGCCTTGTACTTGTTCAAAATCCGTTTTGTGGTTTAGACTTTTTTTCCTCAGCCTGTAGTTTGAGTGATGATACATACTGCAGCCCATTGTCGATCTCTCAAGAAGACTTTTAGGCATTGCCATGGCGCGCATAATATGAAGCCATGTGCTTGCCAATGTCAACAGCTGTGGTTGAGAGAGGGTTCTCTGCCATGAAAAGGATAAAAAATGACTGGAGAAGCACCCTGACAGCTGAAAAGCTGTTAAAACTGTTGTTCCTGAGTCTTGAGGGGCCAAATGTGGAAGACTATGATGGAGCCAGAGCTTTGGAAAGATGGTGGAATGAGGCCCAGAGACACAGAAAGCCACAAGATTAATTTCTTTCAGGCTGACCTGATGTATGTATGTGTGTGTGTGTGTGTGTGTGTGTGTGTGTGTGTGTGTGTGTGTGTGTGTGTGTGTTTGTGACTGTGATTTCTTGTGGATATGGGGATAAAGGCAAGCCAAGGACTACTTGTGATGAGAAAAGTTTGTGACATTTCCCTGTGTGTTGACTGGTGGATTAACATTAGAGATAGTTGGGGGAAGGGCTGAAGAAGGCAAGCCAAGAAGTACTTGTGTAGAGAAGAGTTTGTGACATTCCCCTGTGTGTTTAACTAAAGAATTGACATTAGAGACTGGGGAAAGGGTTGAAGAAGAAAAAAAAAAAGCAAGACAAGGATATGGGGAGAAGAACAAAAGGCAAGCCAATGACTACAGTACTTACTTGTGTTGAGAAAAGTTTGTGACATTTCCCTGTGTTTCACTAGTGAATTACAATTATAAGACAAAAGGAAGCCTGTCATTCATGTGTGAACAAGTGAACCAGAAGCTAGCCAATTATACATGGAGGGAGTAGCTTAACATGCAGATTTCGGGCAAGTTGAAAGTAAGCTTGGGCAAGTGATTTTTTCTTCCACTTGCCCGAATGGGCAAGTGGGAAAAAAAGTTTATGTTAACCCCTGCTTACACAATAATTCCCATGGGAAAAAATTGCCAATTGACACCACTTTTAATTCAGGTCAAGATTTAATTTAGCCTACCATCCCCCTCAATCCTCCATCCCCTTCCCTCACCTCCCTCTTCCCTTTCCTCACACTCTTGATATTTCTCTTACTGTCTTAGGTATTGTCATTTAAATGTTGGTATTGGATCAGTTTTACAGCTGCCCCTCCTCCAACCACCCTTTTTGATAACTCAAACGCCCATCATGTTCAAAACAGACCTCTCACTTTCACCAGCAGACGGTTAAGCAGCCCGTGATACCTTCAAAAAATCTAAATCACTGTCCCTGGTGTACTAAAATCGGCCAGTACATGCTGAATAAGGTCTGTTCCTTTTCTTTGTGGTGAATTATCAAAAGCAGACCACCGAGACAAGCCAAAATCCGACCAATCCGTCTGTTCTGCAGCAGGTCTAACCCAGTCACCAATCATCGAAGATCTAAATGGTGCCTGCCGACGGTGAAAGCTGAAAACTTTCCAACTCTGGACAGCCGCCCGTTAATACTGCCCTAAACGACGGATGAATGTTCTTCTTCTTCTTCTTCCTAAAATACTGGTTCACTCAAAAACGAGTAGGTCACCAGCGCGCATGTTAAAAAGTAAAATAAAATAACATAAAACAGTGCGACTCAGACTGTTGGCCCCTGGAGCAAATTTGGCAACAAGGGTCGCACTCGATATTCAAGAAGTTAAAAGCAATGGCCAAATTCAGGCCCAGGTAATAGTAAAATATCTGGGAAGTAAAAATAGAAAATCGTCAATATGCAGATCTCAAAACTGTCGAATCAATTTGTTTTTTAAATGAGATTGCATTTGTGGCAATCTTGATGGCACCCGGCAGTGAGTTCCACAGCCGTACAGAACTGGGATAAAAAGAATGTAAGTGGCTGTCAATATTTGATGCAGGTATGGTATAACATTGACTGCCACTCCTGGTGCTACTTTTATTCAATACTATACTGACTTCCATAAAAAACGCGAAAAATTGAAAGGCTATTTTTCGGGTGAAAAGAGGTGAATATACAATATTGAACCATTGTGGCAAGTTGTTTGGGTCCAAGACTTACGTGCAGTGAAAAAATTGTGTAAGCAACACATCATTCCCGGCATTGGAGGGTCAACAAAAATGGCAAACTGGTTGCTGCATGTGAGGCACGTGCACACCATGCAGAGCAAAGTTAACCAGCGACAAGTACGCAGGCATGCAGCCTTTATAAAAACGCGCTACAAGGTTCAGATAACGACTTGCCGTCTGAGCGCTACAGAGATGCCAAGACTACGAGCAGAGGAACGCAATCGTGCCCTAGGCCATCTGGAGGCTGGTGTGGATGCCAGGCAGGTCGCCAACATCTTTAACGTCCACATCTCAACCATCTATCGTCTGCAGCACCACATGCGAGTCACTGGTACCACTGATGATCGTCCCTGGCCAGGCCGTCCTCGGGTCACCACACCAAGAGAGGATCGCCATCTTGTTCGAACCCATCTGCGGGATAGGCGGCAAACAGCCGCTAACACTGCTCGACAGGTGCCTGGGAATCTCCAGCAACGAATCAGCCTCAACACTGTGCGGCAGCGTCTTCAGGAGAACGGGCTGGCATGTAGGCGTCCTCACAGAGGTCCGGTACTGACACCAAGACACCGGCAGGACAGGCTGTAGTGGGCACAAGCCCGAATCAACTGGCGCAGGCAGCAGTGGGGACGCATACTGTTCTCAGATGAGAGCCGTTTTTGTACTGACATGGCTGACGGTCGTGTCAGAATATGGCGTCGACCTGGTGAACGCTATGCTGACTCCTGTGTGGTAGAGCGGAACCCCTGGGAGGCCCGAACGTTATGACATGGGGTGCAATTGGCATTAACCACGCCATAGGACCAGTCATCTTTCAGAACATTGGTCCTGGTCGCGGACAGGGTGTCAATGCACAGCACTACATCCACCAGGTGCTCAGACCCCATGTCGTTCCTTTTTTGCACAACACCCAAACTGGACATTCCAACAGGACAATGCAAGACCACACACAGCCAGGGCCACCCAGCAATTTCTTCAGCATAACAACGTCAATGTGCTGCCCTGGCCAGCCCTCAGTCCCGATTTAAACCCAATAGAACATTTTTGGGATGAACTTGGCAGACGGTTGGACCACCTGCGTCCACGACCAGCAACAGCGGCTCAACTTCACCAGGCCATCGTCCATGTGTGGGCTGGTGTGCCAAGGGGACGCATCATCCACCTGGTCCACTCAATGAGCCGCAGGTGTCAAGCAGTTGTCCATGCAAATGGTGGCCACACACGGTATTAGGACTTCAAGCTGGTTTGTCACGTGACCTTGGATTTTCCACACAAAGACATATTGCCGATGACATTTTCACACATTACCGGTGTAATGAATCAAATCACGTTGAATTCTCGCTTCCACTCTGTACAATTGTGACCAATAAAATTCGCCCCTAACCTTCAGCTTGTTTTGCTTTCGCGTTTTTTATGGAAGTCAGTATAGTTGTTCCATTGGAATATCAATTACTTTAGCTCTGCCTTTGAAGAAGATGTTAAGTTTGATAAAAGCTCTTCTCTCTTATAAGGGTTTCCATTCTAATTTCCTCATGTTCTTCCTAGTATTCCCCTTTTCTCTGATGTGGTTCCCTGTTACGAACCGTGCTGCTCTCTTCTGAATCTTTTCGAGGTTATCAATGTCCTTTAGATGGTAAGGATCCCAAACTGAGCAACCATATTCCAGTACTGGTCTAACCAGTATTTTGTAGCAGTCGTCTTTAACCTTTTGGGGGCAGTCATTGATATTCCTGTATAAGAAAGCTAAGATGTTATTTGCTTTCTTACATACTAATTGTAATGTTCTTTCCATTTGAGACGACTATCTATAATCACGCCTAAATATTTTGCAGCATTAGTTTCTTTAAGAATAGTATTATGGATAGAATAATCTGATCTAATTGGTTAGCGTTTGTTACATATACGCAACACTTGGCACTTTTGGGGATGAAATTCCATTTTCCAAGTTCTTTCCCACTCTTGTAAAGCGTTTAGATCTTCTTGTAGAATGCGTGTATCATTCTTGCTTCTGATTGTTCTATATACTAAGCTGTCATCTGCAAAAAGCCTTATAGTAGTTCCAAGAGAGATTTCTACTTATGTCATTTATATAAATTAAGAAAAACAAGGGCTCCAGAACAGTTCCTGTGGTACACCTGACAAGACTGGTTTACAATGGGATGACGACCCTTCCACAACAACTTTCCTGCGTTCTCCCAACGAGGAATGATCTAGCCCATTTCAGCAAAGAACCGCCAATGCCGATGTGTTCTAATTTAAGCAGCGGGCCCTCATGGTCAACCTTATCAAAGGCTTTAGAAAGTCGAAATAAAATTGCATCTATTTGCTGTCTGTTGTTAAGACAGTTATTAAAATCATTGAGAGTTGTTATAAGTTGAGTCTCACAACTCCTTCGCTGTCTAAAACCATGCTGGGCGTTATTTAAGAAGTCATATTTGTCAAGATGGTCCATTATGCTACTATATATTATGTGTTCAAGTAGTTTAGCTGATATGGATGTAAGAGATACAGGTCTATAGTTCTCTGCTTTTGTTTTGTCACCCTTTTTGAATAAGGGAACAATGCTCGCATCTCGCCACTCATCAGGTATTACTCCCTGGTCCAGTGAAGCTTGGTAAAGTAGTTGGTATACCTCACTCAATTCATTGGCACATAATTTTAAGAGCTTGCCAGGAACGCCATCGGGACCAGTAGCTTTGTTTTCATTGATGTTGGTCAGTAACTTAAATACTCCTGCTTTGTTTACTTTGATGTTTTGCATTTCAGGGAGTTTATCATCATCCTTTAGTCTAACGTTAATTAAAGGTTTGGGATTTGAGAAAACTGAACAAAACTGCTTGTTTAGTAAGTTTGCTTTCCCTTCAGGGTCCTGTATTAGGTTATTCTGGTTGTTTCTCAGGTCTGGAATCCCAATGTTGTCCTGTCTCTTACTCCTTATGTAAGACCATAATTTCTTGTTTTGATGATCACCTTCTGAAATCATCGAATTAACATAATTGGAGTGAGCAAGCCTACATTCTCTCTGACACCTTTTCTTAATATGTTTAAACCTAACCAGTAATCTTTCTGAATTAGGATGTAGTTTCAATTTCTTAAAGAAGCGATGTTTCCTTCTCAACAAACGTTTAGTTTTTTGTAGTAATCCATGGCTGGTGGTTCTTGCTTGAAGTTATTTTAGTAAGTATAGTATGTTGTCATCCATAATAAATTCCAAGTTAGTTTTTATACACTTCCAAAGGTCACTGACATTATCTTTAACACTATGGGACCTCAAAAAAAGACGACTGAAATCATGAGTATCCCTGCGCAATTTTGGTAAATCTGCTTGGTTCCAGAGTCTGATGGTACGTTTAGGGGTTTTCTTCGAAAGGGTTGAAAGTTGCTCTCTAAGAGAATTATGTCATGATCACCCAGGCCTGCAATTAATTCCCGATTGCCTAAAGCGCCTGGACAATTGGTAAAACTGCCTGTGGAGTCTTTCCGAAAAATACATTATGTCTACATCAGTAAATGCTGTGAATGCGGCAATGCTCATAACGTTGGATATCTTTGCTCACCATGATTCAAATTTTATTTCCGCCTGCAGCCGTCTCACTTCGCAACTAGATCTCACCGCGATTCGTTCAGCAGCCAACGTCACCTTACTACGGAAAGCAAATGACTCTTTAATGAACGGTCCTATGTCTTCCATCTTATCCAGAAAATAAAATGAATTATCCACACCAAAATGTAATGAATTTGTCCCTGGGCTACATTCAATTTCTCGACCAGCTTTTGTTTAATTTGGTTCTGTAGTTTTAGCGTAATCTCATACACTGCGAAACTTTTCAAATCCCACAGAAGTTGTCAGACGCTGGCGAACTGTGACAACACTTCCTGTCCAGATGCTGCTCTGCCAAGACGACTCGAATTCACTATTTCGCTGGCACAATTCGACAACATTGCTGTATAACTGAATACCCAGTCCATATCATTAAAACAATTACATACTCACGTCTTTTGTAATTCTTGCTACATTTGCCGAGTTACACAGAACGTCTGCATGAATAGGCCTATCCCATTGTGTGCAGCGCCGCCCACCGTCTTCATCTTCCACCAATGAGAACAACTGTTACTTCACGCACTTGTATCGCGGATGAGAAGGGGCGAGGGGGCAGCGGAGATTTTTTTTTTTTTCAAACTTCAGGATCAGGATCAGGATCAGGATCGGGACGTTGTATCAAAAACAACTTAGCCTGTTTAGGCTTTTTACGCCCCGTCTGTTATAATATATTCCCCCATTTTCTTCATCTTCAATTTTTTTTTTTTTTTTAAGTTCAAATCTTTGCCAAGTCATTACTATAACGACTGAAGAATTGTTAACCTGCACTTGTTTTCCCCGCACTACTTAATTGTTCAGCATTCTCTCTCTCTCTCTCTCTCTCTCTCTCTCTCTCTATATATATATATATATATATATATATATATATATATAATATATATATATATATATATATAAATGTAGCTCGTTTTGCTCTTTCATGATTTTCTTTTGCTTCTAGATGGCACCTTTGGTTGGTTTTTTGAAAACTCAACAAACATACTACGGTATTGCACACCAGCCTTTTCTGGGATTGCATTCTTCTTAAATCTGAAAAGGCAGAGAGTCAAATTACCACTTTCCGCGGTCACTGAGGAGAAACAACCAAGTTTCGAAATATCGGTATATGACCAGGAGTTATATGTTAGTGAGTTTCCCTCCCTATTGGAGGATGTCTCCCCCTTGGAGAATATAAGCTTGCTGAAGGCTCATTTGAGAAGCATTTATTTTATTTTTCCCCATTCCCCCACTCAAGCACATACTGTTAGTTAGGCAGAATCATCTACCACTGCAGATATGAATGCGTATCTCCCCCTATTTTTAATCTAAGACATAAGAGCAAGCTTTGTTATAATTCAATATTTCTTGCAGTCATTGCAACACCAAGCTGCTCTGTAAGTTGCTGGAACGGTGCTCGGTACTTATCCTTGGAATTTATTATTTTGTTATATATATATATATATATATATATATATATATATATATATATATATATTATATATATATATATATAATATATATATATATATATCACAGGCGGCGGAAGCAGGGGGCGGGGGGGGGGGGGGGGCCATGCCCCCCTCCAGAAAAATATTGGGGGGGCAGCCTTATATACTGCCCCCCCCCCCCCCCCCCCCCCCCCCCCTAATATTGAACACCTCCAAAAAATCAGAGAGAGAGAGAGAGAGAGATGTTTGATGGTGCATCACCTTGTCGCCAAACTTGTCATACTTCCTGTCAAACTCGCTCAGGAAAGATGTCAACACATTTCTCGGGAACCTCTCTGCAGCTGACCCACTTTGGGCACACATTACTGACCAGTACCTGACCAACATTGCCAAGAATGGCATATATGCTGATGCTGTTGTAGTGCAAGCTATGGCGAGAATGATTGGTAGGGACATACACATCGTAACAAGTCAGCAAGAGAGCTCCAGGATAGGCTACCTGATGAATAAGATCTTGGCGGGAGACACTGAATCATCCCTTCCACCTGTCCTTATAGGGCAAATAAGCGAGGAACATTTTGTGAGCCTAACACTTCATCAAACCAGGGACAGTGAAAATAATGAAGAAAAGGATGTAAGTGTTTTCTCATCTCCTACAGAAGGTGCATCAATCATACAGTCTCCTCGTGACGACGCCAACCGACCTGCGCAGTCTCCTCGTGATGACATTGATTGACCTGCTACCGTAAGAAAACCAAAATGTCAGTCTACTGTGTGCTGCAAGGACGCAGTCAACCCCTTTCAGCCACAGAGCGACACAGTCCTCTCCAAACTGACCAGGGTAAGTTCAGGAAGGCCTCGCTATTTCCAAAGATCTTGGTTCCAGCAATACCCTTGGCTTCACCTATGCACAACAGACAACAAGGTATGTTGTTTCTTCTGCATGGGGGCTAATCATCAAGGCTGCAAACCTGACGCAGCGTTTGTATGTAGCGGTTTTGACAACTGGAAGAAAGCACTGGAAAAGTTTTCAAGTCACGAAAAATCTTCACATGGAGCAGCCGTGTATGACGTAAACTGTAGGCAGTCTACAACGTCAGTGTATGCTCCAGTGACGTGTCAGCATGAAACAGAACAAAAGAAACACCTGCAAAGCCTGATGAACGAACTAAAGAGCCTTCAGTTTTTCCTGCGACAGGGTCTGCCTCTCCGTGGACATGACGAGCAGGAAGGCAACCTTCAACAGCTGCTCAAGTTCTGCTTTGGAGAGGGCTGCAAGGAGAAAAACAAACACAGGGTCAAAATATCTGTCACATGATATTGTCAACAAGATCCTCAGGATTATGGCACATAAAGTCTTGCGATCTGTTGTACTTGAAATCAGAGAAGCGAATTGGTTTTCGATACCAGCTGACGAAACCCGTGATGTTGCAAACAGGGAGCAGGTTGTAATTTGCATAAGATGGGTAACTGAGCAGTTTGAAGTCATTGAGGAGCCTGTGGGACTGGTGCATGTTGACAATACCTGTGCTGAGACAATTTTTAATGCGCTAAAGGATTGCTTGATCAAGCTGGACTTGCCAGTGCAGAAGTGTAGGGGTCAGGCCTACGACGGGGCCAGTAATTTTCAGGGTCACGTTTCAGGAGTTGCAAAACGGTTCAAAGAAGAGGTCCCGTCAGCAGTGTCCGTATACTGTTTGGCACACTCAGTCAATATTGTGTTACAAGAGGCTTCCAGAAAGGTCAAAGTAATCAGAGATGCCCTTGACTTTGCCACAGAGGTCATTCAGTTGATCAAATTATCACCAAAACGACAGATCCTTTTTGAAACAATCCAACATGAAACATCAACTTCGTGCAGCCGGTCCATTAAACCACTCTGTCCAACAAGGTGGACTGTTCGAACAAGAGCTTTTGAATCTCTCATAGAGAACTATGAGGCTTTGCAAGAAACACTTGAACTAGTCTCACAAGGACATGATGAGTATGCCAGGAGGGCATCCGGCCTTCTAACACTCATGCAGCAGTTCTCCACCTGTCTTGGGCTCTCACTTTCACGGGATGTCTTTAATGTGACTGAAGAGCTGGCGACAGCTGTTCAAAGGAAACAAACGTCCTATGTGGATGCAACAAACGCTGCAAACCTCTGTCTGAGAACGCTTGAAAGTATGCGCCAGGATAACAGTTTCTTTCTACTGATGCATGGGTAAACCATTGACTTCCGGGAATAGGCCGGAGGACGTCCGGGAAAGACTGGAGGACACTGGGAAAGACCAGAACCAAGGGCTCTGTGGGCTGGCCCCCCACTTTGCCTTAAACATGTGGCTACTAAAAATAAAAGGAAAAGATGCTCCCAGGATTCACCGAAAGGGGGAGAGAATGATGAATCCATCGGTGCTCAACCAATCACGACTGCAAATCCCAAACGGACTATGAACATGGACCAAATGGAATATCCATGTGTCTGTGGAAAGCGTTTCGCTACCACCCGTGGCATGAAGATCCACAGAACAAAGATGGGATGTGTGAAGACTCATCTGAATGAGCAGCAGCGCACTGCATCAGCAGATAAGACGTCGGAAGACCAAGGCCAGGATTTAAACCACAGTGCCAAGGACATCCACGCTGTTGGTTCAGATGAGAAATTTGCACAGGCCCTCGATCCCAGGCGCCTGAAACTCAACCTGCCACGAAAAAACGAAACTGAAGATTGGGAGAAACTGGATGCAAAAATCGTCCAAAGACTCGATGCACTGATAGGGAAAAGCACCCTGGAACACAAACTAGCCACATATGGGGACATTGTGTATGCCACATGTAGAGACGCCTATGGAGTAAACTACCAAAGAGAAAACACCTCCAAAGAAATCCAGACGCCAAGAAAAGATGGACAAGATCAGAGTCCAAAAGAACAACCTCAAGAAGCAAATGAAGACCGCACTGCCAGCTGAAAAACAAGGCTTGGAAAAACTGTGGGAAGACCTGAAAGAAAAACACAGCGCCCTCAGCAAAGCGGAATCTGCGAGGAAGAGGAAGAGCAAAAAGAAGAAGACACAAGAGCGCTTCTTCAGAGACCCCTTCCAGTTTGCCAGAACACTGTTTGAGCAGCCAAAATCTGGGACCCTAAGTGTGGACAAAGGAGTTCTTGAGCAGCATCTGAGGAAAACATACTCTGACTCACAGAGCAAAGCACCACTCGACATTCAAGATCGGGTGTGGCCAACCAACCCTGAGGAACAGTTCAATGGCAAGCCTCCAACGTTGGCGGAAATCAAGAAGGTGGTCGACAAAGCCAGAGCCAAATCATCACCAGGGCCAAACAGAATTTCCTTACCAGCTTTACAAGAAATGTCCCAAGGTGCTGGAGTGGCTCCACAGGCTGCTGTGATCGGCTTGGAGAAACCAGAAGATCAGCGGCCAGTGGATGACGGCAGATGGTGTGTACATCCCCAAAGAGCAAAACTCAAGTGACATCAGCCAGTTCAGGCCAATATCACTACTGAACGTCGAAGGGAAAATCTTCTTCTCTGTCATGGCAGCAAGGCTGACCAAGTACCTGATGGAAAACAAGTACTTGGATGTGTCAGTCCAGAAAGGTGGCATCCAGGCGTGGCTGGCTGTGTAGAACACGCCACAATGATCTGGGACGCAATCCAAAAAGCAAAAACAGAAAAGAGAGACCTGGACGTAGTGTGGCTTGATCTGGCAAACGCATATGGATCTGTGCCCCATGAGATGATACAGTTGGCTCTTAAGATGTACCATGTGCCAAAGAACATCCCCGACATGCTCAAGAAGTACTTCAATGGCTTCTCAATGCGGTTCTCTACCAAGGAGTACACAACTGATTGGATCAACTTGGAAGTGGGCATTGCAATGGGCTGTGCAATTTCCCCAATACTGTTCGTGCTGGCAATGGAACTCATCTTGAAAGCAGCAACAAACAACGCGAGACAAACAGATCTTGGCGATGGATACAGGATGCCTCCTCTCAAGGCCTTCATGGATGACACTACAGTGATTTCATCCAGAGAAGACGAGACACGTCATGTGCTGGAGAGGCTGGACGACATAGTTGCCTCATCCAGAATGAAGTTCAAGCCAAAGAAATCACGGAGTCTCTCACTGAGGAAAGGAAAAGTGGCCGAATCTGTGGTCTTCAGTGTTGCCAACCAGGCCATTCCAACAGTCACAGAAGAACCAGTCAAGAGCCTTGGAAGATGGTATGATGATACGCTGAAAGACACACAAAGAGCAAAAGAAACCAAGCAGATGGCGGAAGAAGGCTTGGAGACCATTGACCAGTGTGGGCTCCCTGGCAAATACAAGGTCTGGTGTCTGCAGTTCATGCTGATACCAAAGCTCCTATGGCCTCTGATGATATACGACATCTGCACCAGCACAGTGGAGGCAATGGAAGCCAAAATCAACAAGTTCACAAGGAAATGGCTTGGTGTCCCACCCTGTCTGACTGACATCGCGCTGTACTGTCGCCAAGCAAAGCTCAAACTACCACTGAAATCCATCCTGGAGGAATACAAAGCAGGGAAGATCAGACTTCAAAGCATGCTGGAGGACTCAGGAGACAAGGTGGTAGAAGCAATCAAGCCCCAGCTGAAGTCAGGCAGAAAATGGAAAGTTCAAGAGGCGATGGATTCTGCAAAAGAAAGTCTCAAGATCAGGAAATAACAGGACACACACAGACCAACAGACAAGGACTGGGGGTGACCAAAACTGAATGGTGGTCAAAGGCCAAAGGAAAAGCCAAAAGAGACATGATGATTCAGGAGATGAGAAAAGAAGAAGACCAAAAAAGACTCCAAAAAGCAGTCCAGCAGAGCCAGCAAGGGCAATGGACAACGTGGGAGAATGCACTCCAAAGAAGTCTAACTTGGAATGACATTTGGCACATGGCCCCTCTCAGGATCAGCTTCATTCTCAGATCTGCATATGACCTTCTGCCCTCAAATGCAAACCTGGTGAAGTGGGGGAAAACAGACGATCCTGCATGCCCCTCTGCCATAAAAAAACAAACAGTGGAGCATGTTCTAAGCTCATGTAAAGTAGCCCTGGCTCAAGGAAGGTACACATGGAGGCACAACCAAGTGCTCAAAGAGATTGTACAAGTAGTCTGGGCTAGTACCAACACCACAAAAGGGAGAATCAGGACTCCAAAAGCACCCGCAACATTCTTCACGGCAGGAGGCAGCAAATCATGGCCAAGAACAACAGTGCCACTCGAAACATGCAGGCAGAGTCTGCTGGATGGGGCAGATGACTGGGAGTGCACTGCAGACCTCCCGAATGGAAGAGTCACCCAGAGATCATCAGCAAGAATGGCATGAGACCAGACTAGTAGTCCACTCTAAGTCAACCAAGCAGCTGATCATGATCGAGCTCACGGTGCCATATGAGAACAGAATGGAGGCAGCTCAAATCTACAAGACTGAAAAGTATGCTGATCTGGCAAACAGCCTGAGGAGAGAAGGCTATCAGGTCAAAGTCCTCACTGCAGAAATTGGAGCTAGGGGATTTGTAGGAACGTCTGCATACAGCCTCATGAAACAGCTCTCAGTTGCAGGGAAGGAAAAAACCAGAGCCCTGAAAGCAATGGCAGAAGCGGCAGAGAGGTGTTCAAGCTGGATCTGGTCAAGGAGGAACAAAAGTGAACTTCATAAGGCTTAATTTCCCTACAAATATCAGGTGTCCCTGTGGCTCAGTGGTTAAAGCACGAGTCATTAAGTAGAAAATGAGCATGTCAGAGGGTCATGGGTTCGAATCCCAGCCATGGCTCGTCCCAAGATGGGGGAAAAAAAAGGGGGCAGCAGAGGGACATCCGGAGTCATGAACCGGGTGTGGCCCAACCCCCCTAGAGTGTCAGGAGATAAGGGCCGAAACACTTGCTTGAAGGGGGCTTCTCTTCTGAGGACTCTCTGCTGCCACGCTCTCCACGAGTTTCTTTCTACTTCCAGACGTTTTTGCCGAAGTCTCAACCATGGCTGCAAACGTGTGTGATGAGCCCCGCATTCCGAGACAGGCACAGCCTCCATGAAGACTTGATGAGGGCTGCCAGGGTCACAGCTACTCTGACCCTTCTGCTTATTACAGACAGCAGTACTATGAGGCCATAGACAACGTCAAAGAGCATATAAAGCACAGGTTTGACCAACATAGTCTTCAGTTGCCAAGGAAGGTTGAAATTCTCTTGGGCGACGGAGCTGCAGGAAAGAATCCATAAATTCCTCAAGAGATCAAAGACACATATGCTGCGGACATTGACATGGACAGACTCAAAACACAGTTGGCCATCCTTCCACATGCTGTGGGGGACAACAAGAAGTCCATCTTTGAGGCACTGCTAGATGAACTGACAGTTTCTGACACTGTTAAAGAATGTTGAGTGAGGAAGACAAACTTATCAGGCTGTACTTGACCATTCCAGTTACAGCTGCAACAGCTGAACGCAGTTTTTCTGCCTTGAAGCGGGTCAAAACATACCTCCGAAGCACTACGACTCAGGAGCGCCATGTACAGAGTGTGACAATCGTGACTTAGTAACTGCATTTTACGGTGCCTAATGTCCAGCTATACAAAGTGTATTTCAAGTATGTGTGTGTGTGTGTGTGTGTGTGTGTGTGTGTGTGTGTGTGTGTGTGTGTGTGTGTGAACTGAATATTGTATGCTGGAATTTTTTTTTTTTTTTTTATCGAACATTGCCATATTGTGATTGTCGGAGTTCAATGATTTGAAATATCCATTGCCCCCCCTAATCCTGGACAGCTTCCGCCGCCACTGTATATATATATATATATATATTATATATATATATATATATATATATATATATATATATATTTAGGCTGGTGTTGCGTGCACGACTAGTCGTGCGATAATAGGACTCGCAACCCAGTCCGGATATTGGCACGACTAGTCGTGCGATAATCGCAACCCAGTCCGGCTATTGGCACGACTGGTCATGCGATGAACTAAAAAATGGTTGGGGGCACGACTACTAATTACGCAATGACTGTTTTGAGCTGTGGCGCCTCACTCCCACTCTCTCCAAGCAAAGCAACAACAAAAAATGATAATGATGATGAAGATAAAAAGTATATTAAAAACTAAGCAAGAATAGTCAGACATAATCGTGGAACAGCGAAAGGACAGTCTAGCATGGTGACGTCACAGATGTCATCACGCCTCCCTGGCCCTTTTCCACATGTCTCGTACTCTACAAGATAGGGACCAATTCATTTGAACTTGAAGCTCCACGTGCTACACCCCTGAACAGATGTGTAGCCTACCTGGATTTAAATCATTTCTTCTATTTATCCTTAGGACGCGGAACATCCTGCACCAGGACATTCGCGTGCATCAGCAGACCCCTCCTTGTCAGTCCCTGCGGGATCACTTTGAAGGAGAAGCTCAAACGTTTTCACTCTCATCCTCCTTGTCCCTTCACCTCTCAGTAAGTAGAGAGTATTGCTCGTGAATGGAGGTCCGTTACAAGTAACCATGAAGAAGATCTTGTTTGGTTAAGTTTCAGTGCCATCCATTCTTCAAGTCGTCACCATGCATGCTGACAACGGTTATTTTGAACTTTAACATTACATTACACTGATGACGTACAATGAACACTATTCTCTATTCTTGTGAAAGTGTGTTGTTTTCACACACACACACACACACACATATATATATATATATATATATATCGATCGTAGCAATGACAGACACAACAACAAGTTGTATGTACTTCTCTCTCTTACGTTTCGGCAGACTCGCCTTCCTCAGAGAAACTTTATTGACTGCGCCAAACACAGATCACAACTACAGCTACGGGATAAAGAACATCGCTCACTTGTACACTCACACACACACACACACACACACACACACTCACACACACACACACACACAGTGTCACTTACGGGACAAGGCGAATTGGAAAGCCAAAGGTTACCAACGCCCGACAGAGGTTTTGAGGTGAAGGTGAGGGTGGAGGAGGGGGGGGGGGGGCAAGGGGGAAGGGAAAGAGGTAGTTGGAGGGGATGGGGGGAAGTGAGGGGAAAGGGTTAGGGATAGGGGATATTGTGGAGGGGTGAAGACGATGGACTCCCACATTCACGACATTCATGCTCAATCTCGCAAGTCTCTCTCTCACAGAGACCCTCATTCAGTTGTCCCCTGCTGCCCCAGGAGACGTCATTCAAGTAACCAAGGGTAGGGGAAACCTGGGGGGGGGGGGGGGGGGGGGGGGAAGGGGGGCACAGGTGAAAGGGGCACAGTAATGGAAGAGGGTGGAGGGAAAAAGGAGGGGACAAAAGGGAAGGGAAAAGGGGGAAAGTGTAGTAGGCGGAATGGAGGGGTGAAGACGATGGACTCCCACATTCACGACATTCATACTCGATCTCGCAAGTCTCTCTCTCACAGAGACCCACATTCAGCTGTCCCCTGCTGCCCCAGGAGACGTCATTCAAGTAACCAAGGGTAGGGAAACTAGGGGGGGGGGGGGGGGGGGGAAGGGGGGCACAGGTGAAAGGGGCACAGTAATGGAAGAGGGTGGAGGGGAAAAGGAGGGGACAAAAAGGAAGGGAAAGGGGGAAAGTTAGTAGGCGGGATGGAGATAGTGTCCTGCATTTCATGAGATTCCCAGATCACATGCACGCACACTCTACCGGGAGACTGGGATGACACTGCTTGCCACATTGGTGTTTCTGTCCCTTGTATTAAGGCCATGTGGTGTCAGTGTGCATAATTTATTTATCCAAAATTGTTCCCTCTTAAGTCTCTTGCAGAGGAGATCAGACCGTACTTTTTCGATGCCGAGACACCGGAGGTCATCAGTGTTGTGGCCCGGTAAGTTGAAATGTTTTGTTACAAGAGTTCCTTTTTTTGCTTTGATATCGGACCTGTGTAAATAAAAACGTTGTTTTAGAGAGTTTTCAGTTTGTCCCACGTATTGTGTGAACCTGCAGGTGTTACAGTATAGGAGATAGATAATATTTTTAGTTTCACATGTAAACTTGTGTCTGTGTCTGAACGACTCATTAGTTGTGTGACTGAAGAATCTGTCAGTTACTACAAGATGTTTGTCACAGATGACACACTGATGCTTTTTGCATCGGAATGATCCTGGTGACTCATCTGGTGGATCAGGGAGGATGGAAGGCATCAGAATGGACTTCAGTGAGCAGCAGTTCCTTCTGCGAGGATGGGCACGCGTGGTAGAACTTTGGACATCTTTGGACTGTGGTTGATGATGCTGGACTGCAATTGTCTGAACCATTCAGCCAGGGGAGGATTGCAGGGATGATGGGTGACAACAACATGGCAGCGGTTGGTAGCTTTGGGAGTCCGGTATTCCAGTGTTTCTGCTCTGGGGATGTGGGCTGCTTTCTCTCTGGCCTTTGCGATGCAAGTGGAGGAATAGCCCCTCGCTTTTGAAGTAATTTTCCAACTCACCGCAGCGTTGCTGAAAGGCGTCTTCGTCTGTGCATAATCTGCGGATCCGTTTAAAAAATGGCTGAACGGTATGTTCTTCATGACATGGGCAGGGTGGCACGACCTATGATGCAAATAGGCGTGCGAATCCGTTGGTTTTGTGAATAGGTCGGTGTGTATGAAGCTGTCTCTAAGGATGATCTGAATGTCCAGAAAGGGAATGGTGTTCACAGCCAAGAGGGAAGTGAATTTGATTGTCTTGTGGTAGGAGTTGATGAAGTCTACGAATTCCTGGAAGTGTTCATCTGTGTCAAACCACAACAGGAATATGTCATCGATGAAACGTCTCCAGAACGACCTATTGACGGGCACAGGACTCTGGGAAAGAAGTTGTTCCTCCCGCCAACCCATAAACAGGTTGGCCAGCGCTGGGGCCATGGGAGTGCCCATAGCGGTACGAAGGTTTGCAAATATGTCTCTCCATCAAATTTGAGAACATTGTTGGTGAGAACATGATCGATGAGAAGAACGAGTTCTTCTATAGGTGGAGTGTTGGGTAGAGGATTGTCCTTCAGAAAGTGGACTAGAGCAAGACGGAGGTCATCCTGAGGTATGTTCGAATATAAGGCAACCACATCTATTGTCACTAGTTTTGCACTGTCTTCAAAAGGTCCGAATTCAAGATTCCAGTTTTCCAGTGTTCGCAGTAGATGTGTTGTGTCCTTGACATTATATATATATATAATGATTAAAAGCAAATCTTAAAACCGGGACTACAAATTTGTTTCGAGGTCTTTCCTCTCTTCAGATCCCGTGCCAATCCCCTGCTACTGACCTCGATCGTATATATGTGTTTTGAGGCAAAGAGACATACATAGGGATCACAGAAAACAAATTTAAAGCAGGTACGCCAATCACAAGCAACCCTTCAAGTATGAAAAATACAAACACCAAACAGAATTAAGTAAACATATATGGGATCTTAAGAAAAATACAGATTTTAACATCACATGGAAAATAATCAGAAAAGCAGCAGCATACAATAATAGCACAGAGAGATGTAATTTGTGCACAACAGAAAAGTGGATGATTCTATGCAAACCTAGTATGGCTACGTTGAACAAAGAGTTGAAATCGTAGACAGTTGCAGGCACAAAAGGAAATTTTATCAACAAGTATAAAATAGCAACCTGATAGGACCCCTCATACTCAATAAAGAAAGAAAGACTTACAAACCCCAACAGGGCCCCCCTTGCAAACACGTGCAAACACAACCAACTGGACTACAGCTCACAATTCAAAACATATATACGATCGAGGTCAGTAGCAGGGGATTGGCACGGGATCTGAAGAGAGGAAAGACCTCGAAACAAATTGTAGTCCGGTTTTAAGATTTGCTTTTAATCATTATTTTAGCTGCTCCCGCATGGTTGAGCACTTTTTAAAAAAAAAAAAGCCGGAAAAAATATATACCAGCTATATTTATATATATATATATATATATATATATATATATATATATATATATATATATATATATATATATATATATATATATATATATATATATATATATATATATATATATAAAATGTGTAGGCTAACAATTCTTCCGTCATTGTAATGTCTTAGCAAAGATTTAAAATTAAAAAAGAAAGAAAAAAGAAAAAGGGGGTGGGGGTGGGGTGGAAGATGAAGAAAATGGGAACATGAAATTAAGAAAATGTATTATAAATATGAAAACCCTTCACTATTTTACATATATATATATACATATATACACATTTTTGTGTCAAACAAAAAACGGAGATCGATCGAGTGCTTCACATGCAAAAAGTATGGCCACCAGGAGTGTGCACAGCTCAGCGACTCTCTATTTGACTCCCTGAGTGAAAGTCCCTACTTACAGTGGACTTGTCACCCCTGCACAGAGGGAAACTGTGAAAAACAAACAGAGCAGAAGCAAAGGTAGACATGCTGATACAGCTGGTCTCTTCACTGACAGCCAGACTAGACACCTTGAAAAAAGGCAAACTGGTACTGAAAATCTTGACGAGAAAAATAGAAGAGATGGTGGATAAAAAGCTGGCTGAAGTTCTGGAGGAAAGGGAAGAGAAGGAGAAAAGGAAAAAGAACATCATCATAGTCAACCTAAGTGAAAGCAAGAAGACAGACACAGTGGAGGAAAGGGAAGAGAAGGAGAAAAGGAAAAAGAACATCATCATAGTCAGCCTAAGTGAAAGCAAGAAGACAGACACAGTGGAGGAAAGGGAAGAGAAGGAGAAAAGGAAAAAGAACATCATCATAGTCAACCTAGTGAAAGGAAAGGGAAGAGAAGGAGAAAAAGGAAAAAGAACATCATCATAGTCAACCTAGTGAAAGGAAAGGGAAGAGAAGGAGAAAAGGAAAAAGAACATCATCATAGTCAGCCTAAGTGAAAGGAAAGGGAAGAAGAAGGAGAAAAGGAAAAAGAACATCATCATAGTCAGCCTAAGTGAAAGCAAGAAGACAAACACAGTGGAGAGAAAAGAAGATGAGATGAAAAAAGTGAAGGAACTGGTGGAGAAGATTGTCCCGATCCAGAAAACAGACCTGTGCAACCGGTTAGACTGGGAAAAGAGGGAGGAAACAACCAAGACCCTCAAGTTGACTGTCAGATCAGAAGATCTGAAAAAGGACATCATAACCAAAGCAAAAAATCTGAACAAGGATATCTCTGACCCCAAAAAGAGAATCTACATCAACCATGATAAAACAGCTAAAGAGCAGGAGAGAGAGAGAGAATTGAGGGAGGAAAGAAGGGAAAGGATGAAAAATGGAGAAACAGATCTGTCCATCCAATACCGAAAAGGGCAGGCAGTCCTTGTGAAAAAGGAAGGTGAGCGATCTGAGAATGGCAAGGCAACACCAGATGAAACGCAATAACACTGACAATCAAGATCTAGACCTAGCAATGTACATAGACCAGCTTCTTCTAATGTAAATATTGTAAATCTAGTGTTAAATAAGTCTGGTAAAGTTCTTTTAATGGTAGTGACCTTTTTATACAGTAATGTGGATGCTTTTAGAAATAAAAAAGATGAATTTATGATAAGGTTAGAACGTATAAGCCAGATATTATTGGCTGACTGAGATTTGGCCGAAAGAATATCAAAAATAATGCGAAAAGGAAATGTTTATACCAAATTTGATGTTTTTATAAATAAGGATAATAAAAGGGGGTAGCCCTTATATTTAAAACAAAAATCTTAAAGCTTTTGAATGTGATATTTTTGATTCTGTTGGGTTTGAAAGAGTGTATGGTGTCAGTTCCGAAGCGAAAATGGAGAGAAAATCTTAATTGGGTGCATATATAGAAGCGGTAGCTCAGGAACGACATAAAAAGTTATTTCAAATTCTGAAATCTAAAGAAACTTCATGGTTTTGACAAGGTATGCATTGTAGGGGACTTCAACTTTCCTTCTATCAGGTGGGATGGCGGTGGGAAGGTGAGGAAAACGATGAATTTGTAGAATGTATCCGAGATTCATTTCTGATTCAGAAGGTAAGGAATCCAACTAGACACAGACAAGGAGAAACGCCCAATATACTAGATCTGATACTGGTAAATGACAGCCAGTGGATCTCAGAGATTGAACATGTTGTCTCACTTGGAAAAAGCGATCACGATATACTTTTATTTCAACTCTACAGAAATAACAAAAAAACAACGAGGAAAACAATAAGTATAGATTCAATCTGAATAAAGGGAAATATAACAGGCTGAGAGAGATTATCAATGATGTTGAGTGGGAAAAGGTGGAAAATAGTAATATAAATGATGAACGGTCCTTCATTAAGGAGAAAGTACTGAATGCTATGGATAACTGTATTCCCAAAATAAAACAAAAACAAAACAAGAGAACTAAACAATTTGGATGACACTTAAAATACTTAGGAAAATAAAAAGCAAATATAAGTAATTAAACAATATTTAGTGAGAAAAACTTGTCAATCATACGAAAACTATATTAAAGCCAGGAATAAATGTAATAAAGAAATTAAAAGGGCTCGTAAAAAACATGAAAAAAATGTAGCAAATGGAGCCAAGGAAAACCCCGAAAGCTTTTGGAAGTATCTTAAATAAATGTTAGCGAACCGCCCAGAGAACGTGGACAAACGAGTTACAAGACAAAACACGACGCGTTTCGACCTCTTAGGTCTTCGTCTGGTGATAAGTAAACGGAATAAAACAACGAAAATTCACCAGACGAAGACCTAAGAGGTCGAAACGCGTCGTGTTTTGTCTTGTAACTCGTTTGTCCACGTTCTCTGGGCGGTTCGCTAACATTTATTTAAGATTTGTTTAGATTTCCGCTGCAGTCGTCTCGCTTTGCAACTAGATCTATTTTGGAAGTATGTTCAAGAACAAACTAAAATGAGTACAGGTGTACAAGTTCTAAAGAATACTGATGGGTCATTGTCAAATACAGATGAACTTAAGGCTAACACCTTAAACACTTTCTTTTCTAGTGTTTTTACCAGAGAGGATACATCCTCTGTACCCAATATAGACGAATGTTCAAAATCTAGGGGAGCTGCTGTTGCTGACATTGTGATAACTCCATTAGCTGTAGAGAACTTACTCAAAGGACTGAACCCAAATAAGGCTCAAGGACCTGATGGCATTCCCCCAGGGTCTTAAAGGAAATATGTAAAGAAATATCAAAACCACTTTGTCACTTATTTAATAAAACTTTAGAAGAAGGAGTCTTACCAGAAGACTGGAAAACTGCAGAAGTTACAGCTATTTTTAAAAAGGGATCAAAAATGAGCCTGGAAATTATAGACCTGTTAGTCTGACATGTGTAGTGTGTAAAGTTCTAGAAACTATAATAAGAGACTGTATTGTCAATCATTTTCAGGACAATGATCTGTATTCAGATTGTCAACATGGGTTTAAAAAAAAAAGGTCTTGTATGACACAGCTTCTTTTAACAATGGAAGATTTTACAGAATATATTGAGCAAAAAGCATCATTTGACGTTGTCTACTTGGACTTCAGAAAGGCTTTCGACACTGTACCACATTGTAAGCTTCTGAAGAAGTTGAAGGGTTATGGGATTACAGGAAATGTATTGAATTGGATCCAGGCTTTTTTGTCTGGACGAACACAAAAAGTAAGGATAAATGACGCCACTTCACAAAGAGCAGATGTACTAAGTGGTATACCTCAAGGCAGTATCCTAGGACCCATACTTTTCACTATATTCATAAACGATCTTCCAGAATCTGTCCAAAGCAATTGTAAGATTTTTGTGATGACACGAAACTGTATGGAAACTCTACCAATCATACAAAAATACAATGGGATGTATACTCATTACAAGAATGGTCTAATGAATGGAACTTACATTTCAACGTATCCAAATGTAGTGTTATGCACTATGGTAACAAACCCAAATCATAAATATTATATGAAGGTAAATGGACAAGAAAATGAAATAAATGAGTGTGAGGAAGAAAAAGATCTTGATGTTATTTTTGACCCATACTTTCTTTCGATGTACACATCATAAAATCATCATAAAGCAAACGAAATGATAGGACTAATAAAGAGAACTTTCACATACTTGAATAAAGATATATTATTGAAATTGTACAAAAGTCTGGTACGGCCGCACTTAGAATATGGAAATATCATATGGTATCCCTTACTCAAAAGGCAGTCAAAGGCAGTAGAGAAGGTACAAAGAAGGGCTATAAAGCTACTACGGGAATGCAAAAATATGGATATGAACAACGGCTAAGATACTTAAACTTACACTCTTAAAAGGTAGACGTATCCGCGGTGATCTGATCGAAGTATATAAAAATTTAATGATATGGTGGATGTACAAATAGAGGATTTCTTCAAATTATATACTGATAGTGTTACAAGGAAGCCAGATAAGAAAATCTTCATTGAACACTGTCAGACTAATAACGAAAAATGGTTTTTGGAAAGGAGTAACACATCTTTGGAATGATCTACCAACAAACATCAAGTTTGCACAATCTACTAACTAAATTTAAAAATCTCCTTGATGCAGATCATAAATTCACTAAATTGTTATTTGAATTTGTTTAAAAAACAAATATGCGCATAGCACAAACCAATTCAGAATACTAAACATACAGGATGGGGATTCAAGAAAGGCCGCGAGGCCTAGGCTACGTATATCAGCCTGCCCTTACTACTACTACTTCAAAATGGATACACCTTTGGGACATTTCATGCACATTTTCGAAGTTTGCAGGGGCGGTTCAGTACGACGTCGTGCGATAATACGACTCGCAACCCAGTCCGGATATTGGCACGACTCTCATTGTGTAAATTTATCCTCTTTTGCTTGGGAAAAGAGAGAGAGGGGAAATTTAGTAGTCGTGCACGCAACATTTTTAGTTGGTTGCACAACTATCGTGCCAATAGCCGGACTCGGTTGCGAGTTGTATTATCGCATGACTGGTCGTGCACGCAAACCATTTTTTTATTTGGTGCAGACTAGTCGTCCCAAATAGCTGGACTCGGTTGGGAATTATTATCGCACGACTAAGTCGTGCACGCAACCACTTCGTATTTATTATAGGTCCCACTGAGGAAGAGGTCGCAAGGCCTCGAAATATTTGGAACAGAATTTCCAGCTTGTGTGTTGTTGTGTTTCTTTTTGTCTCTCTTCTCCCCTCTCTCTCTCATCTCTCTCTCTCTATATATATATATATTTATATATAATATATTATATATATTTTATATATATATATATATACTAGGGGTTTGTACCAGCTTTGCTCGGGTATTTCTGTACAATAATTTTCGGGCCCACCCCTCTTCTCACCACTTAAAGAACAATACAATAAAATTCAGCTTGGTTTGTTCGTTTTCCCATGCTGAACAATTGCCCGCCTCCTCCTATCTACTTCCCCAGTTCTTTGAACGCCTACTCCCTTCTTGCCTCTCAATCTGTTTTCCTCCAAATTTTTTTCGAAATTTACGTACACAGCGTAGAGGGATGCCGTACTTTGTGACTTCCGATGCATTCTAAATTTCCCTCGACTGAAGTGCTCCAAAAGACAACTCTGTAGGGGCCGCCATAACCTAGTGGATAAGGCGTGGACTCATGATCCAAAGGTCGTGGTTTCGAATCCTGGTTTGGTCTTGAAAATTTTTACGTGGAATTTTTCCAGCTAAAATCACCGTAGTTGACCCCGATGTCTACCCTGGCCCCGCAGGTGTCAGGCTAATGTGACGGACCGCCATCTGCATATCCTTGATTTGGGCACGGACGTTAAACCCAACTCAAACATGACAACTCTGTGAAAAGTTGCATTTTCACGATGTATCATGTCTATTGGATGGCCTCTGGGTAGACAACTTTTTGGGTTCCCTGTTTGGCGCAAGTATATTCAGTTTTTTCTGCGTTTCCGTTTGTGATGCTGCAACGTAGAATTTCCATGTGTAAAACACGGAACGGTCAGGTCTGCCCAAGGGGATGAAAATGTCTGACCCTGGCTCTTGATGATTGTCAGAGCGAAAGCTGGTTTCAGGGGAAACTGAAGCATCAGAACTGGAATGGCAGGGTGAGTCATGGTTCCAGAGGAATTCTGGGGAGCAGCACCGGTTCACCTTTGGGGGGGGCCCACATGATTTTTTCCCGCTTCTACAACATTCCTGTGCCAGTCTGGTGAAGACACATCGGGTGCCAGTGATCACCTTTGGCGGGTCCAGTGAGCGGAGAATGATAATGGGGACCCAGATTTCAGCAACAGTTCATGCGGTGGAAGTCCAGAATCCAATGGAGTTCAGGAGTTCTTGTGGATAAAGGACTCCCTCATCTCATTCTGGCCCGTGGTCAACAATCTGTACGACTTTCCTCTCCGGGGAAGTCAGCTACGATTTTTCTGTTTAGCCTGTGAGTCTCGTTCGGGGAGGAGATTATGGCCCTTTCCGCTAACCAGTCTGAGTCTGCACAGTGAGCATGAAGACCCGGTAGACTGCTTTATCAGATCCTCCTGGCTATCATAAAATGGCATAGTGCGGGTGGGACCAATATGTATCTGGAAACATGAGTCAATGGCCCATTGCCAATGTCAAGCAGAAGTTTGGCGAAGCTGGCTGTCTGGGGATTTCCAGACAGGTGGGCTCTCATATTGGTGGTTAGACGTTTAACAATCATGCTCTGCCACTTCTTCAGACAGGCGTTGACAATTTTGGTCTGGTGCCATTGAGGACGACAGTGAGGATCTGCCTGAAGTCCCACAGAACAGCGTTGGGATGCCTCCCATTGGCCTGTGCACTTGGGTGATGTCCTGCACGTAGAGTCCATGGCCTCGTAGACAGCTTTGTGGGTCATGGGGGCTTCATCAATTATGATGGTTGTAGCCTCTTTGATGACTTTGGCCAACGTTGACCCACGCTTGACAGAGCAGGTTGGCGTTTCTTGCTTGTCGGCATCCAGAGGACCTTGAAAGTGCTATGTACTGTCCGCCCACTGGCAAAAGAGTAGCGGCAATGCCACTGGAAGCAGTGGCTAGCACTATTTGCCTGTGGAGCGGATCCTGTTCGGATAAGATTCAGGATGGTCTTTCCCCGTCCCTCATGGGGGCATCAAGGAACATTATGTTGCTGCTTGCTGTGGGATCCTGCCTCTGCTAACCATGGTCATAAAGCTGTCGTAACGTCTCTCTGGTCAGCGGGCAGCTTCTTCAGCTGGTCATCAGCTGCTGCCCAGAGTGCAGTAGTGTTGTAATTGGTTCGCGGTAGTATTCTCGAGGCACAGTTTGTTGTTGTTGACTGTTGCATCCCATACGCCTCTGAAGACTTGCCTCCAAGAAGGAGAGTTTGTACTGAATCACAGTAAGAGCTTGGTTGTAGATGGCATCTGTGTACTGCGTTCATAATAGACATCTCTTTGGACTTGGAAGAGGAAATCTTTACCAGATGGTCTCTGAAGAGGTTCCACAGGGTGCCTGGGTTTTTGGGGTTGCAAGCCACTAGGATAATTTCAGAAGTCACGCAGCAGTCGGGGTCTCTGAGAGATGGAGGCTTCCTCCAGGGCAGTTGTAGAAGGCGGTCATCTTCTAGGAGTCCAAGAGCATTGCAAGCATCTCGAAAAATGTTGTGGACATAGCCGTTGACAATCTTCAGCTCCTGTACGAACGGGGTCCTTTCATAACGTTGAGTAGAAGCCTCAAGAAGTAGCACTCTCTCTGGCGAGGGCTGATACTGTACAATCGCGGATTGCAGTGCCCCTTTGTCGTTTCTTCCACATATTCTGAGTGGACATCCATGTGAAGTGCTCAGGGGCTTCCCCGTACTTCAGCTCTCGTGCTGTTGGGTTTGAGAGCATAGGCTAAAGATGGCGGTAAGGGTTGCTTCTGGGGGGGAGCCTTGTGCTCTTTGCGCTGCGTTGTGTGGATTGAAGTAGACCCATTGTCCATTCTCCAAATGGACAGTGGTCTCTGCACCATGGGGTGCGTCATGCAGGTCAAATCCCCGGGGTCTCCAGGTCGCCTCGATGCTGCCAACGCAGCGGGCATTCTGGTAATTTGGATCTCAAACAACGATGGAGGTTGTGAGTGCTCCTTCACCTGCCTGAGTGGCTTGGAGTTGGAAGAGGCTTGGTCTGGCCCTTGTGGACATACTTCAGGACGTACTGGATGGATTTTATGCTGCTGCATATTTCCACATTGATGTGGCAGTTAACTAAGTAGGAGGTAAGGTTGTAGGGACAACCCACGGTTGGTGACGATGATTTCTCTTGCCCAACTTCACAGTCCCAGTATGTCCCCCTCAGATCCTCGCGTCTCCTGCACTTGGGTTGCTGTCCTCACCTGGCTCTATGACCCTTCTTGCCTCTCAATCAATTTACCTCACAATTTTTTTTCGTAATACGAACACAGTCGTAGAGGATGCCTGTACTTAATGAACTTACCGATGCATTCTCAATTCCTCGATTGAAGTGCTCCAAAATGACAACTCTGTAGGGGCCGCCATAACCTAGTGGATAAGGCGCTGGACTCATGATCCAAAGGTCGTGGTTTCAAATTCCCCGGGTTTGGTCTTGGAAATTTTCATGTGGAATCTTTTCAGCTCAAATAACCATAGTTCACCCCGATATCCACCTGGCCCCGCAGGTGTCAGGCTAATGTGACGGACCAGCCGTCTGCATATCCTTGATTTTGGCACGTACATTAAACCCAAATCAAACATGCAAACATGTGAAAAAAAATCGCATTTTTACGATGTATTTGTCTATTGGACAGCCTCTGGGTTGACAACATTTCTGGTCTCCCTGTTTGGCGCAAGTATATTCAGTGTTTCGCGCTTCCAGTTTGTGATGCTGCAACGTAGAACATTAGAGAAAATAAATATGTTCGTTCAAGCTCACCAATCTTATTTTGCACGAAAAACCCCCTTTTCAATACAAATCACGTCCTTCTCATGTCATTTTTGGCCAAATTAACACCTGTTTTACAACTAAATTTAAAACACAAAAACCTCTAAAAATCGAAAGTAATCAGCACATTTAAAAAGGGGGCTTGCGTGCTAGATAAGATTTGGTGATCAGAACCCAAAAATATTTACATTCTCCAGGCACATAAAAATTAAGGGTTTACAGTACGCTCTTCTTACTTCTAGCACTATTAACGTCCGCGGGACTGAGTGCTCCCTACTTTTCTAATATTATCTTCTACCCCAAGCACCACTAATAAATCAAGAATTAACTGGCTTTCCGGCTTGATTAGCTATTTTTTTACACCCAATGAATTTATAGACCCCCAACAAATTCTTTAAATTGGCTGTTTCCGTCAAAACTATATAACTGATAATCGCAAAAACCCCGCCTTAATTGACGGCAGTGCCGTAAAACTGTAGATGGATACCCAAATTAAACAAATTAGTAGCTGTTTTTAACTGTTGTAAATGGACATACAAAATTGGGGGTTCATGAGAAAATCGGTGTTACTGCCTAAATATTTCATAAGACCACTTTTTTAAGTACATATGTGTTTTAATATGATACGTTTCCCCACTATCATAAAGCCTAAAATTCGAGCAAGGATTCTAGGAAAAACGTACTCCCTTTTTTCTTGAAGTTCTGGAAAATTCATAGTAATTATAAGATTTGCCTCATTAATTTTTTAATTAATCCCAAAATTGCTAATATTCTCTTAAAGAACAAAGTTGTAGTAACCATCAGGTTTTTTTTAAAATTGTTTTAATAGATTGCCTTGTTCATCCTTAATATTCACCCAGTTATTTTATCTTTTCAGATATGTTAATCCATTTTACTTTAAAGCCAATTTCTTTAAGAGCAATCCTACAACTCCCGCGCCTATTGTCAATTTCATGCGTTAAGAAACACACGTTCGTTTTGCTTGGTTATATAGATGTACATCTTTTTTATAACTATTTTAAAAACCATTAAAAAAATGGAACCTTTTAAATATAACGAAAGTCCCACTTACAATGTAGGAGCGTTTTTATAACCCCAAATCTTTGGACTTCAGCAATTTAACCATTGCAGTAGATGGATCATATGGCTTCCAGGTAAAACTTGTAAACCCCACTAACTAGATATTTAAATCCGCCAATAAAGAGTGACAGAGTGCCATCAGCTGGTCATCCCACCCTATGGCTTTTTCCAGAATCAGTTAAATTTTGCCCTTTACTGCGCAACCACAGGCTGCAGTGTTTCATATGCAAACCATTTAAACCACCTAATCTTTTAGTAGGTCAGTATATAACTTTATGTTTATTACCAGTACAGACGAATTTCTAACTGAATTAAAGTGCCCCCCCCAGCGACAATTTCGTTTAATCCATTTAAAAACCCAATGGACAATAATGCCCTATGAAAGAATCTGCAACGGGAAATTTTAAAATTAAACCTTCAACTGACTTTAGACAAAAGTTAGACCGTAATCATGGGGTTTGGCACGTTGTATTTGTTGGGGCGCAAAAAGAAAAAATTATGACTAGGCCTGGCACACCTCTTTTCAACCAGGCAAAACAAGTTCGATTAGGATCCATAGAACAAAAACATCCTAATGCTTGGGCAACATTTAAACTTAGATGAAAGTGAAGGCCTAACAATGCAGGAGTGCATAAGACTTAATGACTCCAATACGGACATACGTTTGGTGTTTTTAGGAGCGCAAGCACGACCTAAGTCGCATAGTGGATCAATCTACAGGCTTGATTGCCAGAAAACAATTTCTAGCCAATTAGAAGTTTCTATTAACGCTGCTGTTGATTTGCCCTCCAGCATACAAAGGTATCAAGCGTTCTTGCACATGCTAGGGCAAAGGTTTACTTGTTGTAGGCTATGGATTATACTGCCGCCCTCTGACCTTAGACTACAGATTGGCCCTGATACAGAATTATAATTAAATGAAATCCTCATAGCTGGAGACGATCAAAACTTAGGGCACAATCAAGGTTTAAACCAAGGCCTGCTCCATCCATTTTAAAAAAAGTACCTAGCCTGAAGAAGCGATCCAGTTATAAGCGCCCCACAGCCGAAAGCAGCCCCGAAAACACGCCGCCTGTTGATCTTCCTCACATTGACAGTCACACTAGCGAAAAGACAGCCCTTGTTGTATTTTTAACTTTACTGGATTAGCCCTACTTTTATTTCACTAAAAAATTAATCCAGCAGCTAGCACTCCTAACGTCCCCAGATGGTCAGCCATATAACCAGCAAATTTACCTTAGTAGACAAAACCAACTAAAAAACACTACCTATTATGCCAGCAGAGCATCAAACGCTTTTGCTGCTAACTTCTTTAATAAGTTTGGGTAGATGATGCAATTGTTTTTAATCCAACTTTTACCAGGCTGGGGTGTTGGAGGCGCTACTGACCCTGTTGGGGCACTGCCAGTTAAGATAAAGATGGAAAATAGAAAACCCAGCGTTAATTACTAACATTGTAATTTGTCTTGACAGTGCCCCATTCTTTCTGCAGCGTAGTATTTTCATGAAAATCTGTTTATGTTTTCTATTCGTTGTTTGTGAGCTACTGCGCTCTGTTAGTGACACACCCA
>CM031599.1:9155449-9189132 GCA_018398815.1 Conus ventricosus | reverse complement strand
GGGCCGCCATAACCTAGTGGATAAGGCGCTGGACTCATGATCCAAAGGTCGTGGTTTCGAATCCTGGTTTGGTCTTGAAAATTTTTACGTGGAATGTTTCCAGCTAAAATCACCGTAGTTACCCCGATGTCTACCCTGGCCCCGCAGGTGTCAGGCTAATGTGACGGACCAGCCATCTGCATATCCTTGATTTGGGCACGGACGTTAAACCCAACTCAAACATGACAACTCTGTGAAAAGATTGCATTTTCACGATGTATCATGTCTATTGGATGGCTCTGGGTAGACAACATTTCTGGTCTCCCTGTTTGGCGCAAGTATATTCAGTTGTTCTGCGTTTCCAGTTTGTGATGCTGCAACGTAGAATATTCCATGTGTAAAACACGGAACGGTCAGGTCTGCCCCAAGGGATGAAAATGTCTGACCCTGCTCTTGATGATTGTCAGAGCGAAAGCTGGTTTCATGGGAAACTGAAGCCATCAGAACTGGAATGGCAGGGGTGAGTCCATGGGTTCCAGAGGATTCTGGGGAGCAGCACCGGTCACCTTTGTGGGGGCCACATGATATTTTCGCTTCTACAACATTCCTGTGCAGTCTGGTGAAGACACATCGGGTGCCAGTGATCACCTTTGGCGGGTCCAGTGAGCGGAGAATGATAATGGGGACTCCAGATTTCAGCAACAGTTCATGCGGTGGAAGTCCAGAAATCTCAATGGGGTTCAGGAGTTCTTGTGGATAAAGGACTCCCTCATCATCATTCTTGGCCGTGTCAACAGATCTGTACAGACTTTCCTCTCCAGGGAAGTCAGCTACGATTTTTCTGTTTAGCCTGTTGAGTCTCGTTCAGGGAGGAGATTATGGCCCTTTCCGCTAACCAGTCTGAGTCTGCACAGTGAGCATGAAGATCCGGGTAGACTGCTTCTATCAGATCCTCCTGGCTATCATAAAACTGGCATAGTGCTGGTGGGACCAATATAGTATCTGGAAACATGAGTCAATGGCACCATTGCCAATGTCAAGCAGAAGTTTGGCGAAGCTGGCTGTCTGGGGATTTCCAGACAGGTGGGCTCTCATATGGTGGTTAGACGTTTAACAATCATGCTCTGCCACTTCTTCAGACAGGCGTTGACAATGTTGGCTCTGGTGCCATTGAGGACGACAGTGAGGATCTGCCTGAAGTCCCCACAGAACAGCGTTGGGATGCCTCCCATTGGCCTGTGCACTTGGGTGATGTCCTGCAGCGTAGAGTCCATGGCCTCGTAGACAGCTTTGTGGGTCATGGGGCTTCATCAATTATGATGGTTGTAGCCTCTTTGATGACTTTGGCCAACGTTGACCCACGCTTGACAGAGCAGGTTGGCGTTTCTTGCTTGTCGGCATCCAGAGGGACCTTGAAAGTGCTATGTACTGTCCGCCCACCATGGCAAAAGAGTAGCGGCAATGCCACTGGAAGCAGTGGCTAGCATATTTTGCCTGTGGAGCGGATCTGTTCAGGATAAGATTCAGGATGGTCTTTCCTGTCCCTCATGGAGCATCAAGGAACATTATGTTGCTGCTTGCTGTGGGATCCTGCCTCTGCTCAACCATGGTCATAAAGCTGTCGTACACGTCTCTCTGGTCAGCTGTCAGCTTCTTCAGCTGGTCATCAGCTGCTGCCCAGAGTGCAGTAGTGTTGTAATTGGTCTCGCGGTAGTATTCTCGAGGCACAGTTTGTTGTTGTGTGACTGTTGGCATCCCATACGCCTCTGAAGACTTGCCTCCAAGAAGGAAGAGTTTGTACTGAATCACAGTAAGAGCTTGGTTGTAGATGGCATCTGTGTACTGCGCTTCATAATAGACATCTCTTCGGACTTGGAAGAGGAAATCTTCACCAAGATGGTCTCTGAAGAGGTTCCACAGGTTGCCTGGGTTACTGGGGTTGCAAGCCACTAGGATAATACAGAAGTCACGCAGCAGTCGGGGTCTCTGAGAGATGGAGGCTTCCTCCAGGGCAAGTTGTAGAAGGCGGTCATCTTCTAGGAGTCCAAGAGCATTGCAAGCATCTCGAAAAATGTTGTGGACATAGCCGTTGACAATCTTCAGCTCCTCGTACGAACGGGGTCCTTTCATAACGTTGAGTAGAAGCCTCAAGAAGTAGCACTCTCTCTGGCGAGGACTGATACTGTACAATCGCCGGATTGCAGTGCCCCTTTGTCGTTTCTTCCACATATTCTGAGTGGACATCCATGTGAAGTGCTCAGGGACTTCCACGTACTTCAGCTCTCGTGCTGTAGGGTCTTGAGAGCATAGGCTAAAGATGGCGGTAAGGGTTGCTTCTGGGGGAGAGCCTTGTGCTCTTTGCGCTGCGTTGTGTGGATTGAAGTAGACCCATTGTCCATTCTCCAAATGGACAGCTGGTCTCTGCACCATGGGGTGGCGTCATGCAGGTCAAATCCCAGGAGTCTCCAGGTCGCCTCGATGCTGCCAACGCAGCGGGCATTCTGGTAATTTGGATCTCATCAACGACTGGAGGTTGCTGAGCTGCTCCTTCACCTGCCTGAGTGGCTTGGAGTTGGAAGACGGCTTGGTCTGTGCCCTTGTGGACATACTTCAGGACGTACTGGATGGATTTTATGCTGCTGCATATTTCCACATTGATGTGGCAGTTGAACTAATGTAGGAGGTAAGGGTTGTAGGGGACAACCCACTGGTTGGTGACGATGATTTCTCTCTGCCCAAGCTTCACAGTCCCAGTATGTCCTCCATCAGACTCCTCGCGTCTCCTGCACTTGGGGTAGCTGTCCTCACCCTGCTCTATGACCCTTCTTGCCTCTCAATCAATTTTACCTCACAATTTTTTTTCGTAATACGATACACAGTCGATAGAGGAATGCCTGTACTTAATGAACTTACCGATGCATTCTCAATTCCTCGATTGAAGTGCTCCAAAATGACAACTCTGTAGGGGCCGCCATAACCTAGTGGATAAGGCGCTGGACTCATGATCCAAAGGTCGTGGTTTCAAATCCCGGTTTGGTCTTGGAAATTTTCATGTGGAATCTTTTCAGCTCAAATAACCATAGTTCACCCCGATATCCACCCTGGCCCCGCAGGTGTCAGGCTAATGTGACGGACCAGCCGTCTGCATATCCTTGATTTTGGCACGTACATTAAACCCAACTCAAACATGACAACATTGTGAAAAGATCGCATTTTCACGATGTATTATGTCTATTGGACAGCCTCTGGGTTGACAACATTTCTGGTCTCCCTGTTTGGCGCAAGTATATTCAGTGTTTCTGCGCTTCCAGTTTGTGATGCTGCAACGTAGAACATTAGAGAATATAAATATGTTCGTTCAAGCTCACCAATCTTATTTTGCACGAAAACCCCCTTTTCACATACAAATCACGTCCTTCTCATGTCATTTTCCCCAAAATTAACACCTGTTTTACAACAAAAATTAACACACAAAAAACCTCTAAAAATCGACGAAACAGCACTTTAAAAGGGGGTTTTGCGTGCTGATAAGATTTGGTGTCATGAACAAACATATTTACATTCTTCCGGGCACAAAAAAATTAAAGGGGTTTACAGTACGCTCTTCTATTCTGACTTTTAAACGCCGGGACTGATGCCCCTACTTTTCTAATATTATCTTCTCCCCTCAAGCCCACTAAAAATCAAGCAATTAACGGTTTTCCCGGCTTGATTACTATTTTTACTCCAATAATTTTTATGACCCCTCAACAATTCTTTAAGGGCTGTTTCCGTAAAAAACTAATAACTGAAACGCAAAACCCCGCCTTAATTGAGGGCAGTGCTGTAAACTGTAATGGATAGCCATTAAAAAAATTTTAGTACTTTTTTTTAACTGTTGAAAATGGACATACAAAATGGGGTTCAGAGAAAATCGGGGTCTACTGCCTAAATACCAAAAAAGACCATTTTTTTAAGACATAGTGTTTTATATGTACGTTCCCCACTATCTAAAAGCCTAAAATTTCGAGCAAGGTTTCGGGAAAAACGTACCCCTTTTTCTTAAATTCTGGAAAAATTCATAGAAAATTATAAGATTTGCCCATTAATTTTAATTAAATGCCAAAATTGCAAAATACTTCTCTTAAAGAACAAAAATTTTAGTAACCATCGTTTTTTAAATGTTTTAATAGTTTCCCTTGTTCATCCTTAATTTCACCCATTTATTCTTATCTTTTTCAGTAGTTAATCCTTTACTTTAAAGCCAATTTTCTTTAAGAGCAACCCACAACTCCCCCCCATTGCAATTTCAGGTTTAAAAACCACGTTCGTTTTGTTTGGTTTATAATGTACTTTTTTTTATAATTTTTTTTAAAAAACCCATTAAAAAAATGGAACCTTTTAAATATAAGAAAGTCCCCTTACAATGTGGGCTTTTTAAAACCCCAAATTTTGGGGACTTCAGAAATTTAACCTTGCGTAGTGGATCATATGGTTTCCCCCGGTAAATTTGAAAACCCACTAACTAGATTTTTAACCCGCCAATAAAGATGCAAGTCCTCAGCATGGCCCCCACCAGGGCTTTTTCCAGAATCATTAAATTTTGCCATTTATGCGCAACCACAGGCGCAGTGTTTCATATGCAAACCATTTAAACCATCCTAATTTTTATAAGGTCAGTAAAAACTTTCATTTTTTATTACCAGTACAGACAATACTAACTAAATTTAAAAGTCCCCCCTCCCCGCGACAATGCTTTTTAATCCTTTTAAAAAAACCCAAAGGACAATAATGCTTTTGAAGAATCGCAAAACGAATTAACATAATCCTTCAACTGATTTAGCCAAAATTTTAGACCGTAATCAGGGTTTAGGCACGTTGTTTTGGGGCGCAAAAAGAAATAAAAATTAGATACGGGCCTGGCACACCTCTTTTCAACCAGGCAAACAATTTCGTTAGGATCCATAAACAAAAACATCCTAAGCTTGGGAAATTTTATCTTAATAAAGTAAAAGGCCTAACAATGCCAGGAGTGCAAAGACTTAATACTCCAACGGCATCGTTTGGTGTTTATTAGGAGCGCAAGCCACAAAGTCTAGCTAGTGGAAAAAACTACAGGCTTTGATGCCAGAAAAAAATTTCTACCCAAATTTTGAAGATGCTTTTAAGCGCTTTTGATTTGCCCTCCAGATAAAAAGGTAAAAGACGTTCTTGCACAGCTGGTAAAAGGGTTTTATTTTGTTGTAGGCTAGGATTATACATGCCGCCCTCGACCTTAGACTACGATTGGCATATACAGAATAAAAATAATAAATCCCTAGCGGGAGACGAAAAAATTAGGGCACAATCAAGGTTTAAACACAAGGCCTGCCCCCCTTTTTTAAAAAAATACCTTCCCCTGAAAAAAGCGACCCAGTTATAAGCGCCCCACGCCAGAAAGCAGCCCAAAAAGCAGCCCCCTTTTTTGATTTTCCCTCACTTTGACAGTCACACTAGCGAAAAGCACCTTGTTTGTATTTTTAACTTTAGGGATTACCCAACTTTATTTCACTAAAAATTAATCCAGCAGCAGCACTCCTAACGTCCACGAGGCACCCATAAAACCAGCAACTTTTACCTATAGTAGACAAAACCCAACTAAAACACTACCATTAGCCAGCGAGCACAAGCGCTTTAGCTCTAACTTCTTTAAAAATTTCTAGATGATGCAATTTTTTTCTAATCCAACTTTTTACCGGTGGGGGTTGGGGCCTACTGCCCCTTTTGGGCGCATGCCAGAAAAGCAAAAAACGAGTGTGAGATAGAAAACCCAAACACCTTTAAAATTTTAAAAAATTTTGTAATCCCTTGTTCTCTAACATGTCCTTATTCTTTCTCCCAGCGAAATTTTTTCTTGAAGTTTCTTTTTAAATAGTTTCTCTTTTCTGCTTTTTTGTGATGCTATGCGCTCTGTTAAACAGCATTCTAACCGGGCCGCCCTTTTGTAAATAAATCCGTATTTTTGCTGTATTCCCCTTTTCTTTTGCCCTAAATTGTTATCATCTGCATACGATTTATTTTTTTCTTCTTCTACTCCTTCAGTCCTAATTTTCCCAAATTGTTTTTAGTTCCCCCTTATTGACTTCAGGCGAAATTAACCCCGGGGGATTTCACGCAGGGGCAAGGGAAAATTCAATTGTTTCTAATGTTTTCTGACTGTTTCCCATTAAAACTCGTAAAATTTCTTTTGCTGCATCATTTTTTTCTTGGCCCCAAATCTTAAAAAGGGGGGTCATTTCTATTTCAGATCGTTTTGGGCAACTCTTGCCCCAATTCTGTAAAAGACAACACCCTCGGGCCCTTTAAATTTAAAAATTTTAATCGCCTTTGGTCGCAAATGATCCTTGTTAATTGTGTTTAGTTTAAAAATTTATTTGGGGTCTGGTTTTGCGTAACTCTTACAAAATTTCCTTGCAGTTTTTATTACAGATGGTTGCTTTTATCCTCAAAATCAAAGGGCGGACCTTCGGGCGGTTTAGCCCTAACTTATGTAAAATGATTTAAATTCTTTTTGCAAATTTTTCTGCACGAGATGCGTAACTGAAGGGGGTGTTTCGCTTCCCCCTTAAGGGTTGAGAACCTTCTGTGTCCTTTAAAGTTCTTTCGGCAATAAAGGGAACAAAATTTCTTTTTTCATTTTTCAAAATAAAGGTCCCGTCAGATCTCTTTTTCTTCAATGGATCAATCGTGAAATCTTCATCCATAATTTTTATTTTTTTCTTTTTTTTTTTAAAAAAAAAGAACTCTCGTTGTGCCCCCGATCCATACAAAAAGAGAAGGACCCCATGGCGTAAAGGGATAAGGAGACTTTAATTAGTGAAATACTCCCAACAGTTCACCCCGGGACAAACTTTAATAGTTAAGTTCCTGATCTTGGCGCTGCTTTTATAATGCCGGGCCTGCTAAACTATCTTTCAAATAGATTTAAATCGACAGATCCAAATGTACGTTTTGCTAATTTGGGCAGGAAAATGTTAATCGTATAGAAATTTAAAAACGGGGGGAAAGGGAAAGTCTTTGACAAAGGAGGCAGACTTTTTTCCCCTCATTCTGATCTAGGCTGCCTAAAAAAAAAGAAAAAAAAAATTTTATCAGGGAATAAAATTAAAGGGCTTAAGCACAGCTTAAAGCGGAGGATCAAAAAAGATTTTAAAAGAGAGGAGTAGCAAAGCTTTTGGAAACATTTTTGCACCCCTCTAGTTTTTGAGTTGTTTTAAAGCGTATATGCCATTTCCAAAGGGTGCACTAAAAGAAAAACTTCTTATGAACTGACATTTTAAACCTAGTGATTTTTTTGTTCGTCCCGAAGACCCTTTATCTAAAAACACAGTTTGACTCCTATTTAGTTTGTGTTGTTCTAACCCTGAACTGGCCCCAACAATCTTAACCCAGATAAAAATAAAACTTTTTTTATTATGAAAAGTTATACACCCATAAAAAAATAGAAACAAACGGACACTTTTGGGCATACACTAAATCAGTCCCCGAAGTCTTTTAAAAAAAAATTTTTTTCTTGTTTATGAAGGAACAACCCTTTCATGAGAAACAAAGCGTTTTATAATCCAAAAATTGAGAAGGTTAAATGGCAAAAATGGTAAGTTGATCAGTTTTATTCGGTCGCGGCTTTTACCTCACCAAACTTTGATGAAATAAAAATTGTTTGCTGGAGGAGGCAAAGAATCCTCAGTTGATGTGATGTAAAAAACTTCGCCTTATGATGTAAGACCGAAGACTATTTAAAAACTAAATATGGGGTGGGCGGATTTTTAGCCACTTTGACAACAGATTGTTTGGAAGTGGGGAAAGGGAGGGAAAAGGTATAAAAAAAAATTTCACAAGAAAGCAAAGGAAACGCCCCAAAAAAATGCATGTTTTTTTTGGTTTTTGTGTCGCTAAAATTAAGAAAAAAAGGTTAAAAAACACGGCTTTTAAAAAGCAGAAGAATAACCCATTAAAACAGATGGTGCTTTAAATTTCTGCCAAAAATCCGCAATTTTCTCTTATCTGGGGATACTGGGTGTGGGAAACTGTTTCGTACTTGATTTTTTTACAAACAATAACAGGGTTTTATTACGGCACATTGTTATATTCTGCAAACCATTAAGCCAAAAGTCTTACAAAGAAAGGAAATTTTTTGGACAGACGAGAATATATTTTTAGTTTATCCCCGCGACAAACTGAGCGACTGTTTAGAAATTATATAAACTATTTGAGGGGAAATGAAACCCTGTTTATTATTGATGACTTTCACGAACAAGACATTGTTAAAAAAAGAAAAGCTCTTGAAAACAGCCTTTTGTGGGCGCCCGCCTAGTTTTGTTGGCTTTAACTCAAAAAAACAATGCAGTCTTAAAAGGGCTTTTGATCGCAGTAAAAACGGTTGTATTATTTTACACTAAGGGCAAAAATAGTTTTTTAAAAATGTTTAAGTGAAAATTTTAAATAAGGGGCAAAGAAAGCTAAAAACATAAAAACAGTTAGAAAAAAAAGCACGCTAAGCTACTTACGGGCTGATCCCCCATTTAATAAGTTTTTTTATTTTAGATTGTTTATTATAATTTTTAAAATTTAAAAAAAAAATTCTCGAGGGGCCGAAACAAAAGCCAGTAGCTCCTAAAAACGTTTCATAGAGCTAAAGCCAACGGGCACAAAGAGTTTGTTGATAGGGGTATAGGAAATCAGATCAGGATAGGATCAGGGTCAGGATAGGGGGGTTTTTATCAATACAACTACCTATTTAGGCTTTTTTACGCCCCCTTTTGTATGTATATATCCCTTTGGATTTTAATACAAGTGAGGGGTTTACAAAAAACAGAAATTTAAGACAAAAAAAAACAAGTACCACCCCAGAAGAAATAAAAATTTAAGGCAAACGTTTTGGCAAACATGAATAAAAACTTCATAAAAGAAGAACTTTGGGGGGTTTGGTTCCCCAAAATTTCTTTGGAATTTTAAAATTTGAACTACGAAGCCCAATGTATACTTTGCAAGAAAAACAATTTAGAAAGGCTTTTAATCACCCCCTTCTTGTTAGCCATTCCAGGAAACACAACAAAAAAACAAAGAAATAACTTGGCAGGGGTTTTTAATATAGCTACAGAGAAAGAAGTCCTTATGAATGGGGGGGGACCCATCGGCTTAGAAAATTTTCCCCAACGCAAGCGTACCAGGCAAAAAGACCATGATTTTTCGCTTATTTATTACTCCCGGGGGGGGGATACTAGTTTGCCAGAACATACTTAATCAGAGGTATACAAATAAAGGGTGAAAACTTGGTCCCTCTTAGGCTCCTATTGCAATTACAAAAAAAAGACAAAATAAACACCCCTTTTATCACTGACAAGGTTTTTCTGTGATGGTTGACCAAAACAAACTAACGTATCGACTTTATTTTCATTAAGTATTTTAATTTTTTTGGTTTTTCTTTTAATGAAGTGCGCCGAAAAAAATTAAAAAGAAAAAGATATGACAAATTAATTTTAAAAAAAAAACTTTTTTAAAAAAAGCTGTTCAACAATTTAGTTAAAGAAATAACTGAACTCGAAAGGGAAAAAGAAAAGTGACTTTGATAAATAAGAGTTACTAGAAAAAATGCTAAAGCTTTAAATACTCTTTCTTATAAATTACTGGCTCTCAGCTTAGTGCGTAGTGCTGGGTCTAGTGTTGCTCTTTTAGTACGGGGTTGGCGGCCAGCCTCTTTAAAAATTTGGGGGCCTTGGTTGGTTTAAGCGTGTGTTTTATGATTGTAAGTCTGTTTTTAAAAAAAAAATTTAAACCCCAAAATTTCAAAGCACACTGCCCTTGTAGCCCTACACAGAAAAAAATTTGTTCATTAAAATTAGAATAAGCAAATATAAGGATGAAAACTTACGACGAAGAATTTCGAAGTTATGGCTAGGGGAGGAATATGACGGCAAAAAATTGAACTTCAAAAAGGGGTGGAGAAAGATTTTATTTACAACAATAGCATGAGCAATTAAAAGAACATTGAAAAACAAACAATGATCGGGTTTAAACCCAAAATAGAGTAAAAAATGGTTTCGACTTAGCCCCCCGGACTGAATGAGACCTCAGCCATATTTATTGCGCCCCCCCCCCCCTGGGTTTACCCGCCCGCGGTCTACACAGGTAGCTGACTGTTTGATCACGGGGCCCAAAACCGCGTCTCTATTTACTAAGGTTAGCATGCGCAGTGGAAAAATTTTGTACGCTACTTCCGTGAAAAAATTTTTGCAGGGGAGTTCCCAATTTTTTTTCTGAAAAATTACTTTAAACCGGGAAAAAAAACGTGACAACTTTTTTAGTGCGCATGTGCTAACCTCATTTAAAAGATGAAATGAAACAACATTTTTGGAGTACCCTGTGCTAACCCCTTTGTTAACAAAAAACATGATGAAAATCGAAAAACATTTGCGAGTACCATGTGCTAACCTCATTAACATGATGAAATCGAAAGTGCTGAGTTTCTGTTTAACATCATTCTGTGATGCTGCGGGTTTTTTTGACAAAATAATAAGCTTGGCTCCCTTTCAGATGATTTTTATCTTCTCCGCAGTTAGCTTTTGATATTGATTGTTATCCTCGCGGCTAACGTTGCATTTTGATTGTGGTTTTTCTCTTTTACGCGTTACGATTTTATTATTTTCCCTTTTTCCCCTTTTTGATTCTTTGTGCAAAACAAGAGGAAAGGTTTAAATTTTTTAAAGTGTTTTAATCTGGTTTAAAAAAAAGAACCCCCACGTGAAATATTTGATGATTTTGGGGGGGGCGATTAATGCTGGAGTTGTAAAAATTTCAAAGGGCTGTTTGATGAATTTTTTAACAAACTTTTTGAAAGCTTTAACTGCAGAAAGCGTATTAAAAGCCTTTTGTAAAAACCCCGAGCTTGGGGCCCAAACCAATTATAAAGCTTTTTTTCTTTTTACTTGAAATATTTCCCACAAAGAGCTGCCTGCATGTGTCTGATGACCTTTAAGGGTAATGTTTCCTTTAAAAAGATCAGTTTTTACTTAGAAATAGCTGTTTTAAAAAATAACAGCTGAATTTACAATTTTTTTTTATTTATTTTGATTTAAAAATGGGTGTCGAACTCAGTGAATCTGATTTAAAGAATGTAATGAATATTTGACGAAAAAATGAAAAACGTTTAAAAATTGATTTTAGTGAATGGGTTTTTAAATGATATAAATTAATAAAAGATCATGTAAACTGTTTAAAGAAGCAAACAAAAATGAAGACATTGACTGATGATTCAGAAAAGTAAATATTGGCGGGTGTTATTTTAAGGTTAAGTGTTTTAATGTTGCGGGGGTTGGGTGAGAATAAAAAGCGGTTTTTACTTATTTTATATAATTTTTTTTTTTTAATTTACGTAAATATTTGAGTTAAAAAAAAGAAACCTCACAAGCGTGCTGGTTGAAAAACTACCAGCCAGCGCACTGGGGAAAGGGGAGTGCAAAACAATTAAGCAAATTTTAGTGGTAGACAGGAATCATTAACCCCTTGAACGTTCAAAGGAAAGCCGTTTAAACCAAACCCGCCTTCATGCACTAAATCCTCGATTGAAGTGCCCCCAAATGAAACTCTGTAGGGCCGCCATAACCTAGGGGTAAGGCGTGGACTCATGACCAAGGTCGTGGTTTCAAATCCCGGTTTGGTCTTGGAAATTTTCATGGGGAAATCTTTTCAGCTCAAATAACCATAGTTCACCCCGATATCCACCCTGGCCCCGCAGGTCAGGCTAATGTGACGGACCAGCCGTCTGCATACCCTTTTGATTTTGGCACGTACATTAAACCCCAACTCAAACATGACAACATTGTGAAAAGATCGCATTTTCACGATGTATTATGTCTATTGGACACCCCTCGGGGTTTTGACAACATTTCTGGTCTCCCTGTTTGGCGCAAGTTATTCAGTGTTTCTGGCTTCCAGTTTGTGATGCTGCAACGTAGAACATTAGAGAATTTTAAATATGTTTCTTTCAAGCTCACCAATCTTATTTGGCACGAAAACCCCCCTTTTCACATACAAATCACGTCCTTTCAGTCATTTTTGGCCAAAATTAACACCTTTTTTTACAACTAAAATTAACACACAAAAACCTCTAAAAATCGACGTAATCAGCACATTAAAAGGGGGCTTGCGTGCTAGATAAGATTTGGTGATCATGAACAAACATATTTACATTCTTCCAGGCACATAAAATTAAGGGTTTACAGTACGCTCTTCTACTTCTAGCACTATTAACGCCCGCGGGACTGAGTGCCCCTACTTTTCTAATATTATCTTCTACCTCAAGCACCACTAATAAATCAGAGCAATTAACTGGCTTTCGGCTTGATTAGCTATTTTTACATCCAATGAATTTATAGACCCCTCAACTAATTTTTTAAAATTGGGCTGTTTCCGTCAAAACAATATAACTGATAATCGCAAAACCCCGCCTTAATTGACGGCAGTGCTCGTAGAACTGTAGATGGATAGCCATTAAAAAAATTTAGTAGCTGTTTTTAACTGTTGTAATGGACATACAAAATTGGGTTCATGAGAAAATTCGGCTGGGTCTACTGCCTAAATACTCATAAGACCACTTTTTAAGTACATATGTGTTTTAATATGATACGTTTCACCACTATCATAAAAGCCTAAAATTCGAGCAAGGATTCTAGGAAAAACGTACTCCCTTTTTTCTTGAAGTTCTGGAAAATTCATAGTAATTATAAGATTTGCCTCATTAATTTTAATTAATGCCAAAATTGGCTAAATACTTCTCTTAAAGACAAAAGTTTAGTAACCATCAGGTTTTTTAAAATGTTTTAATAGATTGCCTTGTTCATCCTTAATATTCACCCAGTTATTCTTATCTTTTTAAAGATATGTTAATCCATTTACTTTAAAGCCAATTTCTTTAAGAGCAACCCTACAACTCCCGCGCCTATTGTCAATTTCATGCTTAAGAACACACGTTCGTTTTGCTTGGTTATATAGATGTACATCTTTTTTATAACTATTTTAAAAACCATTAAAAAAATGGAACCTTTTAAATATAAACGAAAGTCCCACTTACAATGTGGGAGCGTTTTATAACCCCCAAAATCTTTGGACTTCAGCTTTTAAAAACCATTGCAGTAGATGGACCCATATGGCTTCCGGGTCAAACTTGTAAACCCACTAACAAATATTTAAACCCGCCAATAAAGAGTGACAGAGTGCCATCAGCATGGTCATCCCCCCCCTATGCTTTTTCCAGAATCAGTTAAATTTTGCCATTTACTGCGCAACCACAGGCTGCAGTGTTTCATATGCAAACCATTTAACCATCCTAATTTTTAGTAAGGTCAGTATATAACTTTCATGTTTATTACCAGTACAGACGAATACTAACTGAATTAAAAGTCCCCCTCCCAGCGACAATGCGTTTAATCCATTAAAAAACCAATGGAAAATTTAATGCATATGAAGAATCTGCAACGAATTTAACATTAATCCTTCAACTGATTTTAGACAAAAGTTAAGACCGAAATCATGGGTTAGGCACGTTGTATTTGTGGGGCGCCAAAAAGAGAATATAAATTATGACTACTGGCCTGGCCACACCTCTTTTCAACCAGGCAAACAAGTTCGATTAGGATCCATAAAAACAAAAACATCCTAATGCTTGGGCAACATTTATCTTAGATGAAAGTGAAGGCCTAACAATGCCAGGAGTGCAAAGACTTAATGACTCCATACGGACAATACGTTTGGGGGTTTATTAGGAGCGCAAGCACAGATTTAAGTCTAGCATAGTGGATCAATCTACAGGCTTTGATGCCAGAAAACAATTTCTAGCCAATTTGAAGATGCTATTAACGCTGCTGTTGATTTGCCCTCCACATACAAAGGTATCAAGACGTTCTTGCACATGCTAGGTCAAAGGTTTACTTTGTTGTAGGCTAGGGATTATACATGCCGCCCTCTGACCTTAGACTACAGATTGGCATGATACAGAATTATAAATAATGAAATCCTCATAGCTGGAGACGATCAAAACTTAGGGCACAATAAAGGGTTTTTAAACACAAGGCCTGCTCATCCATTTTAAAAAAAGTACCTAGCCCTGAAGAAAGCGATCCAGTTATAAGCGCCCCACAGCCAGAAAGCAGCCCAGAAAGCACGCCGCCTTTTGATCTTCCTCACATTGACAGTCACACTAGCGAAAAGACAGCCCTTGTGTTTTTTTAAAACTTTTACTGGATTAGCCATACTTTATTTCACTAAAAATTATCCAGCAGCAGCACTCCTAACGTCCACAGATGGTCAGCCATATAACCGCAACTTTACCTATAGTAGACAAACCCAACTAACAACACTACCTATTATGCCAGCAGAGAAATCAAGCGCTTTAGCTGCTAACTTCTTTAATAGTTTGCTAGATGATGCAATTGTTTTCTAATCCAACTTTTACCAGGCTGGGGTGTTGGAGGCGCTACTGACCCTGTTGGCGCACTGCCAGTTAAAGCAAAAAACGAGTGTGAGATAGCAAACCCACACACCGTTAATATACAAAACTATTGTAATCCCTTGTTCCTGAACAGTGGTCCTTATTCTTTCTGCCAGCGTAGTATTTTCATGAAGTATTCTGTTTATAGTTTCTCTTATTCTGCTTGTTTGTGATGCTAGCTGCGCTCTGTTAGTAGACAGCACTTCTAACCTGGCCGCCCTTTGTAACATTAAATCCTGTATTTTCTGCTGTATTCTAACCTTTCTTCTTGCCCTAAATTGTTATCATCTGCATCAGCGAGTTTATTTTTTTCTTCTTCTATCTCTCTATCTAGCTCACTAAGTTTGGCCAAATTTGTTTTTAGTTCACCCCTTATTGACTTCAGGCGATCATTAAGCCCAGGATTTTCACCCCATGGGCAATGGAGAAAAATTCAATTGTTTCTAATGTTTTTCTGACTGTTTCCTCATTAAAACTCGTATCAATTTCTGTTGCTGCATCATTTATTTTTGGTCCTAAATCTTGAAAAGGGGTCATTTCTATTCAAAATCGTGTTGGCAACTCTTCCCCCCAAGTTCTGTAAAAGACTAACAGCCTCAGGCCTTAAAATTTTTAAAATGTTTAATCGCCTTTGGTCAGCAACAGTGATCCTCTGTCTAATTGTGTTTGTTTTAAAAACTTAGTTGGGTCTGGCTTTGCAGTAACTCTTACAAAATTTCCTCTGCTAGTTCTTATATACAGATGGTTTGCTTTTATCCATCTTAAATCAAAAGGGCTGGGCCCTTCTGGCGGTTTTAGTCTAAGCTTATGTTAATGATTTAAATTTTCTATTTGCTAATATTTCTGCACGAGATGCGCTAACTGAAGGGGTGTTTCTGCTTCTTCAATGAAGGGATTGAAGAACCTTCTGCTGCTCTTTCAAGTTCTTTGCGCAATAAAGGGAAAACTAATTCTGTTTCATTTCTTCAAATGAAGGCCCCCGTCAGATCTCTTTCTTCTTCAATAGGATCAATCGTGTCAAAATCTTCATCCATAATTTTTATTTATATTCTTTTTGTTTTATAAAAAATGAACTCATACGGTTGTGACCTCGATCCATACAGAAAAGAGAAGGAGCCCCATGGCGTTAAAAAGGATAAGGCAGACTGTAATTAGTGTAAATACTCCACAACAGTTCAGCCTGGACAAACTTTAATAGTTAAGTTCCCTGATCTTGGCGCTGCGTGTTATAATGCCAGGCACTGCTAAACTATCATTCAAAATAGATATTAAACGACAGATCCTAATGCTACTGTTGTTGCTAATTTGGGCAGAGCAATCGTTAATCGTATAGCAATTAAACTGGAGGGAAGAGAAGTCTTTGTACTAACGAGGCAGACATTTTTGCCCTCTATTCTGATCTATGGCTGCCTAAAAAAGAAAGAAAAGAGAAAGTTTATCGGGGGAATACAAGTCTAAATGGCCTTAAGCACGGGCTTAAAGCGGAGGATGCAAAGAATGATGTTAAAGATGAGGCAAGTAGCAGAAGCATTTGGCAACAGATTCTGCACCCTCTAATTTTTTGAGTTGTTAAAGACGTATATGCCATATTCCAAGGTGCACTAAAAGAAAAACTTACTTATGAACTGACATTTAATCCTAGTGATTCTGTTGTTCTGCCCTGAAGCCCCCCTTTATCTAAATACACAGTTAGTGACATCTCTATTGAGTTTTGGGTGTTGTTACTAACCCTGAACTGGCCCAGAACAAAACTTAACCCAGTATAAAAATAAAACAGTTATTTATTATGAAAGAGTTATACACTCCACTACAGAAAAAAAGAAACAAACGAGACACTCTTTGGAACATACATCTAAATCATCTCTGAAGTCTTTAAAAGGAATTTTGTTTTTGTTTACTGAAGGAACAACTCCTTTCATAGAGAATCAGAAGCGTTTTAAAATCCAAAAATTGAGAAGGTTGACTGTGCAATAAATGGTAAGTCTGATCAGTTGTATTCAGGTCGCGGCTTTTACCTCACCAACACTTTGATGAAATAAGAAAGTTGTTCGCTGGAGGTAAAGGGAAAGAGATCCTACAGTTGATCGTGTATGTAAAAAACTTCGCCTTATGATGTAAGACTCGAAGACTACTTAATAACTAAATATGGGCTGTGGCTGGATTTTAGATCCACATTTGACAACAGATTGTTTGGAAGTGGAGAAAGGGTAGGGCAAGATGGTATAAAAATAAATTCACAAGAAAGCAGACGGAAACGCCCCAATAAAAATGCATGTTTTTATGGTTGTGATGCTCAGCTAAACATTGAAGAAAACAGGTTAAAAGACACGGCTTTTAAAATGCAGAAGATATAACCTATTAAAAACAGATGGATAGCTGAAGTTTCTGCCAAAAGATCCGCACTTTTTCTCTTATCTGCGGGATTACTGGGTGTGGGAAAACTGTCTTCGTACTTGATTTTTTTACAAACAATATACAGGTTTCATTACGAGCACATTGTTATATTCTGCACAACCATTAAGCACAACAAGTCTTACAAAGAAAGGAAGTTTTTGGGGCAGACGAGAATATATTCTAGTTGATCCTGCGACAAACTGAGCGACTGTTTAGAAGATTACTATAAACTATTTGAGGGGAAATGAAACCCTGTTTATTATTGAGACTGTTCAGCTGAACAGACATTGTTAAAAAAAGAAAGCTCTGTGAAAGCTAGCCTTTAGTGGGCGCCACGCCTTAGTTTCTGTGTGGCTCTTAACTCAAAAATACAATGCAGTCTTAAAAACTTTTGATCGCAGTTTAAAATCGGTTGTATTATTTTACACTAAGGACAAAGATAGTTTTGAAGAATGTTTAAGTGAAAATTATATAATAAGGGACAAAGATAAGCTAAAAAACATAAAAGAGCAGTTAGAAAAATCTAAGCACGCTAAGCTATGCTTACGGACTGGGTCCCCCAGTTCAATACGTTTGTTTATTGTAGATTGTTTATTATAATTTTAATATTAAAAAAGAATGTCTCGAGGGCCAGAAACAAAAGCGCAGCTAGCTCCTAAATGCGTTGCATAGAGCTAAAGACCTAGCGGACACAACTGAGTTTGTCTGATAGGGGTGATAGGAAATCAGGATCAGGATCAGGATCAGGATCAGGATCAGGGGCGTTTTTATCAATACAACTTAGCCTATTTAGGCTTTTTTACGCCCCTTCTGTATGTATATATCCCTTTTGGATTGAATACACAGATGATGGGGTTTACAAACGAACGAAATTGAAGACAAAAAAAAACAGCAGTATTTCCCACCCTAGAAGAGTTAAGAAATTTAAGGGCAAACGTTTTGGCAAACATGAATACAAACTTCATAAAAGAGAGAATGCTTGGGCGTTGGTTCCTGAAATTGCTTGGAATTTAAAGTTTGAACTACGAAGCCTAATGTATACTTTGACAAGGAAAAAACAATTTTTGAAAGGCTTTGAATGCAGGCCCCCTTCTTGTTAGCCTAGTTCCAGGAACACAACAGAAAAAACAAATTTAAATAACTTGGCAGGGTTCTGAATATATGCACAGAGAAAGAAGTCCTTAGTGAAGTGGGGGGCGACACCATCGGCTTAGAATTTACCCCAACGCTACAGCCGTACCTAGGCAAAAAGACCATGATTTTTCGCTTATTTATTACTCCGAGGGAGGGTGATACTAGTTTGCCAGAACATACGTTAATCAGAGGTATACAAATAAAGCTGAAAACTTGGATCGCCTCTTAGGCTCGCTATTGCAATTACTAAAAACAGAGACAAAATAAACACCCTTGTATCACTGACAAGGTTACTGTGATGGTTGACCAAGAAAACTAACAGTACTCGACTTTATTTTCATTAAGTATGTTAATTTTTTGCGTTTTACTCTGTTTAAAGAAGTGCCCGCCAGAAGAATTAATAAGAAGAAGATATGTACAAGATTAATTTAAAAAATAATCTTTTTTAAAAATGCATGTTCAACAATTTAGATTAAAGCAAATAACTGAACTTCGAAAGGAAATAGAAAGTGACTTAGATAAGTATAGAGTTACTAGAAAGAAATATGCTAAAGCTTTAAATACTCTTTCTTATATAATTACTGGCTCATCAGCTGTAGCTAGCGTAAGTGCTGGGTCTAGTGTTGCTCTTTTAGCTACGGGGTTGGCGCGCCAGCCTCTTTAACATTAGGGGGCCTTGGTTTAGGTTTAAGCGCTGTGTCTATGATGGGAAGTGCTGTTTTAAAAAAATTAACTCCTAAATTACAAAAGCACACGCCATTGTAGCCCTAGCATCAGCAAAACTTTGTCATTAAGATTAAAAATAAGCAAATCATTACAGGATGAAAACATTACAGACGAAGAATTTCAGAAGCTTATGGCTGACGGCGAGGATATAGACGGCAAAAAATTGAACTTCAAAAGGAGTGGAGAAAGACTTTTACTTCACAACAAGTAGACACTGATGCAATTAAACAGAACATTGAAAAACAAACACATGAAGGTTTAAACCCAAAATAGAGTAAAAAATGGTTTCAGACTTAGCCGCCCTGGACGAATGACTGACCTGCAGCCAATTGATTGCAGCCCCCCCACCGCTGGTTCACTCGCCCGCGGTCTACACAGTAGCTGAGCTGTTTGATCACGGGCCCAAAGCCGTCGTCTGCTATTTACTAAGGTTAGACATGCGCAGTGGAAAATTTTGTCACGCTACTTCCTGTGAAAACATTTTTCGCAGGTGAGTTTACCTAATTTGTTTCTGAAAAATTACTTAACCGGAAAAAGCGTGACAACTTTTTTCAGTGCGCATGTGCTAACCTCATTAACATGATGAAATCGAAACAACATTTGCGAGACGCATGTGCTAACCTTAGTTGATACATTAACATGATGAAATCGAAAAAACATTTGCGAGTACGCATGCTAACCTCATTAACATGATGAAATCGAAAGTGCTGAGTTTCTGTGTGTAACATCATTCTGTGAGTGCTGCGTTTCTGTGTTTGTTTGACAAATAAGTAACGCTTGGCTCCTACAGATGATTTTTATCTTTTCCGCAGTTAGCTTCTGAAGTATTGATTGTTACTCCTCTGCGGCTAACGTCTGCATTATTGATTGTGTGTTATTCTCTTGACGCGTTTCGATTGTTTTTATTCACCCTTTCTCTCTTCTGATTCTTGTGCAAAACAAGAGGAACGGTTTAATTTTTTTTAATTGTGTTTTTAATCTGGTTTAAAAAATGAAAACCCCCCCGTAGAAATATTTGATGATTTTGGGTGGGGGATTTAAAGCTGGAGTTGATAAAGAAGTGTCAAAGGGGATGTTTGATGAATTTATAACAGAACTTTTTGAAAGCTTAACTATGCAAGAAAGGATTAAAAGCCCTTAGAAAACCCAGAGTCTTGGCCTAAACCAATATAAAGCTTTTGCTTTTACTTGATAATAATGCCCACAAAAGCGACCTGCCATGGTGTCTGATGACTTGAAAAGGGGTAATGTACCTTTAAACTATCAGTTTTACGATTAGAAATAGCTGTAATAATAAATAACAGCTGAATTTAAAAATTATTTTTTTTATTTTTAGATTTAAAATGGCTGTCGAACTCAGTGAATCTGATTTAAGAATTGAATGAACTATTTGACGAAACAATGAAGCGTTAAACATTTATTTTAGTGAATTGGTTTTGAGAATGATATGACATTAATAAAAGATCATGTGAAACTGTTAACGAAGCAATCAAAGTGATAGACATTGACTGTAGTGATTCAGAAAAAGCTAAAATATTGGCGGGTGTTATTGTAAGTTAACGTGTCTTGAAGTGTTGCGGGGCTTGGGTGAAGAATAAAAAGCGTGTTTTTACTTACTTTTATATACATTTATTTTTTTAATTTACGTAAATATTTGAGTTAAAAAATGAACCTCACAAGCGTGTCTGAGTTTGAAAAACTACCAGCCAGCGCACTGGCGAAGGGTAGTGACAAACAATTAAGCAATATTTTAGTGAAGTAGACATGGACATCATTAACCCCTTGAACGTTCAGGAAAGCGTAGCACATGCTATCAGTAAAATCCCAGAGTTTCTTCAGATGGAGCCGCCAGTAAAAGTGTTGTTGGCCGTTCTGATTGATTATATAACGCCTGATGATAGTAACATGGAAGTCTGGGTTTCAACTAAACAGAAAGAAGTTATTAGCTATCGCGACTTTAATTCTGACTGGGCCGATTACATGCTTACACAGTTTAACCATGCAAGTGAAGAAGCAAAATTGCGCGGTTCTGGCTGTCTGAAGGAACAGTCCTTCAAATTATATTGAAACAAACAAAGTTCAAATCCTATAGTTGGCAATTCTCACCTTTCTCTCCCAAAAGAGTTAGTTTTAAAACGAGCAGTCTTAAACATAAAAAATTCTGATAACATGTTTTTTATGTGGGGGTGTTTTTAGCACATTTACATCCTGTTAAAAAGAACGCAGAAAGAGTATCTAATTATGAACAATATAAGCAAGAGCTGAACTTTGATAACATAACCTTTCCAGTGAGTATAGAAAGTATATCTCAGTTTGAAGAACAAAACAAGCCAATCACTGTAAACGTATACACATGGTCTGTAAAAGCCGATCTAGTGCCTCTAAGGGTTTCTCCCAATGCTCCCACTTTGGGCAAGTCGCTTAACAAACATGTAGACTTGATACTGTTTGCAGATAGTACAAATAGTCATTATGTATTAATCAGAACAATAAGCAGACTTATGGCCTATACGTCAAAGAATCAAGCTATACAAGGGCTTTGTAGAAGGTGTCTGGTTAGAATCCCAACTATAGAAGCAGCTGCCAGTCATAGAACACATTGTAAAAGTTTTGTAGACTGTGAAACCAACTCCTCACACCTAAACCAGGGTCTAAAGTTAGTTTTAAAAATTTATACAAAATGCAAATGAGCCCATACGTGGTTTATGCTGACTTGAATCGCTCTTGCCACAGTACTACGGCCCCACAACAGCAAGAACAAAAAACAACCTTATTAACCCACCATCAGATCTGTTCTTATGCGTTTATTGTTGTTAGGTCAGACGGCCAACACACACACACCTGAGATTTACAGAGGCCCCCAATGCAGCTAGTAGATTTTTAGAGCAGATGAAACAACTTCGCAATCAGTTATCCAACCAACTAAATCTTTCAGACATTGTTATGACTTCCGAAGACCAAGAACGTTATGACTCAGCCACTCACTGCTGGATTTGCGGCTTAGAACTAACACCTAACAGTAAAGACGCGACAGTAAAGAGACCACGATCACATTACTGGAAAGTTCAGAGGGGCCGCGCACAACAATTGTAATCTTCAACTTAAGTCGACCCCAAACAATGGAAACTGGCCTATCTTCTTTCATAACTTACGAGGCTACGATTCTCATTTTATCATGCAAGCAGTGACTTCTGAATATAAGAGGTTACCTGCCTTGCACAGTCTTCAGAAAAGTACATGACTTTTACTCTCGACTGTTTATCCTTTTATGACTCTGCCCAACATCTGATGGGGAGTTTGGATAAGTTAGCAGGATCGCTACAAGACTTTCCAATAACTAAACAATACTTGACCCTCTTTAGTGCGCAAAGGAGTTTACCCCTATGAATACATGAACTCGTGGGATAAGTTTGATGAAGACTCACTTCCTCCTAAAGGCGCTTTCTTTCTAGTCTTAGAGACAAAGACATAACTGACTCTGAATATGAATACGCACAGAAAGCCTGGACAGAATTACACTGTCAAACAATTGGCGATTATCACGATCAATACCTAATGGCTGACGTATGTTTTTTGGGCAGACGTCTTTCAGAATTACAGATCTACATGTATGAAACATTACTGTCTAGACTCATCACATTACACTCTGCCCCAGGCCTTTTTTGGGACGCATTCTTGAAGTCTACAAACATCAAGATTGACTTAATATCTGATCTACCCACATTTCAAATGATTGAATAGGGGCTGGGGGGAGGTATTAGCATGGCCTCACATCCTTACTGCAAAGCCAACAACAAGTATTTAGATGATTATGACCCCACTAAACCCATCTAACTATCTAATGTACTTAGACGCCAATAATCTGTATGGGTGGGCCATGAGTCAGCCACTTCCATTACGTAACTTCAGAATGTATAACAGGGCATGGTACAAATAATATTCAAGGGGCATTAAAGGGGTTGGACAGTTTGATGTCAGATCAACAACATGGTTTTATTCTAGAAGTAGACTTAGAAAATCCTAAAGAATTACACGATCTCCACAACGATTATCCTCTGGCCGCAGAAAGCTTAAAGATGACCCCCACAGAACCTCCTAAACTTGTGCCCAATCTTAGACATAAAACTAAGTATGTTTGTCATTACAGACCCTACAGTTTTACTTAAGAAAACGGCTGAAACTAAGAGCTGTTCACAGAATCATTGCTTTTGACCAAGAGCCTTTATGAGACCATACATCAAAAAGAATACTGATCTTAGAACCCAAGCCACTGACGCTTCAGAAAAAGACTTCTTTAAACTGATGAACAACAGCTGTTTTGGCAAAACCATGGAAAATCCGCACAAACGAAAAGATGTGAAATTAGTTACAAAAGAAAACCAAGCAATTAAGTTTGCCTCTAAACCTAACTATCAAGACATTTAGAAGATTTAACGACAGCCTGGTTGGCATTATGATGAAGAAAAAGGATGTTAAGTTGGACAAGCCGGTGTTTATTGGCTTTACTGTATAGAGTTGTCAAAGTTATTGATGTTAGAATTTCTGTACGACTACTTTAAACCACTGTACCCAGAAGCAAGAGTCCTTTACACAGACACCGACTCTTTTATTTTTAGACGTCCCCACAGAAGACTTTTATAAGGACTTAGAAACAGAAGTAGCTAAAGGAGTTGATGGATGGTACGACACATGCGACTATCCTAAAGACAGTCCTTTACATTCAACTGTGAACAAGAAAGTGATTGGAAAGATGAAGGATGAACTTAATGGGACAGTTATAAAAGAATATGTTGGTTTGCGGTCAAAGATGTACAGCGCTGCTAGCCAGACTTCTGTAATAAAGAAGGCTAAGGGCATAAGTAAAGAAGTTGTAAAAAAAATATAACTCACGACAACTACAAGCAAGCTCTCTTTAAAAAACAAAGTATTTCATCACACAAATGTTAATCTGCGCTCTACTCTTCATCAAGTAAACACAACTGCAGTTAATAAGAAATCGCTAGTCTCTAACAATAACAAGAGAACTTACGTCAATCCTGAGTTTTCATATGCTGTAGGGCATTGGAGAACTTTAAAAGATTAACTTGACTGACTTGGCTTGTACTTAAATTAAGAACCTAGCTAGTACTTACTTAAGAACTTAACAAGAACTTAACTTAAAAACTTAACTAGTACTTAACTTAAGAACATAACAAGAACTTAACTAGTACTTAAAACTAGAACTTTTTTTTTGCACTTAACTTGTAATTTACTTGCACTTAACTTAAAAAGTACTTTCTATAACTAACTTAACTTGTACTTATTTAGTTCTAACTTGTACTTTATCTAGTTCTTAAAAACTATTCCATAGAAAATGGGTCTACAACAGGAGGTTGCTCTTTTTTGCAGAAGCTGGTTCTTCTTCTTTTACTGGGCTTGTGGGGGTTTGTAACTTTGCTGCTAAGTATGGCGTTAGACATTTGTATGCTAAAACTCCCCCACCCACAACAACAGCAGCAAATACACAATAATACATCTTATCGTTTGATTGTGATTGTGTTGTTGTTAATTGGGGTGTTGTTGGCGGCGGCGATGTTGTATTACTATCTAACAATTTTTGTTTTTTCTGATTGGTTTGCTTTTTTTAGTCTGTTCCATTCAGATAGCCTATGGCCAGCCGCCCCCACTTGTGGTACATTCACTTGTGGTACATTCACTTGCGGCACATTCTGCTCCTTCGGAGGGTCCTGCGGCGTCTTCTTCTCCTGATCGCTCATTTTTTTTATTGCGATTAAATTTAATATGATCAAAATTAATATGAATTAAAAGTAATTAATCCCATGATGAATGGGCATAACATAGTCCCAAATCTGTAGTACATGTCACATGCGAGAGTTTCTAGTGACTTGTTAAAACCGGATCTTGTGATAAGTCGTATTTTAAATCTTCTTCTGAATCAACTGGCGCCATCTTACTTACTAACTTAGCATATAAACTAATCATTGTCTGTCCCACTGATCTAACCATTTTGACCCTAGCTGTGCTTCGTACCTAGCGTAGTACTTCTCAACGTCTGAAGTAGACAGTTGCTGAATCTGTTCAATACTTAGTTCAGTGCCTAAATACTGTTTAGTTTTTCCCAACCGGCCAGAGAGTATAATCTTTCTTTATGGCAGTGGTCTACAGAGTGGTCTGCTTGCTCCTCACACTTTAATAGTTCGTCACAATCCATTTTTAAAAAGCAATAAAAAATAATATGATACTTTTTAAAACCATGAGTTTAAAGTTGGTTAATTATGCAGTGCCTATCATTGGTGTTATAGTCTATTCAACCCTTGCAAAATGTTTGTTAGGAATAAAACCGCCCAACATGGGAAAGATAGAAGATTCGCCAAAACTAGTTGCAACCTTTTTTTTAGCTTTAACAACAAAAAGGGTTTTCTGATTAAAAAACACATAGACAGCCTTTTGTATTATGATTATTTTAATTATTTTTTTAGTTAATAAAAAGATGAGTGAAAAAAAGATTATCAATACGATTTACCACTCTGCTGTAATTAGCGGTCTTAGTATAGGCTATAGTGTGTTATGCAAAAAACATGTTTAAGATGGAAGCCGGCGGGTCTAGGAAGGTTAGACATTGAGGACGTTGTTAAGGTTATAGTTGTAATTACTGCAGGGATTGCGTCAAAGACTTTCTTGTTACACAGGGATTATCCCAGAAAATATTAGTTCATAGAAAGATTAATCTAGAAAATATTGATTTATAAAAAGATGTCTGGATTGGTTCTGATGGTAGGAGGGGCTATTGTTAATGCTTTAGCCTTCTCCGGCAGCAATTATATGTTTAGTAAATTGCGGTCCGATGAAGAGAGAGAACACCATAACAAGGCAATGGAAGATTTAGCCAAGGCAAGAGACGCTTATGAGAAAAGGCGAATTGCTCACTTAGACTTTATTAATAAAAAGTTAAGAGAACAGGGCCATGCAGAGCACACATTTACAGACGTTGATGACGCAATGAATGAGTAATTACTTAGTGACAGGAAAGAAGTTTTTAACATCGCCACCGCCAGAGCTGTCTGACTTTTATGAACCATCTGAGGAACAGAAGACTGCAGAGATAGTTTTTATTGCAGTTGGCATGACCTCAGTCTATCTCGTTGCTCACTTTCTTGTGTAAAATAAAATGCATTTAAAATACAGTTCTTTCTTATGGATAAAATATATTATTCTCCTAAAGGGTATTGAAAAGGAAAGACTGCTATTGAAAAACTGAGTAAAGCTGCTAAAGGTCTGAATCAGGTGCGAAAGACTGGCTTTCAAAACAAGCAATTTGGCAAATATATCTGCCTGCCCCCAAAAGAATAATAAGGCCTCGATTTGTTAACTCAGTTCCAAATGACACCCACCAGATGGACTTGCTGTATCTTCCACATGATAAAATAAAGAAGAAAAAAGTTTAAGTATGCTCTAACGGTTGTTGACATGGCTTCAAGATATAAAGACGCTGAACCTTTAACAGATAAAAGCTCAACTGCTGTGGCTGTGGCTTTACAACAAATATACATGCGAGGCCCATTAAAGTATCCTAGGATGATCCAGGTTGATGATGGAAAAGAGTTTAAAGGCTCTGTAAACCAGCTGTTTTTAAAACATCATGTTACAGTTAGGAGAGGGATCCCAGGCAACCATCGATCACAAGCCCTAGTAGAAAACTTTAATAAGAATCTAGCTGAACGCCTGTTTTACCTATCAATATCACAGAGAAATTATAGATAGAGAACGCAACCACAGAATGGGTTAGGAGATTGCCGGCAGTCTTACGCGCCATGAACAATGAAGAATTTAAAGCAACAGGCCTTAAGCCAGTAAACGCAATTAAATTTAAAAAAATTAGCATTACTGAAGATGTTCAGGGGACTCAAAAACTCTTGCCGTTTGGACTAAAAGTAAGATACTTGTATGCTCCTGGAGAGGCAGAAGGCGATGTTAAAATTAGAGCCACAGATCCTATATGGAGCGTAGATGTATATGAAGTTGAAAGAATCATGAAAACAACCCCTCCCGTATATTATTTAAGAGAGACTCTTTCTTCTAGCGGTGCTACTACGTCTAAAAGGCCTGCACCTAAAAGATCGTTTGTTCTTGAAGAGCTGCAAGTTGTCCCGCCAAACACAGTGCATGTTAGTTAAAAAAAAGTATTTATTTTTTGTTAAACTTAGATTTTTATGTGCCTGGAGAGAATGTAAATATGTTTGTTCACGATCACCAAATCTTATCTAGCACGCAAGCCCCCGTTTTAATGTGCTGATTACGTCGATTTTTAGAGGTTTTTGTGTGTTAATTTTAGTTGTAAAACAGGTGTTAATTTTGGCCAAAAATGACATGAGAAGGACGTGATTTGTATGTGAAAAGGGGGGTTTTCGTGCAAAATAAGATGGGTGAGCTTGAACGAACATATTTACATTCTCTACATTCATGTGTAAACACGGAACGGTCAGATCTGCCCCATGGGATGAAAATGTCTGACCATGGCTCTTGTTGACAGACAAAATTCAGAGGGTATTGCAGAGCATCATAACTTCAGTGTATTTCTGAATATCCTCTGCAGACTACCATCTCTAAATTTAGAAATTAACGGTTTTTAACAGTCAATTTTAAGTGTCTGTTCATATTAGTTGTCTATCATTGATCAGCGTGTAAAACTTCACCTGTATACCAAATTTCATCAGGAACGGTCTAAATTTATATAATAACGGTTTTTAACGGTCAATTTTTAAGTTTCGGTTCGTGTAAGTTGTATATCATTGTTCAGCGTGTAAAACTGCATCTGTATACCAAATTTAATCAAGAACGGTCTAAATTTATACAATAACGGTTTTTAACGGTCAATTTTAAGTTTCCGTTCGTGTAAGTTGTATATCATTGTTCAGCATTTAAAACTACACCTGTCTACCAAATTTCATCAAGAAAGGTCTAAATTTAGAAAATAATGCTTTTTAACGGTGATACCATGTCTAAATTTAGAAATTAACGGTTTTTAACGGTCAATTTTAAGTTTCTGTTCATATTAGTTGTCTATCATTGATCAGCGTGTAAAACTGCACCTGTATACCAAATTTCATCAAGAAAGGTCTAAATTTAGAAAATAACGGATCTTAACGGTTTTTTAACGCTCAATTTTAAGTTTCCATTCGTGTAAGTTGTATGTCATTGTTCAGCGTGTAAAACTGCATCTGTATACCGAATTTCAACAGGAACGGTATAAATTTATATAAAAACGGTTTTTAACGGTCAATTTTTAAGTTTCGGTTCGTGTAAGTTGTAAATCATTGTTCAGCATTTGAAACTACACCTGTATACCAAATTTCATCAAGAAAGGTCTAAATTTAGAAAATAACGCTTTTTAACGGCAATAAATAACGGTCATAAAAACTATCGAATGACCCAATGTTATCCACAGTATGTCCCTCTAGACTCATGCCAAGTTTGGTGGCGATCCGATGACTCCCTTTGCCGCCAACATCAGAAAAGATTGTATTTTTGATCATTTTTAGGGGGGTACGTGTTGTTAACGGTTTTTAACAGTCATAAATAACTGTCGTAGAAACTGTCCAATGACCCTATGTTACTCAGGAGATGTCCCTCTGGGTTCGATGTACCTGTGCAATGTCACAACGGCCATTTGATGAAAAGCAGAGGAAAAAGATGTCTTTGAAACCGTTATAACAGTTTTTTTTAACGGTTTTTAACGTTTTTTTTGTTTTTTTTTAGAGATTAGCCCAAAACCATCCTTGGGTCACAACAGACGTAGCTGCCAAATTTCAAGAAGATCGGGTTTTAAACAGTTTCTTTTATAGGGTTTGGTGTTTTTAACGGTTTTTAACTGTTATAAATAACGTTTTTTAACTGCCAAATAACGGTCCTAATTTAAGAGAAGTAGCCCTGTACCTGTGCAATGTCACAAACGGCTATTTCAAGAAAAGCAGAGGAAAAAGATGTCTATGAAACCGTTTATAACAGTTTTTTAACGGTTTTTTAACGGTTTTACTTTTTTAGAGATTAGCCCAAAACCATCCTCGGGTGAACAACAGACGTACCTGCCAAATTTCATTACAAACGGTTGAGCCGTTTTCGAGTCTATAGCGTACACACACACACACACACACACACACACACACACACACACACAGAATTTGCCATTTATATATTAGATATATATATATATATTTATTTTTTTTGGGTCGTGACCGTTGGTCCAGTAGTCGTAGGCTAGCTCAGCCCTGTTATCCATCAAATTCATATTTCATTTTAGTTAATAATTCATGTTCATCTATGAGGTTCTTAAAAACATTAATACTAGGTGCACGTTTGATATTAACTGTTAATTCACTCCAAAAATTGGTTACTCTTCTTCTTCTTCTTCCTCCTAAAATACTGGTTTCACTCAAAAATGAGTAGGTCACCAGCGCACATGTTAAAAAGTAAAATAAAATAACATAAAATAGTGCGACTCAGTCTGTTGGCCCTGGAGCAAATTTGGCCACAAGGGGTCGCACTCGATATTCAAGAAGTTAAAAGCAATGGCCAGATTCGGGCCCAGGTAACCATAAAATATCTGGGGAAGTTAAAATAGAAAATCGTCAATATGCATATCTCAAAACTGTCGTATCAATTTGCTTTTTAAATGAGACTGCATTTGTGGCAATCTTGATGGCACCCGCAGTGAGTTCCACAGCCGTACAGAACTAGGATAAAATGAATGTAAGTGGCTGTCAATATTTGATGCAGGTATGGTATAACATTGACCGCCACTCCTGGTGCTACTTTTATTCAGTACTAGTTTCCCATTGGAATATCAGTTAGTTTAGCTCTGCCTTTGAAGATGTTAAGTTTGATAAAAGCTCTTCTCTCTTCTAGGGGTTTCCATTCTAATTTCCTCATGTTCTTCCTAGTATTCCCCTTTTCTCTGATGTGGTTCCCTGTTACGAACCATGCTGCTCTCTTCTGAATCTTTTCGAGGTTATGCAGTGTCCTTTAGATGGTAAGGATCCCAGACTGAGCAACCATATTCCAGTACTGGTCTAACCAGTGTTGTGTAGCAGTCGTCTTTAACCTTTTGGGGGCAGTCATTGATATTCCTGTAAAAGAAAGCTAAGATGTTATTTGCTTTCTTACATACTAAATTGTAATGTTCTTTCCATTTGAGACGACTTTCTATAATCACGCCTAAATATTTTGCAGCATTGCTTTCTTTAAGAATAGTATTATTAATAGAATATTCTGATCTAATTGGTGAGCGTTTGTTACATATACGCAACACTTGGCACTTTGGGGGATGAAATTTCCATTTTCCAAGTTTTTTCCCACTCTTGTAAAGCGTTTAGATCTTCTTGAGAATGCGTGTATCATTCTTGCTTCTGATTGTTCTATATACTAAGCTGTCATCTGCAAAAGCCTTATAGTAGTTCCAGGAGAGAGATTTCTACTTATGTCATTTATATAAATTAAGAAAAACAAGGGCTCCAGAACAGTTCCCTGTGGTACACCTGACAAGACTGGTTTACAATGGGATGACGACCCTTCCACAACAACTTTCTGCGTTCTCCCAACGAGGAATAATCTAGCCCATTTTAGCAAAGAACCGCCAATGCCGATGTGTTTCTAAATTTAAGCAGCGGGGCCCTCATGGCCCAACCTTATCAAAGGCTTTAGAAAAGTCTAATAAAACTGCATCCATTTGCTGTCTGTTGTTAAGATTAAAATCATTGAGAGTTGTTATAAGTTGAGTCTCACAACTCCTTCGCTGTCAAAAACCCATGCTGGGCGTTATTTAAGAAGTCATATTTGTCAAGATGGTCCATTATGCTACTATATATTATGTGTTCAAGTAGTTTAGCTGACATGGAATGTAAGAGATACAGGTCTATAGTTCTCTGCTTTTGTTTTGTCACCCTTTTTGAATAAGGGAACAATGCTCGCATCTCGCCACTCATCAGGTATTACTCCCTGGTCCAGTGAAGCTTGGTAAAGTAGTTGGTATACCTCACTCAATTCATTGGCACATAATTTTAAGAGCTTGCCAGGAACGTTATCAGGACCAGTAGCTTTGTTTTCATTGATGTTGGTCAGTAACTTAATACTCCTGCTTGTTTACTTTGATGTTTTGCATTTCTTCTTCTTCTTCCAGATGGGGATGTTTAACCTGCCCCGTGCCCACAGTCTTCAATTAGACTATCTGGCACACAGGTTGCATGCATTGAGTATTTTCGTGTAGCCGGTACCACCCGTCTTAGGACATGAGCATCGGGATCTTTTAGAGTCCGTGTATGGTCTTTAGTGCATGTGACACAGACTAGACCTCGGTTTATAGTCCCATCCGAACGACTGTAGGGGGGGATGGAGTCAGAACCAATGTTAACTCCGAGGGAAAAATCCCCCTATACCGAAATTCGAACCCGCAAAACCCCCGGATCACGAGTCCGGCGCTCTACCAACTGAGCTATCGGCCCCCATTTCAGGGAGTTTATCATCATCCTTTAGTCTAACGTTAATTAAAGGCTTGGGATTTGAGAAAACCGAACAAAACTGCTTGTTTAGTAAATTTGCTTTCCCTTCAGGGTCCCGTATTAGGTTATTCTGGTTGTTTCTCAGGTCTGGAATCCCAATGTTGTCCTGTCTCTTATTCCTTATGTAAGACCATAATTTCTTGTTTTACTCTGTTAGTAAATGTAAACTTTCTCAATTAGTTTTGGAATATTGTTTAAATATCTTATCTTCACTGTTCTTTGTAATATTTTTTTTGGCGGAGTACAAAAAAAAAGCATGCTTTATCAACATCATCAATTCCATTAAATATCTTAGATGCTTGAATCAAGTCTCCTCTTATTCTTCTTGCCTTAAGTATTGGAAGTTGCAGATATTTTCATCTTTCCTGATATGAGTAATCTTTTATATTATGAATCATCTTGGTTGCTCTTCTTTGTACCTTTTTCAAGAGCTTCTGATTGTCTCTTTAGCACTGGATACCATACAGTATTTCCATATTCAAGAACAGGTCTAACTAGTGTCTTATATAATTGTAAAAAAAAAAAGTGTCCTTTTCTATAAATGTAAAGGTTCTTTTTGTACTCCCAGTTCTTATAGAACAGGGAGTACTTTAGAATGGGAACGGAGAAATGCTCTGTCTGTGTGTGTGTGTGTGTGTGTGTGTGTGTGTGTGTGTGTGTGTGTGTCCGTCCGTGGTTTAAAATGTGTTCCACTCGCTCCAGACAAAACTACTAGGACGATCTTTCTGAAAAGTTGTAGGTATGTTCATTGTGGGTCACGGATGATGCCCGATGTTTTAGTTTACCGTTACTAACGGCTGTAACGGCCTGTAACGGTTTTTCTTCTTTATGGAATATCCCAGAAAGTACTGGGCCGATCTTTGCGAAAATTAGCAGGTATCTTCATTATGGGTCACGGATGACGTTCGATGTTTTAGTTTACTGTTAAACCGTTACTAACGGCTGTAACGGCCTGTAAAGGTTTTCCTTCTGTATAGAATATATCTCATAAAGTACTTGGTCGATCTTTCTGCAAATGTGTAGGTATGTTCATTATGGGTCACGAATAATGCCCGATGTTTCAGTTTACCGTTATAGCTGTTACTAACGGGTGTAACGGCCTGTTACGGTTTTTCTTCTTCATGGAATATCTCAGAAAGTACTTGGCCGATCTTTGTGAAAATTAGCAGGTATCTTCCCTTATGGGTCACGGATAATGCCCGATGTTTTTAGTTTACCGTTATGGCCGTTACTAACGGCTGTAACGGTTTTCCTTCTGTATGGAATATATCTCAGAAAGTACTTGGCCGATCTTTCTGCAAATTTGTAGGTATGTTCATTATGGTCACGGATGATGCCCGATGTTTTAGTTTACCGTGATAGCCGTTACTAACGGCCTGTAACGGTTTTTTCTTCTTTATGGAAAATCTCACAAAGTACTTGGCCGATCTATCTGAAAATTTGTAAGTATGTTTATTATAGGTCACAGATGATGGCCGATGTTTACCAGAATAGCCCCTTACTAACGGTTACACCAGCCCAAGACGGGTTTTCCTCTTTATGAATATCTCACACGTATTCAGGATAAACTGGGATTACGTTTATATGCTTTGCATCTTGTTATTATTCCAATCATTTGTTAGCCTTATTAATACTATTCACAATATGATTGTCAAATAGAACATTTTGTCAAAAGTCACACCTAGGTCTTTCTCTTCCTCACATTCCAGATACTTTTATTTCCTTGTCTCCAATTTTCATTATATAATCTTTTTGTGGGTTTGTTTTCCAATATGAAGTACTTTACATTTTTCTGCATTAAAATATAGGTTCCAAGTATCAGACCACTGTACTAATGTCTCAATATCCTTTTGTAATTCCTTATACAATTTCGGAGAGTTATAAAGTTTTGTGTCTCTGCAAAGATTTTACAGGTACTCTTTAATTCTACAGGGAGATCATTATAAAAACACCGTGAATAATATTGGTCCCAAAATACTGCCTTGTAGTATCCCACTAATAACATCAGCATTTTGAGAGAAGGAACTACCAATCCTTACCTTCTGATTCTTTTTGGTAAAAAGTCTCTAACCCAACCAAGTACATTTCCTACTATTCCATAAGACTCTAATTTCTTTATAAGCCTTTCATGTGGTACTGAATCGAATGCTTTTCTAAAGTCTAAATACAATACATCTATATTCTCTCCTTTATCTATCTCCTTTGTGAAGTCTTCCATCACTTCTAAAGTTGAGTCACACAAGATCTTTTTGCACGAAATCCATGTGAACACTCAGCATATAATTTATTTTCTGTCATATGTTTGGTAATGACCTCTCTAATAAAGATTCCAAAATTTTGCATACAATGCATGTTAAACCTCACTGGTACATATAAATTTCCTGAAAGTTATACCC
>CM031599.1:9054293-9154449 GCA_018398815.1 Conus ventricosus | reverse complement strand
CGGGGACCCGGGGTGGATTTATGTGCGCATATTTCCCTTGTGATGGCAGTTGAACTAATGTAGGAGGTAAGGGTTGTAGGGGACAACCCACTGGTTGGTGACGATGATTTCTCTTGCCCAAGCTTCACAGTCCCGTATGTCCTCCATCAGACTCCTCGCGTCTCCTGCACTTGGGGTAGCTGTCCTCACCCTGCTCTATGACCCTTCTTGCCTCTCAATCAATTTTACCTCACAATTTTTTTTCGTAATACGATACACAGTCGATAGAGGAATGCCTGTACTTAATGAACTTACCGATGCATTCTCAATTCCTCGATTGAAGTGCTCCAAAATGACAACTCTGTAGGGGCCGCCATAACCTAGTGGATAAGGCGCTGGACTCATGATCCAAAGGTCGTGGTTTCAAATCCCGGTTTGGTCGTGGAAATTTTCATGTGGAATCTTTTCAGCTCAAATAACCATAGTTCACCCCGATATCCACCCTGGCCCGCAGGTGTCAGGCTAATGTGACGGACCAGCCGTTGCATATCCTTGATTTTGGCACGTACATTAAACCCAACTCAAACATGACAACATTGTGAAAAGATCGCATTTTCACGATGTATTATGTCTATTGGACAGCCTCTGGGTTGACAACATTTCTGGTCTCCCTGTTTGGCGCAAGTATATTCAGTGTTTCTGCGCTTCCAGTTGTGATGCTGCAACGTAGAACATTAGAGAATATAAATATGTTCGTTCAAGCTCACCAATCTTATTTTGCACGAAAACCCCCTTTTCACATACAAATCACGTCCTTCTCATGTCATTTTTGGCCAAAATTAACACCTGTTTTACAACTAAAATTAACACACAAAAACCTCTAAAATCGACGTAATCAGCACATTAAAACGGGGGCTTGCGTGCTAGATAAGATTTGGTGATCTGAACAAACATATTTACATTCTCTCCAGGCACATAAAAATTAAGGGTTTACAGTACGCTCTTCTACTTCTAGCACTATTAACGTCCGCGGGACTGAGTGCTCCCTACTTTTCTAATATATATCTTCTACCTCAAGCACCACTAATAAATCAGAGCAATTAACTGGCTTTCCGGCTTGATTAGCTATTTTTACATCCAATGAATTTATAGACCCCTCAACTAATTCTTTAAATTGGCTGTTTCCGTCAAAACTATATAACTGATAATCGCAAAACCCCGCCTTAATTGACGGCAGTGCTCGTAGAACTGTAGATGGATAGCCATTAAACAAATTAGTAGCTGTTTTTAACTGTTGTAAATGGACATACAAAATTGGGTTCATGAGAAAATCGGCTGGTCTACTGCCTAAATACTCATAAAGACCACTTTTTAAGTACATATGTGTTTTAATATGATACGTTTCACCACTATCATAAAAGCCTAAAATTCGAGCAGGATTCTAGGAAAAACGTACTCCCTTTTTTCTTGAAGTTCTGGAAATTCATAGTAATTATAAGATTTGCCTCATTAAATTTTTTTAATTAATGCCAAAATTGCTAAATACTTCTCTTAAAGAACAAAAGTTGTAGTAACCATCAGGTATTTTTAAATGTTTTAATAGATTGCCTTGTTCATCCTTAATATTCACCATTTTATTCTTATCTTTTTCAGATATGTTAATCCATTTTACTTTAAAAGCCAATTTCTTTAAGACAATCCTACAACTCCCGCGCCTATTGTCAATTTCATGCGTTAAGAACACACGTTCGTTTTGCTTGGTTATATAGATGTACATCTTTTTTATAACTATTTTAAAAACCATTAAAAAATGGAACCTTTTAAATATAACGAAAGTGCCACTTACAATGTAGGAGCGTTTTAAAACCCCCAAATCTTTGGACTTCAGCAATTTAACCATTGCAGTAGATGGATCATATGGCTTCCAGGTCAAACTTGTAAACCCACTAACTAGATATTTAAATCCGCCAATAAAGAGTGACAGAGTGCCATCAGCATGGTCATCCACCCTATGGCTTTTTCCAGAATCAGTTAAATTTTGCCATTTACTGCGCAACCACAGGCTGCAGTGTTTCATATGCAAACCATTTAACCATCCTAATCTTTTAGTAAGGTCAGTATATAACTTTCATGTTTATTACCAGTACAGACGAATACTAACTGAATTAAAAGTGCCCCTCCCCAGCGACAATGCGTTTAATCCATTTAAAAACCCAATGGACAATAATGCATATGAAAGAATCTGCAACGAATTTAACATTAATCCTTCAACTGACTTTAGACAAAAGTTAGACCGTAATCATGGGTTAGGCACGTTGTATTTGTGGGCGCAAAAAGAGAATATAATTATGACTACTGGCCTGGCCACACCTCTTTTCAACCAAGCAAACAAGTTCGATTAGGGATCCATAGAACAAAAACATCCTAATGCTTGGGCAACATTTATCTTAGATGAAAGTGAAGGCCTAACAATGCCAGGAGTGCAAAGACTTAATGACTCCATACGGACATACGTTTGGTGTTTATTAGGAGCGCAAGCACAGACTAAGTCTAGCATAGTGGATCAATCTACAGGCTTTGATGCAGAAAACAATTTCTAGCCAATTTAGAAGATGCTATTAACGCTGCTGTTGATTTGCCCTCCAGCATACAAAGGTATCAAGACGTTCTTAGCACATGCTAGGTCAAAGGTTTACTTTGTTGTAGGCTATGGATTATACATGCTCCCCTGACCGTAGTACTACAGATTGGCATGATACAGAATTATAATAATGAAATCCTCATAGCTGGAGACGATCAAAACTTAGGGCACAATCAAGTTTAAACACAAGGCCTGCTCCATCCATTTTAAAAAAAGTACCTAGCCCTGAAGAAAGCGATCCAGTTATAAGCGCCCCACAGCCAGAAAGCAGCCAGAAAGCACGCCGCCTGTTGATCTTCCTCACATGACAGTCACACTAGCGAAAAGACAGCCCTTGTTGTATTTTTAACTTTACTGGATTAGCCATACTTATTTCACTAAAAATTAATCCAGCAGCTAGCACTCCTAACGTCCACAGATGGTCAGCCATATAACCAGCAACTTTACCTATAGTAGACAAAACCCAACTAACAACACTACCTATTATGCCAGGCAGAGCATCAAGCGCTTTGCTGCTAACTTCTTTAATAAGTTTGCTAGATGATGCAATTGTTTTCTAATCCAACTTTTACCAGGCTGGGGTGTGGAGGCGCTACTGCCCTGTTGGCGCACTGCCAGTTAAAGCATAAACGAGTGTAGAGATAGCAAACCCAACAGCCGTTAATATACTAACTATTGTAATCCCTTGTTCCTCTGAACAGTGTCCTTATTCTTTCTGCAGCGTAGTATTTTCATAAAGTATTCTGTTTATAGTTTCTCTTATTCTGCTTGTTTGTGATGCTAGCTGCGCTCTGTTAGTAGACAGCACTTCTAACCTGGCCGCCCTTTGTAACATTAAATCCTGTATTTTCTGCTGTATTCTAAGCCTTTTCTTCTCTGCCCTAAATGTTATCATCTGCATCAGCGAGTTTATTTTTTTCTTCTTCTATCTCTCTATCTAGCTCACTAAGTTTTGCCAAATTGTTTTCTAGTTCCCCCTTATTGACTTCAGGCGATCATTAAGCCCCAGGATTTCACGCATGGGCAATGGAGAATTTCAATTGTTTCTAATGTTTTTCTGACTGTTTCCTCATTAAAACTCGTCTCAATTTCTGTTGCTGCATCATTTATTCTTGGTCCTAAATCTTGAAAAGGGGTCATTTCTATTTCAGATCGTGTTGGCAACTCTTGCCCAAGTTCTGTAAAAGACTAACAGCCTCAGGCCTTAAATTTAAAATGTTTAATCGCCTTTGGTCAGCAACAGTGATCCTCTGTCTAATTGTGTTTAGTTTTAAAAACTTAGTTGGGTCTGGCTTTGCGTAACTCTTACAAAATTTCTCTGCTAGTTCTTATATACAGATGGTTGCTTTTATCCATCTTAAATATCAAAAGGGCTGGGACCTTCTGCGGTTTTAGTCCTAAGCTTATGTAGAATGAGTTAATTCTATTTGCTAATTTTCTGCACGAGATGCGCTAACTGAAGGGTGTTTCTGCTTCTTCTAATGAAGGGATTGAAGAACCTCTGCTGCTCTTTCAAGTTCTTTGCGCAATGAAGGAACTAATTCTGTTTCATCTTCTTCAAATGAAGGTCCCGTCAGATCTCTTTCTTCTTCAATAGGATCAATCGTGTCCAAAATCTTCATCCATATTTTTATTTATATTCTTTTTTGTTTTATAAAAAATGAAACTCATACGGTTGTGACCTCGATCCATACAGAAAGAGAAGGAGCCCCATGGCGTAAAAGGTATAAGGCAGACTGTAATTAGTGTAAATACTCCATCAACAGTCAGCCTGGACAAACTTTAATAGTTAAGTTCCCTGATCTTGGCGCTGACGATGTTATAATGCCAGGCACTGCTAAACTATCATTCAAAATAGATATTAAATCGACAGATCCTAATGCTACTGTTGTTGACTAATTTTGGGCAGAGCAATCGTTAATCGTATGCAATAAACTGGAGGAAGAGAAGTCTTTGTACTAAGCGAGGCAGACATTTTTGCCCTCTATTCTGGATCTATGGCTGCCTAAAAAAGAAAGAAAAGAGAAAGTTTATCAGGGAATACAAGGTCTAAATGGCCTTAAGCACAGGCTTAAAGCGGAGGAATGCAAAGAATGATGTTAAGATGAGGCAGTAGCAGAAGCATTTGGCAACAGATTCTGCATCCCTCTAGATTTTGAGTTGTTAAAGACGTATATGCCATATTACCAAGGTGCACTAAAAGAAAAACTTACTTATGAACTGACATTTAATCCTAGTGATTCTGTTGTTCGTCTGAAGACCCTTTATCTAAATACACAGTTAGTGACATCTCTATTGAGTTTGATGTTGTTACTAACCCTGAACTGGCCAGAACAATCTTAACCCAGTATAAAAATAAAAAAGTTATTTATATGAAAGAGTTATACACTCCACTACAGAAAAATAGAAACAAACGAGACACTCTTTGGAACATACAATCTAAATCAGTCTCTGAAGTCTTTAAAAGGAATTATTGTTCTTGTTTACTGAAGGAACAACTCCTTTTCATAGAGAATTCAGAGCGTTTTATAATCCAAAATTGAGAAGGTTGACTGTGCAATAATGGTAAGTCTGATCAGTTGTATTCAGGTCGCGGACTTTTACCTCACCAACACTTTGATGAAATAAGAAAGTTGTTCGCTGGAGGTAGGCAAAGAGATCCTACAGTTGATCGTGTATGTAAAAAACTTCGCCTTTATGATGTAAGACTCGAAGACTACTTAATAACTAAATATGGGCTGTGGCTGGATTTTAGATCCACATTTGACAACAGATTGTTTGGAAGTGGAGAAAGGGTAGGGCAAGATGGTATAAAAATAAATATTCACAAGAAAGCAGACGGAAACGCCCCAATAAAAATGCATGTTTTTATGGTTTGTGATGCTCAGCTAAACATTGAAGAAAACAGGTTTAAAGACCGGCTTATTAAAATGCAGAAGAAATAACTAATAAAAACAGATGGATAGCTTGAAGTTTCTGCCAAAAGATCCGCACTGTTCTCTTATCTGCGGGATTACTGGGTGTGGGAAAACTGTCTTCGTACTTGATTTGTTACAAACAATATACAGGTTTCATTACGAGCACATTGTTATATTCTGCACAACCATTAAGCACAACAAGTCTTACAAAGAAAGGAAGTTTATTTGGACAGACGAGAATATATTTCTAGTTGATCCTAGCGACAAACTGAGCGACTGTTTAGAAATTACTATAAACTATTTGAGGGAACTGAAACCTGTTTATTATTGATGACTGTTCAGCTGAACAAGACATTGTTAAAAAAAGAAAAGCTCTGTGAAAGCTAGCCTTTAGTGGGCGCCACGCCTTAGTTTCTGTGTGGCTCTTAACTCAAAAATACAATGCTGTCTTAAAAGACTTTAGATCGCAGTTAAAATCGGTTGTATTATTTTACACTAAGGACAAAGATAGTTTTGAAGAATGTTTAAGTGAAAATTATATAATAAGGGACAAAGATGAGCTAAAAAAATAAAAGAGCAGTTAGAAAAATCTAAGCACGCTAAGCTATGCTTACGGACTGATCCCCCCAGTTCAATACGTTTGTTTATTGTAGATTGTTTTATAAAATTGTTATTAAAATATTAAAAAAGAATGTCTCGAGGGCCAGAATCAAAAGCGCAGCTAGCTCCTAAATGCGTTGCAGTAGAGCTAAAAGACCTAGCAGACACAACTGAGTTTGATCTAATAGGAGTGATAGGAATCAGGATCAGGATCAGGATCAGGATCAGGATCAGGGGCGTTGTATCAATACAACTTAGCCTATTTAGGCTTTTTACGCCCCTTCTGTATGTATATATCCTTATGGATTTGAATACACAGATGATGGGGTTTACAAACGAACAGAAATTGAAGACAAAAAACAACAGCAGTATCCTACCCTAGAAGAGATAAGAAATTTAAGGGCAAACGATTTTGGCAAACATGAATACAAACTTCATAAAAGAGAGAATGCTTGGGCGTTGGTTCCTGAAATTGCTTGGAATTTAAAGTTTGAACTACGAAGCCCTAATGTATACTTTGACAAGAAAAACAATTTTAGAAAGGCTTTGAATGCAGGCCCCCTTCTTGTTAGCCTAGTTCCAGGAACACAACAGAAAAAACAAATTGAAATAACTTGGCAGGGTTCTGAATATATGCTACAGAGAAAGAAGTCCTTAGCTGAAGTGGGGGGCGACACCATCGGCTTAGAATTACCCCAACGCTACAGCCGCTACCTAGGCAAATGACCATGATTTTTCGCTTATTTATTACTCCGAGGGAGGGATACTAGTTTGCCAGAACATACGTTAATCAGAGGTATACAAATAAAGGCTGAAAACTTGGATGCGCCTCTTAGGCTCGCTATTGCAATTACTAAAAACAGAGACAAAATAAACACCCTTGTATCATCTGACAAGGTTACTGTGATGGTTGACCAAGACAAACTAACAGTACTCGACTTTATTTTCATTAAGTATGTTAATTTTATTGCGTTTTACTCTGTTAATGAAGTGCTGCCAGAAGAATTAATAAGAAGAAGATATGTACAAGATTAATTTAAAAAATAATCTTATTTAAAAAATGCATGTTCAACAATTTAGATTAAAGCAAATAACTGAACTTCGAAAGGAAATAGAAAGTGACTTAGATAAGTATAGAGTTACTAGAAAGAAATATGCTAAAGCTTTAAATACTCTTTCTTATATAATTACTGGCTCATCAGCTGTAGCTAGCGTAAGTGCTGGGTCTAGTGTTGCTCTTTTAGCTACTGGGGTTGGCGCGCCAGCCTCTTTAACATTAGGGGGCCTTGGTTTAGGTTTAAGCGCTGTGTCTATGATTGTAAGTGCTGTTTTAAAAAAAATTAACTCCTAAATTACAAAAGCACACTGCCATTGTAGCCCTAGCATCAGCAAAACTTTGTTCATTAAGATTAAGAATAAGCAAATCATTACAGGATGAAAACATTACAGACGAAGAATTTCAGAAGCTTATGGCTGACGGCGAGGATTATAGACGGCAAAAAATTGAACTTCAAAAGGAGTGGAGAAAGACTTTTACTTCACAACAAGTAGACACTGATGCAATTAAACAGAACATTGAAAAACAAACACATGATCGGTTAAACCCAAAATAGAGTAAAAAATGGTTTACAGACTTAGCCGCCCTGGACTGAATGACTGACCTGCAGCCAATATTGATTGCAGCCCCCACCACCGCTGGTTCACTCGCCCGCGTCTACACAGGTAGCTGAGCTAGTATTGATCACGGGCCCAAAGCCGTCGTCTGCTATTTACTAAGGTTAGCACATGCGCAGTGGAAAATTTTGTCACGCTACTTCCTGTGAAAACATTTTTCGCAGGTGAGTTGACCTAATTTTGTTTCTGAAAAATTACTTAACCGGAAAAAGCGTGACAACTTTTTCAGTGCGCATGTGCTAACCTCATTAACATGATGAAATCGAAACAACATTTGCGAGTACGCATGTGCTAACCTTAGTTGATACATTAACATGATGAAATCGAAACAACATTTGCGAGTACGCATGTGCTAACCTCATTAACATGATGAAATCGAAAGTGCTGAGTTTCTGTGTGTAACATCATTCTGTGAGTGCTGCGTTTCTGTGTTTGTTTGACAAAATAAGTAACGCTTGGCTCCTACAGATGATTTTTATCTTCTCCGCAGTTAGCTTCTGAAGTATTGATTGTTACTCCTCTGCGGCTAACGTCTGCATTATTGATTGTGTGTTATTCTCTTGACGCGTTATCGATTGTATTATTCACCCTTTCTCTCTTCTGATTCTTGTGCAAAACAAGAGGAACGGTTTAATTATTTTTAATTGCTGTTTTTAATCTGGTTTAAAAAATGAACCCCCACGTAGAAATATTTGATGATTTTGGGTGGGCGATTAATGCTGGAGTTGATAAAGAAGTGTCAAAGGGCATGTTTGATGAATTTATAACAGAACTTTTTGAAAGCTTAACTATGCAAGAAAGCGTATTAAAAGCCGTTAGTAAAATCCCAGAGTCTTGGCCTAAACCAATTATAAAGCTTTTTGCTATTTTACTTGATAATATTGCCCACAAAGATGCTGACCTGCATGTGTCTGATGACCTTGAAGGAGTAACTGTTACCTTTAAACCTGATCAGTTTTTACGATTAGAAATAGACTGTAATAATAAATAACAGCTGAATTTACAATTATTTTTTTTATTTATTTAGATTTAAAAATGGCTGTCGAACTCAGTGAATCTGATTTAAAGAATTGTAATGAACTATTTGACGAAACAATGAAAGCGTTAAACATTGATTTTAGTGAATTTGGTTTTGAGAATGATATAGACAATATAATAAAAGATCATAGTGAACTGTTTAACGAAGCAATCAAAGTGATAGACATTGACTGTAGTGATTCAGAAAAAGCTAAAATATTGGCGGGTGTTATTGTAAGGTTAACGTGTCTTGAAGTGTTTGCGGGGCTTGGTGAAGAATAAAAAAGCGTGTTTTTACTTACTTTTATATACATTTATTTTTTTAATTTACGTAAATATTTGAGTTAAAAAATGAACCTCACAAGCGTGTCTGAGTTTGAAAAACTACCAGCCAGCGCACTGGCGAAGGGTAGTGACAAACAATTAAGCAATATGTTTAGTGAAGTAGACATGGAATCATTAACCCTTGAACGTTCAGGAAAGCGTAGCACATGCTATCAGTAAAATCCCAGAGTTTCTTCAGATGGAGCCGCCAGTAAAAGTGTTGTTGGCCGTTCTGATTGATTATATAACGCCTGATGATAGTAACATGGAAGTCTGGGTTTCAACTAAACAGAAAGAAGTTATTAGCTATCGCGACTTTAATTCTGACTGGGCCGATTACATGCTTACACAGTTTAACCATGCAAGTGAAGAAGCAAAATTGCGCGTTACTGGCTGGTCTGAAGGAACAGTCCTTCAAATTATATTGAAACAAACAAAGTTCTATCCTATAGTTGGCAATTCTCACCTTTCTCTCCCAAAAGAGTTAGTTTTAAAACGAGCAGTCTTAAACATAAAAAATTCTGATAACATGTGTTTTATGTGGTGTTTTTTAGCACATTTACATCCTGTTAAAAAGAACGCAGAAAGAGTATCTAATTATGAACAATATAAGCAAGAGCTGAACTTTGATAACATAACCTTTCCAGTGAGTATAGAAAGTATATCTCAGTTTGAAGAACAAACAACCAATCAGTAAATTTTACACAGGGTCTGTAAAACCCAAACTATTTCCTTTAAGGGTTTTTTTCCCCAATTTGCCCCCCATTTTGGGGCAATCGTTTAAAAAAAACATGTAGACTTGATACTTTTTTTGCAAATTGTACTTTTTGCCCAAATGTATAATCAGAACAAAAAGGGCAGACTTAGGGCCTATAGTCAAAGAACCCATGCTATAAAAGGGGCTTTGTAAAGGGCCCGGGTTTTGAACCCCAACAAAGAACAGCCCCCTTAAAAGAACACATTGTAAAATTTTTGTAGACTGGAAAACCAAAAACCCCCTCACACCAAAAACCAGGGTCAAAATTTTTTATTTTTTAAAAATTTAAAACAAAATGCAAATGAGCCCATACGGGTTTATGCGGGATTTTGAATCCCCTTTTTGCCACATACAAAAGGGCCCAAAACACCCAAGAAAAAAAAAAAAACCTTAAAACCCCCCCACAGATCTGTTCTTAGCGTTTTTTTTGTTTATCAGCCCGGCCAACACACAAAAACCTGAATTTACAGGGCCCCCAAATGCAGCTAGTAGATTTTTAAGCAATAAAAATTTTGCAATCAGTATCCAACCAACAAAATTTTTTCAGACATTTTTAAATGACTTCCAAGACCAAGAACTTTAGACCACCCAAATAAAGGGGGTTTTGCGGTTTTTAGAACTAACCCCTAACAGTAAAGACGCACATTTAAGAGCCCCAAGATCACATTACGGGAAAATTTCAAAGGGGCCGCCACAACAATTTAATCTTAATTTAAAGGGGGGTCGCCCCCCAAACAAGGGAAATCCCAAAATCTTCTTTCATAACTTACGGGGCTACGATTTTTTTTACATAACCCAGTAAATTCGAATATAAGGGGGTTTAAAACCTGCCTTGCACAGTCTTCAAAAAGTACAGGGACTTTTACTTAAAAATGTTTACCCTTTTATAAATTTGGCCCAACATCTAAAGGGGTTTTTGGGTTTAAATTTTTTAAGCAGGACGCTAAAAAGATTTTCCCAAAAATTTAAAAAAATACTTTGACCCTTTTTTTAGTCCCAAAGGAGTTTACCCCCTAGAATAATGAACTCGTGGGAAAATTTTGATGAAGACCCCCTTTTCCCTCCAAAGGCGTTTTCCCTTTTTAGCTTAGAGACAAAGACATAACTGACTTAAATTATGAATACCACAGAAAGCCTGGACAAATTACACTTCAAACAATTGGCGATTATCACATCAAACCTAATGGCGACGTATGTTTATTGGCAAGCCCCTTTCAAAATTAAAAGATTACATGTATGAAACTTACGTCTAGACTCATTCACATTAAAATCTCTGCCCCCGGCCTTTCTTGGGACCTTTTTTGAAGTCTACAAACATCAAGATTGACTTTAAAATTTTGATCTACCCACTTTCAAATGATTGAATACGGGGTGAGGGGAGGTATTTGCATGGCCTCCATCCTTACTGCAAAGCCAACAAAAGTATTTAGATGATTATGACCCCAAACAAAACCCATCTAACATCTAATGTATTTTAGACCCCAATAATCTGTATGGGTGGGCATGAGTCAGCCACTTCCATTACGTAACTTCAGAATGTATACAGGGCATGGTACAAATAATATTCAAGGGGCATTAAAGTGGTTGGACAGTTTGATGTCAGATCAACAACATGGTTTTATTCTAGAAGTAGACTTGAAAACCCTAAAGAATTACACGATCTCCACAACGATTATCCTTGGCCGCAGAAGCTTAAAGATGACCCCCACAGAACCTCCTAAACTTGGTGCCCAATCTTAGACATAAACTAAGTATGTTTGTCATTACAGACTCTACAGTTTTACTTAAGACACGGGCTGAAAAAAGACCCTGTTCACAGAATCATTGCTTTTTGCCCAAGAGCCCTTTATGAGACCATACATCAAAAAGAATACTGATCTTAGAACCCAAGCCACTGACGCTTCAGAAAAAGACTTCTTTAAACTGATGAACAACAGCTGTTTTGGCAAACCATGGAAAATCCGCACAAACGAAAAGATGTGAAATTAGTTACAAAAGAAAACCAAGCAATTAAGTTTGCCTCTAAACCTAACTATCAAGACTTTAGAAGATTTAACGACAGCCTGGTTTGGGCATTAGATAAAGAAAAAGGATGTTAAGTTGGACAAGCCGGTGTTTTTTGGCTTTACTGTATTAGAGTTGTCAAAGTTATTGATGTTAGAATTTCTGTACGACACTTTAAACCACTGTACCCAGAAGCAAGAGTCCTTTACACAGACACCGACTCTTTTTTTTCTAGACGTCCCCACAGAAGACTTTTATAAGGACTTTAGAAACAGAAGTAGCTAAAGGAGTTGATGGATGGTACGACACATGCGACTACCCTAAAGACAGTCCTTTACATTCAACTGTGAACAAAAAAGTGATTGGAAAGATGAAGGATGAACTTAATGGGACAGTTATAAAAGAATATGTTGGTTTGCGGTCAAAGATGTACAGCGCTGCTAGCCAGATTTCTGTATAAAAAAGGGGGCTAAGGGCATAAGTAAAGAAGTTGTAAAAAAATTAACTCACGACAACTAACAAGCAAGCTCTCTTTGAAAACAAAGTATTTCATCACACAAATGTTAATCTGCGCTCTACTCTTCATCAAGTAAAACAACTGCAGTTAAAAAGAAATCGCTAGTCTCTAACAATAACAAGAGAACTTACGTCAATCCTGAGTTTTATTGCTGTGGGGGCATTGGAGAACTTTAAAAGATTAACTTGACTGACTTGGCTTGTACTTAACTTAAGAACCTAGCTAGTACTTACTTAAGAACTTAACAAGAACTTAACTTAATATTAACTAGTATTAACTTAAGAACATAACAAGAACTTAACTAGTATTTAAAACTAGAATTTTTTTTTTGCACTTAACTTGTAATTTACTTGCACTTAACTTAAAAAGTACTTTCTATAATAACTTAACTTGTACTTATTTAGTTCTTAACTTGTACTTTATTATTTTCTTAAAACTATTCATAGAAAAGGGGTCTACAACAGGGGGTTTGCTCTTTTTTGCAGAAGTTTGGTCTTCTTTTTTTACTGGGCTTGTGGGGGTTTGTAACTTTGCTGCTAAGTATGGCGTTAGACATTTGTATGAAAAACTCCCCCACCCACAACAACAGCAGCAAATACACAATAATACATCTTATGTTTGATTGTGATTGTGTTGTTTTTAAATTTGGGGGTGTTGTTTGGCGGCGGCGATGTTGTATTCTATCTAACAATTTTTGTTTTGTGATTGGTTTGCTTTTTTAGTCTGTTCCATTCAGATAGCCTATGGCCAGCCCCCTCACTTGTGGTACATTCACTTGTGGTACTTCACTTGCGGCACATTTGCTCCTTCGGGGGGTCCTGCGGCGTCTTCTTCTCCTAAACCCCTCATTTTTTTTATTGCATTAAATTTAATATGATCAAATTAATATGATTAAAAGTAATTAATCCCATGATGAATGGGCATAACATAGTCCCAAATCTGTAGTACATGTCACATGCGAGGTTTCTAGTGACTTGTTTAAAACCGGATCTTGTGATAAGTCGTTTTTTAAATCTTCTTCTGAATCAACTGGCGCCATCTTACTTACAAACTTAGCATATAAACTAATCATTGTCTGTCCCACTGATCTAACCATTTTTGACCTAGCTGTGCTTCGTACCTAGCGTAGTACTTCTCAACGTCTGAAGTAGACAGTTGCTGAATCTGTTCAATACTTAGTTCAGTGCCTAAATACTGTTTAGTTTTTCCACACGCGGCAGAGAGTTAATCTTTCTTTATGGCAGTGTCTACAGAGTGGTCTGCTTGCTCCTCACACTTTAAATATTCGTCACAATCCATTTAAAAAGCAAAAAAAATAATGATACTTTTAAACCAGAGTTTAAATTTGGTTAATTATGCAGTGCAAATCATTGGTGTTATAGTCTATTCAACCCTTGCAAAATGTTTGTTAGGAATAAACCGCCCAACATGGGAAAGATAGAAGATTCGCCAAACTAGTTGCAACCTTTTTTAGCTTTAACAACAAAAGGTTATCTGATTAAAAAACACATAGACAGCCTTTTGTATTATGATTATTTTAATTATTTTTTTAGTTAATAAAAAGATGAGTGAAAAAAAGATTATCAATACGATTTACCACTCTGCTGTAATTAGCGGTCTTAGTATAGGCTATAGGTGTTAGCAAAAAAACTGTTTAAGATGAAGCCGGCGGATTAGGAAGGTTAGACATTGAGGACGTTGTTAAGGTTATAGTTGTAATTACTGCAGGGGTTGCGTCAAAAGACTTTCTTTTAACAGGGGATTATCCCAGAAAATATTAGTTCATAGAAAAATTAAACAAAAATATTGATTTATAAAAAGATGTCTGGATTGGTTCTGATGGTAGGAGGAGCTATTGTTAATGCTTTAGCCTTCTCCGGCAGCAATTATATGTTTAGTAAATTGCGGTCCGATGAAGAGAGAGAAAACCATAACAAGGCAATGGAAGATTTAGCCAAGGCAAGAGGACGCTTATGAGAAAAGGCGAATTGCTCACTTAGCTTTATTAATAAAAAGTTAAGAGAACAGGGCCATGCAGAGCACCCCATTTACAGACGTTGATGACGCAATGAATGAAGTATTAAATTAGTGACAGGAAAGAAGTTTTTAACATCGCCACCGCCAGAGCTGTCTGACTTTTAAAGAACCAAACTGAGGGAAAAGAAGACTGCAGAGATAGTTTTTATTGCAGTTGGCATGACCTCAGTCTATCTCGTTGCTCACTTTCTTGTGTAAAATAAAATGCATTTAAAATACATTCTTTCTTATGGATAAAATATATTATTCTCCTAAAGGGTATTGAAAAGGAAAGACTGCTATTGAAAAACTGAGTAAAGCTGCTAAAGTGTCTGAAACAGGTGCGAAAGACTGGCTTTCAAAACAAGCAATTTGGGAAATATATCTGCCCGCCCCCAAAGAATAAAAGGCCTCGATTTGTTAACTCGTTCCAAATGACCCCACCAGATGGACTTGCTGTATCTTCCACAGATAAAATAAGAAGAAAAAAGTTTAAGTATGCTCTAACGGTTGTTGACATGGCTTAAGATATAAAGACGCTGAACCTTTACAGATAAAAGCTCAACTGCTGTGGCTGTGGCTTTAAACAAATATACATGCGAGGCCCATTAAGTATCCTAGGATGATCCAGGTTGATGTTTGGGAAAAAAGTTTAAAAAGGGTCTGTAAACCAGCTGTTTTTAAAACATCATGTTACAGTTAGGAGAGGGATCCCAGGCAACCATCGATCACAAGCCCCTAGTAGAAAACTTTAATAAGAATCTAGCTGAACGCCGTTTACTATCAATATCACAGAGAAATTATAGATAGAGAACGCAACACAGAATGGGTTAGGAGATTGCCGGCAGTCTTACGCGCCATGAACAATGAAGAATTTAAGCAACAGGCTTAAGCCATAACGCAAATTTAAAATTTTAAAAAATTTTGCATTACTGAAGATGTTCAGGGGACTCAAAAACTCTTGCCGTTTGGACTAAAAGTAAAATACTTGTATGCTCCTGGGAGGCAGAAGGCGATGTTTAAAAATTTGAGCCACAGATCCTATATGAGCGTAGATGTATATGAAGTTTTAAGAATCATGAAACAACCCCCCGTATATTTTTTAAGAGAGACTCTTTCTTCTAGCGTGGGTACTACGTCAAAAGGCCTGCACCTAAAAGATCGTTTTTTCTTGAAGAGCTGCAAGTTGTCCCGCCAAACACAGTGCATGTTAGTTAAAAAAAAGTATTTATTTTTTGTTAAACTTAGATTTTTATGTGCCTGGAGAGAATGTAATATGTTTGTTCACGATCACCAAATCTTATCTAGCACGCAAGCCCCGTTTTAATGTGCTGATTACGTCGATTTTTAGAGGTTTTGGGGTGTTAATTTTAGTTGTAAACAGGTGTTAATTTTGGCCAAAAAATGACAAAGAGAAGGACGTGATTTGTATGTGAAAAGGGGGTTTTCGTGCAAAATAAGATGGGTGAGCTTGAAAAAACATTTACATTCTCTACATTCCATGTGTAAAACCGGAACGGTCAGATCTGCCCCATGGGATGAAAATTTTCTGACCATGGGTCTTGTTGACAGACAAAAAATTTAGAGGGATTGCAGAGCATCATACTTCAGTGTATTTCTGAAATCCTCTGCAGACTACCATCTCTAAATTTAGAAATTAACGGTTTTAAAAAGTCAATTTTAAGTGTCTGTTCATATTAGTTGTCTATCATTTATCAGCGTGTAAAACTTCACTGTATACCAAATTTTCATCAGGAACGGGCTAAATTTATATAATAACGGTTTTTTAACGGTCAATTTTTAAGTTTCGGTTCGTGTAAGTTTTTATATCAAATTTTTCAGCGTGTAAAACTGCATCTGTATACCAAATTTAATCAAGAACGGTCTAAAATTTATACAATAACGGTTTTTAACGGTCAATTTTAAGTTTCCGTTCGTGAAGTTGTATATCATTGTTCAGCATTTAAACTACACCCCGTCTACCAAATTTCATCAAAAAAGGTCTAAATTTAGAAAATAATGCTTTTTTAAAACGGTGATACCCTGTCTAAATTGAAATTAACGGTTTTTTTAAAGGTCAATTTTAAGTTTCTGTTCAAATTAGTTGTCTATCATTGATCAGCGTGTAAAACTGCACCCGTATACCAAATTTCATCAAGAAAGGTCTAAATTTAGAAAATAACGGATCTTAACGGTTTTTTAACGCTCAATTTTAAGTTTCCCTTCGTGTAAGTTGTATGTCATTGTTCAGCGTGTAAAACTGCATCTGTATACCGAATTTCAACAGGAACGGTATAAATTTATATAAAAACGGTTTTTAACGGTCAATTTTTAAGTTTCGGTTCGTGTAAGTTGTAAATCATTGTTCAGCATTTGAAACTACACCTGTATACCAAATTTCATCAAGAAAGGTCTAAATTTAGAAAATAACGCTTTTTAACGGCAATAAATAACGGTCATAAAAACTATCGAATGACCCAATGTTATCCACAGTATGTCCCTCTAGACTCATGCCAAGTTTGGTGGCGATCCGATGACTCCCTTTGCCGCCAACATCAGAAAAGATTGTATTTTTGATCATTTTTAGGGGGGGTACGTGTTGTTAACGGTTTTTAACAGTCATAAATAACTGTCGTAGAAACTGTCCAATGACCCTATGTTACTCAGGAGATGTCCCTCTGGGTTCGATGTACCTGTGCAATGTCACAACGGCCATTTGATGAAAAGCAGAGGAAAAAGATGTCTTTGAAACCGTTATAACAGTTTTTTTAACGGTTTTTAACGTTTTTTTTGTTTTTTTTAGAGATTAGCCCAAAACCATCCTTGGGTCACAACAGACGTAGCTGCCAAATTTCAAGAAGATCGGGTTTTAAACAGTTTCTTTTATAGGGTTTGTGTTTTTAACGGTTTTTAACTGTTATAAATAACGTTTTTTAACTGCCAAATAACGGTCCTAATTTAAGAGAAGTAGCCCTGTACCTGTGCAATGTCACAACGGCTATTTCAAGAAAAGCAGAGGAAAAAGATGTCTATGAAACCGTTATAAACAGTTTTTTAACGGTTTTTAACGGTTTTACTTTTTTAGAGATTAGCCCAAAACCATCCTCGGGTGACAACAGACGTACCTGCCAAATTTCATTACAAACGGTTGAGCCGTTTTCGAGTCTATAGCGTACACACACACACACACACACACACACACACACACACACACACACAGAATTTGCCATTTATATATTAGATATATATATATATATTTATTTTTTTTGGGTCGTGACCGTTGGTCCAGTAGTCGTAGGCTAGCTCAGCCCTGTTATCCATCAAATTCATATTTCATTTTAGTTAATAATTCATGTTCATCTATGAGGTTCTTAAAAACATTAATACTAGGTGCACGTTTGATATTAACTGTTAATTCACTCCAAAAATTGGTTACTCTTCTTCTTCTTCTTCCTCCTAAAATACTGGTTCACTCAAAAATGAGTAGGTCACCAGCGCACATGTTAAAAAGTAAAATAAAATAACATAAAATAGTGCGACTCAGTCTGTTGGCCCCTGGAGCAAATTTGGCCACAAGGGGTCGCACTCGATATTCAAGAAGTTAAAAGCAATGGCCAGATTCGGGCCCAGGTAACCATAAAATATCTGGGGAAGTTAAAATAGAAAATCGTCAATATGCATATCTCAAAACTGTCGTATCAATTTGCTTTTTAAATGAGACTGCATTTGTGGCAATCTTGATGGCACCCGGCAGTGAGTTCCACAGCCGTACAGAACTAGGATAAAATGAATGTAAGTGGCTGTCAATATTTGATGCAGGTATGGTATAACATTGACCGCCACTCCTGGTGCTACTTTTATTCAGTACTAGTTTCCCATTGGAATATCAGTTAGTTTAGCTCTGCCTTTGAAGATGTTAAGTTTGATAAAAGCTCTTCTCTCTTCTAGGGGTTTCCATTCTAATTTCCTCATGTTCTTCCTAGTATTCCCCTTTTCTCTGATGTGGTTCCCTGTTACGAACCATGCTGCTCTCTTCTGAATCTTTTCGAGGTTATCAGTGTCCTTTAGATGGTAAGGATCCCAGACTGAGCAACCATATTCCAGTACTGGTCTAACCAGTGTTGTGTAGCAGTCGTCTTTAACCTTTTGGGGCAGTCATTGATATTCCTGTAAAAGAAAGCTAAGATGTTATTTGCTTTCTTACATACTAAATTGTAATGTTCTTTCCATTTGAGACGACTTTCTATAATCACGCCTAAATATTTTGCAGCATTGCTTTCTTTAAGAATAGTATTATTAATAGAATATTCTGATCTAATTGGTGAGCGTTTGTTACATATACGCAACACTTGGCACTTTGGGGATGAAATTCCATTTTCCAAGTTTTTTCCCACTCTTGTAAAGCGTTTAGATCTTCTTGTAGAATGCGTGTATCATTCTTGCTTCTGATTGTTCTATATACTAAGCTGTCATCTGCAAAAGCCTTATAGTAGTTCCAGGAGAGAGATTTCTACTTATGTCATTTATATAAATTAAGAAAAACAAGGGCTCCAGAACAGTTCCCTGTGGTACACCTGACAAGACTGGTTTACAATGGGATGACGACCCTTCCACAACAACTTTCTGCGTTCTCCCAACGAGGAATAATCTAGCCCATTTTAGCAAAGAACCGCCAATGCCGATGTGTTCTAATTTAAGCAGCGGGCCCTCATGGTCAACCTTATCAAAGGCTTTAGAAAAGTCTAATAAAACTGCATCCATTTGCTGTCTGTTGTTAAGATTAAAATCATTGAGAGTTGTTATAAGTTGAGTCTCACAACTCCTTCGCTGTCTAAAACCATGCTGGGCGTTATTTAAGAAGTCATATTTGTCAAGATGGTCCATTATGCTACTATATATTATGTGTTCAAGTAGTTTAGCTGACATGGATGTAAGAGATACAGGTCTATAGTTCTCTGCTTTGTTTTGTCACCCTTTTTGAATAAGGGAACAATGCTCGCATCTCGCCACTCATCAGGTATTACTCCCTGGTCCAGTGAAGCTTGGTAAAGTAGTTGGTATACCTCACTCAATTCATTGGCACATAATTTTAAGAGCTTGCCAGGAACGTTATCAGGACCAGTAGCTTTGTTTTCATTGATGTTGGTCAGTAACTTAAATACTCCTGCTTGTTTACTTTGATGTTTTGCATTTCTTCTTCTTCTTCCAGATGGGGATGTTTAACCTGCCCCGTGCCCACAGTCTTCAATTAGACTATTCTGGCACACAGGTTGCATGCATTGAGTATTTTCGTGTAGCCGGTACTCACCCGTCTTAGGACATGAGCATCGGGATCTTTTAGAGTCCGTGTATGGTCTTTAGTGCATGTGACACAGACTAGACCTCGGTTTATAGTCCCATCCGAACGACTGTAGGGGGGGATGGAGTCAGAACCAATGTTAACTCCGAGGGAAAAATCCCCCTATACCGAAATTCGAACCCGCAACCCCAGGATCACGAGTCCGGCGCTCTACCAACTGAGCTATCGGCCCCCCATTTCAGGGAGTTTATCATCATCCTTTAGTCTAACGTTAATTAAAGGCTTGGGATTTGAGAAAACCGAACAAAACTGCTTGTTTAGTAAATTTGCTTTCCCTTCAGGGTCCTGTATTAGGTTATTCTGGTTGTTTCTCAGGTCTGGAATCCCAATGTTGTCCTGTCTCTTATTCCTTATGTAAGACCATAATTTCTTGTTTTACTCTGTTAGTAAATGTAAACTTTCTCAAATTAGTTTTGGAATATTGTTTAAATATCTTATCTTCACTGTTCTTTGTAATATTTTTTTTGGCGGAGTACAAAAAAAAAGCATGCTTTATCAACATCATCAATTCCATTAAATATCTTAGATGCTTGAATCAAGTCTCCTCTTATTCTTCTTGCCTTAAGTATTGGAAGTTGCAGATATTTTCATCTTTCCTGATATGAGTAATCTTTTATATTATGAATCATCTTGGTTGCTCTTCTTTGTACCTGTTCTAGAGCTTCTGATTGTCTCTTTAGCACTGGATACCATACAGTATTTCCATATTCAAGAACAGGTCTAACTAGTGTCTTATATAATTGTAAAAAAAAAAAGTGTCCTTTTCTATAAATGTAAAGGTTCTTTTTGTACTCCCAGTTCTTATAGAACAGGGAGTACTTTAGAATGGGAACGGAGAAATGCTCTGTCTGTGTGTGTGTGTGTGTGTGTGTGTGTGTGTGTGTGTGTGTGGTGTCCGTCCGTGGTCAAAATGTGTTCCACTCGCTCCAGACAAAACTACTAGGACGATCTTTCTGAAAAGTTGTAGGTATGTTCATTGTGGGTCACGGATGATGCCCGATGTTTTAGTTTACCGTTACTAACGGCTGTAACGGCCTGTAACGGTTTTTCTTCTTTATGGAATATCCCAGAAAGTACTGGGCCGATCTTTGCGAAAATTAGCAGGTATCTTCATTATGGGTCACGGATGACGTTCGATGTTTTAGTTTACTGTTATAACCGTTACTAACGGCTGTAACGGCCTGTAAAGGTTTTCCTTCTGTATAGAATATATCTCATAAAGTACTTGGTCGATCTTTCTGCAAATGTGTAGGTATGTTCATTATGGGTCACGAATAATGCCCGATGTTTCAGTTTACCGTTATAGCTGTTACTAACGGCTGTAACGGCCTGTTACGGTTTTTCTTCTTCATGGAATATCTCAGAAAGTACTTGGCCGATCTTTGTGAAAATTAGCAGGTATCTTCATTATGGGTCACGGATAATGCCCGATGTTTTAGTTTACCGTTATGGCCGTTACTAACGGCTGTAACGGTTTTCCTTCTGTATGGAATATATCTCAGAAAGTACTTGGCCGATCTTTCTGCAAATTTGTAGGTATGTTCATTATGGGTCACGGATGATGCCCGATGTTTTAGTTTACCGTGATAGCCGTTACTAACGGCCTGTAACGGTTTTTCTTCTTTATGGAAAATCTCACAAAGTACTTGGCCGATCTATCTGAAAATTTGTAAGTATGTTTATTATAGGTCACAGATGATGGCCGATGTTTACCAGAATAGCCATTACTAACGGTTACACCAGCCCAAGACGGGTTTTCCTCTTTATGGAATATCTCACACGTATTCAGGATAAACTGGGATTACGTTTATATGCTTTGCATCTTGTTATTATTCCAATCATTTTGTTAGCCTTATTAATACTATTCACAATATGATTGTCAAATAGAACATTTTTGTCAAAAGTCACACCTAGGTCTTTCTCTTCCTCACATTCAGATACTTTTATTTCCTTGTCTCCAATTTTCATTATATAATCTTTTTGTGGGTTTGTTTTTCCAATATGAAGTACTTTACATTTTTCTGCATTAAAATATAGGTTCCAAGTATCAGACCACTGTACTAATGTCTCAATATCCTTTTGTAATTCCTTATACAATTTCGGAGAGTTATAAAGTTTTGTGTCATCTGCAAAGATTTTACAGGTACTCTTTAATTCTACAGGGAGATCATTTATAAACACCGTGAATAATATTGGTCCCAAAATACTGCCTTGTAGTATCCCACTAATAACATCAGCATTTTGAGAGAAGGAACTACCAATCCTTACCTTCTGAGTTCTTTTTGGTAAAAAGTCTCTAACCCAACCAAGTACATTTCCTACTATTCCATAAGACTCTAATTTCTTTATAAGCCTTTCATGTGGTACTGAATCGAATGCTTTTCTAAAGTCTAAATACAATACATCTATATTCTCTCCTTTATCTATCTCCTTTGTGAAGTCTTCCATCACTTCTAAAAGTTGAGTCACACAAGATCTTTTGCACGAAATCCATGTTGACACTCAGCATATAATTTATTTTCTGTCATATGTTTGGTAATGACCTCTCTAATAAAGATTCCAAAATTTTGCATACAATGCATGTTAAACTCACTGGTCTATAATTTCCTGGATCTGTTCTCATACCTTTTTTGAATACTGGAATGACTGTAGCTGTTTTCCAATCTGAAGGTACTGTCATTTCTTTAACAGATTTAGAAAAGAGTATATAAAGTGAGAAGGCCATCTCCTCATTTAGCTCTTTTAGTATTCTCGATGGAATGGCATCAGGACCACATGCCTTATTTGGGTTTAGAGATTTAAGTTTCTTTTTTATTGCATCCACAGAAATGTCTACATTTTCCAATACTATGCCTCTTGACCTTGAAGCTGGACTTAGAATAGGCATATTTTTGGTATCTTCCCTTGTGAATACACTAGAAAAAAATGTATTCAAAATATCTGCCTTACCACTATCTTCTCTACTGTGTCACCTTCTTTAGTCACTAAAGAGCTCACTCCTGTGTTCATCTTTGTTTTCGATTGTACATATCTCCAGAAGGCTTTTGTATTTTTTTTTTACATTCCTTTGATAGCTTCTTTTCAAATTCCTTTTTTGCTTTTATTTTTTTGTTACAACTATTACGTGCTTTAATATAATTTTGATAATCTTTCCCATGCTTAGTGACAAAGAATCTCTGATACATATTATATTCCTTTTTTACAAATTCCATTGTCTTTGCATTCATCCACTTAGGTTTCTGTCTTTTATTATTGTTAATCATTTGTTTTGGAACCTTGTTTTCTATTACAGAATTTAAAATACTTTTAATTTTCCCCCAGCATTGTTCAACACAAAGATCACCGAGTTTGAGACCTCGCTTTAAAGTAGTGTGACTGCACGTGGGACTATCATGTGCAGGACGTGTCGTCTTCTTCCTAGTTATGTTGAAAAAGCCAGCCCAGTTGGGTCAACATGGAGTTGGAGACTGGGTGACAAAAAAAAAGAAAGAAAAAAAAAGGGGGGGGGGGGGTAACTCCATACGACTGGCTCCGCTGCAGCCTACAGCAATCCTTTTCATTCCGAAGGAGAAGGGGGGGGGGGGGGGGGGTGCAGGGGGGGTGCTGGGGGGGGGTGCAGGGGGGGGGGGGGGGGGGGGGTGGCTGGGGGGGAAGGGACGAGGAGAGGCGAGTTGTGCTAGGGGATTGCCCAGAATGGACCAGATACATTAAAAGCAATAGGCTACTTCCTAATGTGTTCCATTTGTTTGACGACCCTTTAATCTTCTGACCGAAGCCCACTAGGCAATTGAACACTGAAGACTTGCCAAGCTGCCGTGGGGCGTGGCAATGGGACAAGGAGGTAGCAAGGGGCGGAGTGAGTCAATTCAACCATCTGTGAACATGCGGTTTCAAAGGAATCGTCAACACGAGGCTGGGAATAGTAAACAGTAAATAACGAACTAGGTGGCTAACTCTTGCTCCCATAATGTGAAAAATGTTTTTATTCCGTGTGTTCTGCGGTAGTATTTGTGCTAAGCGAGTTTGTGTCGTTAAGTGGTAATCGTTCGGAGTGATGGGCGTTTATCATTGTTTCGTCGTGGGAACAAAAGTTATCCCCCCAAAAAACAGGTTCCGTGTGTTAACACATGCATAACATCTTGCACACACGTGAAATCCCATCACCAACTTTCTGAAGGCCAGTTTGGTCGTTGGTATGGATGACATGTTACATATTGCATGCTACCCTGCATGAAAAGTCGAAAGAATGAAGGAAGAGAACCGAGTGACTGATATGAACTGAATGAAGCGCCAGAAGGCAACCGTTAACCCTTCAGTTGGCTGTACTACGTTGGCAGCTTGTTGTGTAAATGAGAGCACGGATTGAAAAGCACTTAGCGCCTGGATGCCAACTGAGGGCAGGCACTATGTCAGCACGCTTAATAACTATGATAATGATAAAGCACTGAGCCTTGACCTGTTCATCTTCTTCAGGCATGACAACAACAAACAAACAATGGAAACAAACATGCAGTGGTGGAAAACAAGTGAGGGTAATTGAGACCTCAGTAATTATGAACAGGACTTACAGGTTGGGAGGAGAGAGGGTGGTGGAGAAAGTTTAGCATCAAAAATACATTTTGAAAGAAATGGAAACATGGAAAATGTCCAGCTGCCTACTGGCTATGTCCCCTGAGTTCAACCTTAAGTGCATCTGTTGCAAATGAGAAACTTATATGTACAAGCCAAATGAATAGAAAAAGAGGGGCTTGGAAGGGGGGGGGGGGGGGGGGGGGGGGGGGAATCCCCGAAAATTCCCATTGATTTATGTGCGTGAATCATAAAATCTAAGTGGGAAAACTAAAATTTGTTACTTTTTAAAAAATGTGACATAAAGGTTTTTTCCTGTATTTTCTTGACAAGGGAAACTGGGGGCATTCACATGTCAAGAGTAATTTTTTGGGTTTAAAAAAAAGTTGTAGGTTTTTGCCTTTTAGACAACACATACAACCACACCATACGACACATTTTCACCGATGCCTGTGTCCAGTCTTTTATCTCAGACCGGGGGAAGACAGAGCTCCAACAGACAGCACCGAACACTTCCACTTCCACACGTATGCCAACTGGCCACACAGTAAAGTTCTTCATTTTGTTTAAATTTAGAAATTTTCAATTCTACAAATGGCTATTAAAAAAAATCCCCCTGCTCTACCCTTTTTGGGGCAGGGGGAAACCTCAGGGATGGCCCAGTTTTGGGGGTTCCCACACAGAACCCTTGCAGAGGAGGGGCCGTCAGAAGCTCCTGCGGGGGCCACCCCCAAACCCTCCCTATGACCTAACAGGCAGGAAAGGGCAAGACATGGGAAACCAAAACACAAGTTCTACATCCCTCGGGACACAAAAAAAGCATTCCCCAGTCTTGGGTAGGGTGTGAGTTTTTGTAAGGAGTAATTTTTCCCCCCTTTTTCTTACCGCATCCCACATTGTACCACATAGGGAAAACATTTAACCAATCCAAAAATGCAATAAACATACCTTTCTTGTGAAAACTTCTAAAGGGAGGGTCACGTTTGCAGATAGTTCATAAAACTGTGCTACACCATATCTGCTTGCTTGAGAACACAGGGCGGATTAAAAAGGCTGGATGGGGAAAAAAAATAATTAACTAAAAAAATAAAAGGATTCAAGATGAGGATTATGGACAAGACTTTAAGTCACAGACCCTATATGAGCCCGGTTTTTTTGAATGTAAACAAATGTTTGATAAATCATATCCCCTTGCTAGAACTGGTTCATTATTCAAGTTATTGAACGTCATCATAAAAGGAAAAAAAAAACAAACAAACAAAAAAAAACAATAACACTAAACCTTGACCTAACAGAGACTTGCTTGCTGATCTATCTTTAAAAGGGAGCATTTATCTGCCCAAAGAACTTACAGTTTATTGAAAACATGACCCAATTCTAAAAAAGAAAAAGGATCGAAAACAACAAAAAAAAAAAAATGGTGTGGGGGGTGTGGGTGGTGTGTGTGGTGTGTGTGTGGTGTGTGGTGTGTGTGTTGGTGGTAGTGACGTTGTGTAATCGGGGAAAAGGGGCAGGCCCCCCCTGCCCCAGTGGGGAAACTTGGGCCCTCTACATCCCCCAGGTAACCCCCAGGGGTTTCCCTCAAGCCCAAAACCCTGGCTGCACTCACTTTCCTGTCTTCACTCATTTTTCATTCAAGACTGACAGGTGATAAGAATTTTTAAAGGGAATTCTCTATACAAAAAACAAAAAACATTCAAAATGATAAAAGAGACAGGAGAATCAAAACCCCACACTTACAAAAACCCAAAACCCCCGTAACCACAGACAGAACATACAATCCTCCCAAAGCCCCCCTGGCGAAGGGGTATTAAAAGCATCACAGACCCCCAGCTGGGAGGAAAGGGCTCCATTTCCCTCAGACCCAATCAATTTGTGGGCTTTTGTCCCAGCCAGCCCCCTACCCACACTGGTTTGCTAGGGGACTCAACCCGGAAGATTGGGATCACATAGCTGGTTTCTTCCACGTAACGGATCCCCTCTCAAAAAGGTGTTGTAAAATTTTTCCGAAAAATTTTTAAAAGGGGTACCTCTGGGGCCTTTTTACCCCCAAGTTGGTATAAAAGTAACCCAGAGAGTACAGCCCGCCCAGCAGTCCAGACCAGAATGGAAATTGTTAGTTTCACTTCACCCATCCTATCCTCATAAACCCAGCTTTTAAAAAAAAAAAAAAAAATTTCTGGGGGGACTTCATGTTTTGCTCTATGGTGACCTCATTTTTGTTTGTTTCCGCTGTGCCCTAGGGTTTTGGGTCTGATTCAATTTGGGATCATGGTATACGGGGACTGTTTTTGGGAAACGGCCCTGGTTTGACCCCCTCCAGCGGGACGGGTTCATCCATACTGTTCCCTTGCTGAGTGTGGCTGTGGAAAAAAAAGTGGGGGGGTGGGGGGGTGGTGGGGAGGGTTTGGGAAATTTGAGCATTTAAAAAATGCAAGGTTTTTGGGGTAGCACAGCAGATGGAACAGCCAAAACAACAAAAAATAAAACCGGGAACTTTACAATCCCAAGGGATTCAAAACCCCAAAAACAACGGGTTTGTTACAAATTAAACATGATCGGGCCGAAAAAAAAGCTGTCCTGATAAATGTATCATTTACATAAAAAACAATGATAATTCGTGGGGGGGGAAAACCCAACATCCCCAACAAATTTTTAGGAAAGAATCCCCCGGGCTTGCTTCTAAAAATTGGTCCAGGGGTTTCCCAACCCGGGGGCCACCAGTCCAGCCAAAAACCTTAAAGGATGGCAAACATGAAAGACACATTTTTTAAAGAAATTTCCTGCCCCCAATCCCCCCCAAAAACCCTTGAGGATAGCAAAAAAACATGAAAAAGACACATGTTTTGGGAAAAACTACCCCTGCCACCAGCCAGAAAAAAACCTTGAGGATAGCAAACAACTGACAAAAACACATTATTCTTTTGGAACAAAATGAGGGCCGTGAAACAGACCCCAAACCCACAGACAATTCTTTTTTTTAACAGGGGCCCACAAATAATGTCCATCCTTTTTTTTAAGTAGTTTTTTTTCTTTTTTAAAGGGATGAGGTCAAGGTGAGGGGAAATTTTTTTTGAAGCATGGGGGGGTTTTTCATTTTCATTAAAAAAAAATGTTTTGGGTTTTTTTTTCTTTTTAGTATGGGGGGCAAAAGGGTGTGCAGTTTTTGTGAAGTATGGTTAAATTGGGTTTTTAGGTTTGGCACATTAAAAAACAGTATTGTGAGTTGTGTAAAACACATAATAATTTTTTTTTTCAAATTTCCAATTAGTTTTCCTTTTAAGAAAAAAAGTCATAAAACCCCCCAACTTCAAAATGGGTTTCCTTTGTTTTCCCCCCTTTTAAAACCCTTCCCAAATTTTTAAATTTGGGTTTTAATTTTACTGAAATACTTCTGGGGGTGCCGCCCTTGTTTGAACCCGTGAAGCTTTAAATGCCACACTTTGCTTGGGGAAAAACCAAAAAAAGTCCCTCAGAAAAAAATTTTAAAAAAAAAATTTTTTTTTCAACCGGGGCCCAAACCCAAAATTTCAAGACAAAAAATGACATGGTCCTTTTTTGGGGATCTTTGGGGCAAAAAATAAAAAATGTTCACAAAAAATTTGTGTTGTGATCGCTAAAAAAAGGGAAAAACCCACTGGAAACCCCAAATTTTTTTACTTTTAGCCCACCTTAAACCCTTTATGGTGGGGTCATTAAATGTGACCGTTTAAAACACAAATTGGGTTTGGGGGCCCTCAGCAAAATTATCTTGGGGGTCGTAATTAGGTGGGGTGGTCAAAGGGCCACCTGACGTAACTAAAGCTTTACTGTGTGGATGTAATCCCCACCTCAGGGCAGTGAGGGCCCTTTTCCTGGCTGCAAAAAGCGACATTGTTTTTTGTAACCTTTGGTGCAAAAGGAAAATTTTTTCAGTAACCCGGCTGTAACAGAAAAATTGTTTTAGTAAAACCCCCAGTTTAAAAGCACACCGTTTTCGTAACCAGGCTGAACAGCACAAATTTTTTTCCGTAACCCCGTCTTTTTAAAAGCACATTGTTTCCGTAAATTGGGGTGCAAAGCACATGTTTTTTGTCACCCGACTGTAAAGCCCTTTGTTTAGTAAAAAAGGCTGTAAACCACATTGTTTCAGTAACCTGGCTGAAAAACCCCCCATTTTTTCAGTAACCCCCCTGCAAAAAGCACCTTGTTTCTGTCACCTGACTGTAACAGCACATTGTTTCAGTAACCTGGGTTTCAAAAAGGAAAAATTTTTTTAGTAACCCGGGTTTTCAACCCATTTTTCAGTAACCGGCTGCAACCAGACATTGTTTTAGTAACCCCCCAGTAACAGACACTGTTTCAGTAACCTGGCTGTAACAGCCCATTTTTTCAATAAAACCCGGCCCGTAAAGACATTGTTTGGGTGTCATCTCAAATTAGAATTAGTCTGGCAATTTTAAGCTGGGTTGTTAAAACAATTCATTGTTTTGGGGGCTAACTTTTAAAAGATCAACAATTTAAATTCACACCCGTGTCTTACCCGAAAATGGTATTTTCTTTTTCCCGTCTTAGATGTGCTGTTGTTTTTGTTGTACCAGTGGGATCTCCCCCCCCCCCCCCCCCCCTCCCCCCTCCCCCCCCCCCTCCCCCCCCCCCCTCCCCCCCCCCCCCCCTCCCCCCCCCCCCCCCTTCCCCCCCCCCCCCCCCCCCCCCAAACCCCCCAAACCCCTTTTTATTTTCCATTACCCCAAAGATCACCCTTTGGGGGTGGAAACCCTTACCCTTTTACTCATTTTGAGCGGCACTTATTTTTTAGGCGTTCAGTGTCGTGTACATTAAAAACCCCCGCCCCCCACCCCAAGGGGTTTCCCCCCAGAACTGGTCATCCCACCCCAAACCCAAAAAAAAAAAAAAAAAAAAGAAAAAAAAAAAAGAAAAAAAAAAACCCCCGTCCCCAAAAACAAAAACCCAAAAAATCAAGCTAAAAAAGTGGAAACCCTTATCAGCAGTTTAGAACGGGCAACTAGACTATACCTACTTTAATTTTAAAGGGAAGGGCAGTAGGTATACACAGGGGGCTGCTTTTCTGCTTAAACCTTTTACCCTGTTTTCCCCTGGGTTTCCCGGGAAATCTGGCCCCACACACACACAACACACACACAAAAGTTTAATTCTTGGGGAACCCTTCAAAAAAATAGTGCATGAAAAATTGAGGCAAACTCTCAAAACTGCACATTGTATAAAACTATCACTCAGTACCACTGATCATGGTGCCTGTGAACCAAAAGGGAGGGGAATAAACAGTTTTGTCAATTTATATAGACGCTGCCAATGCCCCAAGTTCCCGAAGGGGGACACGGGGGACCGCTTGTGTATCAAGGGTCCTGGTGGGGCCGTATTGTCCATAAAAGCAAACACACTCTTGAGGCTTTTTCGATGAACAGGGTCCCTTCCCCCCAACCCAAATTTCTGAAAGGGATAAACCTCTAAAAGCATGTATACAGTAAAACTTTTGCAAAATGTGCGGTATGGGGTTTAAATTTTCCCTTTTTTGTTTGTGTAATCGAGAATCAAGGAAAAACCCCCCCTGAAGGCCAATTTTTTTAGGGCCCTAATTGAAAAAAAAACAAAGAAATGATTATTTTATTTTAAAAATAAAAAGACCCGCCCCCCCCCCCCCCCCCCCCCCCCCCCCCCCCCCAAAAACCCCAAAATAGGGCCCCAAACCCACAAACTTTGGTATGTTTTTGAGCAGAGAAAAAGGTGAAGACTTTTACAGCAAAGACGGTACTGGTAAATAGGCAAACAAAAAAAATGAAAACCTGAGCGCCCAAAGGAAGCAATGAAAAAAACAATTTAAGTCAAAAAAGAAATGGGAGTAAACAGGAAATTGGGATCCGCAGACTTTTTGAAAAGGGGAAAGGGAAAAGACTGAATGAGGATATAAAATAATATATACAATCTACAATATTGACTTAACCCCTGATATCCCAGTAGAATGAAGGGAGGATTTCGGAAAAATCCCGAAAAAAGCCCCCAAAAGCCCCCCAGAAAAGAAAACAGTCATGACAATCTATTTTGAACGAGCCCCAAACATCCCAGTAGAACTGAAGACAGACATACAGTATTACAATCTATTCTGAACGAGCCCCAAACATCCCAGTAGAACTGAAGACAGACATGTATACAATCTATTCTGAACGAGCCCAAGCATCCCATCAGAACTGAAGAGAGGCATACAACCTATTCTGAATGAGCCCCAAACATCCCAGTAGAAGTACTAGTTCTAACTGAAGACAGGCATACAATCTATTCTGAACAATAAACAGTAATATAGTCGGGTAACGTTTGCTCCCATAAGAAAACCTAGCACAGAGTAACTTTTATTCAAGACTGGCACAGCCTTTTAAACTTGAATAAAGTCAGACAAATACATAGACGAACAATCTAATACTAGTGGGGGGAAAACAAGCGCAGGCCAACAACTGAACTGTCTTCGTAGTAATGACTTGGCAAAGTTTTGGACTTAAGGAGGAGGGGGGGAGGGGTAATTTGAAGATGGAGAAACTGGGAACATGAAATTAAGAAAATATATTACAGATATGAAAACTCTTCACTAGCTGCATAAGGGAACCATCGCAATACTTTTTGAACAAGCCCAAAATCTCCAAGCAGAACCGAACACAGACATCCATTCTGAACAAGCCCCAAACATTCCATCAGAACTGAAGACAGGCACATAACCTATTCTGAACGAGCCCCAACCATCCCAACAGAACTGAAGACTGGGATACAATCTATTCTGAACGAGCCCCTGGAAACATACCAACAGAACTGAAGACAAGGATACAATCTATTCTGAACGAGCCCCAAACATACCAACAGAACTGAAGACAGGCACATAATCTATTCTGAACGAGCCCCAAACATACCAACAGAACTGAAGACAGGGATACAATCTATTCTGAATGAGCCCCAAACATACCAACAGAACTGAAGACAGGCACATAATCTATTCTGAACGAGCCCCAAACATACCAACAGAACTGAAGACAGGCACATAATCTATTCTGAACGAGCCCCAAACATACCAACAGAACTGAAGACAGGCACATAATCTATTCTGAATGACCCCCAAACATACCAACAGTTCTCACTGAAGACAGGCACATAATCTATTCTGAACGAGCCCCAAACATACCAACAGAACTGAAGACAGGGATACAGTCTCCCCCCCCCCCCCCCCCCAAAGGTGTTTGTAGTAACATGGATGAGCGTGGTGGGTGTAAGGGTGGCAGGTGGGCTTCTTTGTTTTTTTGTTTGTCCCCCTCCGCACACACAGTACACACACCCAACTTTTGTGAACGGTTGGTGGTGGTTGTTGTCTACCCTCCCGTTCCGCCTGCCGTTCCCCTTCAATAAGAAAACCTACTTAGTGATTTCTGTGTTTACTTCCCATGGAAAACATCAAAATATTATCCATTCATTTTCATGTAAACATTTTTTGTTGTTGTTGCTGTGTATAATATATACAAATCATCTCTCTCTCTCTCTCTCTCTCTCTCTCCCTCTCTCTCTCTCTATATATAGACAGACAGACAAACAGACAGACAGACAGATGTTTCATCAATGCATAAACCAGGCTTTGACATTTTTTTGTCCACTGAAATATTCAATGCGTGCAGTCTATGACCAAATTTCCTGTTGGCAATTAATACAAAAACAGCCATCTTTGCCGCCTATCTTACTTAGGTTAGGAGATAAGATAAGATAATGTTGCTTATAGCCCAGCCGACCGCATCTTACTTAGGTTGAACCTATTTACCTAGAGTACACACTGAAGTGAAGGTCAGTTTCTCCCATTCTCCTCAAATGTTTAACCCTGTCTACCACACCTTCTGAGGTTGATGTGGACAGTAAACCTGACCTGTAGGTATAACATACCACTTACAATATTTTCTGAAGAAAAACACAAGATGGTAGAGAGAATGGAATAAGATGGGGTGGGTAGATGGGTGGGTGGGTGTTGTCAGATTAAAAATCTGTGACAAGACTATAATCAATGTCTGTGGTACATTTTACTCAAGTATTTCTAGAACATGTGATATGTGCATAAGAATACAGGACAATTCTATGATTAAAAACCTCTTTTAGCCCTTTCTCTTCTCCATTTTTTTCCATTTCCATGACTATTTCTAACATTTTTTTAGCAGCAATAAATCATACTTTTTCTTCAAAACCACGGAATCACATTTTTTGGCAAACATTTTTCTTGATTGCAAGAATTAAATCTCCGATGGTCACAGAATGACTATCAGTATCACATACAATATGTTACTGAAAACAAGATAATTTTTCATTGAATATGAATATGGTGATTATGATTTTTTTTAACCAAAATTAAAACTTTCTAGTTGAAAAAAAAATTGTTCTGCTTAATGTCATTACCCTAGTAACAATGATAAAAAAGGAAAAAAGAAAAAAATAAGAGAGGGGGGGGGGGGGGAGATGAGGAGGGGGGAGATGAGGAGGGGAGAGAAGTGGAGGGGGGACAGCTCTTCCAGTACTACTTTCCCTGGCAAAGAAATCTTTCATGCTCACTCCAAAAATGATGCTCTTAGTCACAATAGTCGACAAAAGTAAACTATTTCTTACTCCTTTGTTACAATCAAAGACATCTTATTTCCAAAATCATTTCAATAATCACTTTTCATTAAAACTGTCGCAAACAGTAGCAACTGTTTCAGCTGGATGCAATATCTTCATGCTAAAAATTGTAAATTATAACCATCCCTGGACAAATTTTTAAAAAGGCCATAATGATCACCATCAGTTTTGTCAAAACTGAGAACACAGATTTTAAACTCTGAGTATAGTCGATCCAAATTAGATTTGATTAACAATCAGAAGAGATAAGACAACAATATCAAAGCAACAAATCATTACACTTTGCAAATGCACATCACTTTCTTCTTGATAAAAATGAATTCCAACAGCAATATCAACATCACCATTGAAATCTTATCCCTTCCAGGATTGCGTCCAATATTAATTACAGAAAATGGTTTAGCAATCACTCCAGTTCTGGTAAGCAGTCCTGCTCTGCTTTCATGTGTCTCTGCCATTCAAGTCTGGTCCAGTATAGTCCACCGAATCACACCAAAAGTCTAGAGGTTGTGGCACACGAATAATCCAGTTGATGTCTTTTGAGGCAGCAAGCTTTAATCCTGAAACTACACTGTAATAGTGACAGTCTCTGTTCTGGGAATGGTCGTAGGGCGGAGCCAGAATGTCCACAAACGCTGCCATGTCTGTGTCTGTTGTGATTTCATGGAAGTTACCACTGCTTGGTGTCAGCTGACAGCACTCTTGCTCTGCTGTCACAATCCCCTCGCTTTCCACTCGCACAGATTTCAGCAACGGTTTCTTCCAAGCCTGTAATCGTTGTTCTACTTCGTCCGGAACTGTCACACCATCCACTTCAGTCATGCTCACCATTTTCAAAGATCCGTGAATGACTTTCAGCAGCCCAAACATTCCAGGATGATCGTGCAAGGGTAAACGGCCGCCAGTTTTCAGAACAAATATCCCCATGGAAAATGCTTCGTTTTCCCACAAATGAATGTAGCTCACGGGTGCTCGGTTTGGAGATCGACTGTCGTGTTCTCTGATGACTTCAGGGTCAAAGCTGACGTCCGACGCTGTGATCTCATTAAATGCTGATCTTAACTGAGCCAGGTGATCAATGTGTGATTGTGACATTTCAGAAGGATGAAACCGTGCAAATGCCTTTGAAGCAAGTCTCAGAACTCGTTGAATGGGAGACGCCATCTTGGCTTTACGCAGTAACCAAAATACTCATTGAACCAGAAAGTAGATACTAAACTATATGGTATTGAAAAATGCGACTCAATCAATAATGAAACAATGCATGGTTTAAATAACTAGTATGTACATGTATGTTATTTCTATCAGTAGGTTCGATCTGACGATTTACGTTTGATTATACTGTGGTCTAGAGAGTATAAAACTAAACCGGAAGTCTGTTGGTCAATTAGGGATGTGCACTTCCTGCAAGTCCGCCGTTCGACTGTACAAGTGTTGACTTAACTTACTGAACATTACAATGAGCTGGTAATGTGCTTATTCTCACGGTTTTCATTACTCTTGTATTACCCCCACCCCACTTCTCTCTTTTACTTTCTCTGGGAAAATTATCATTTTCTCATTGGTGTTCCTTGTGTGTGTGTGTGTGTCTCTCTGTCTCTGTCTCTCTCTCTCTCTCTCTCTCTCTCTCTCTCTCTCTCTCTCTCTCAATCATCTCTCGCTCTCTCTCTCTCTCTCTCTCTCTCTCTCTCTCTCTCTTGTCAGATTGTTCTAAACATGCTCTTTCCCGCACCCCGCTCTCACCTCTTTCTCCCTCTCCCTCCCTCCATCCCTCCCTCCCCCTCTCTCTCTCTCATGCAATCTCATCTAAATAACGTATGCAAGGTAGTCTCAAAACACCTTTTCCTGTTATCTCAATTAAAGCGCTACGCCAACAGTAATGTGCTTAAACTTTTCTTCAATGCACACATAATGTCACGTATAAATTATGCCTCAACAGTGTGGGACGGCAGTAGTGACGTCCACAAAAAAAGGCTGAATTCTCTCCATAGACGTGCAGCAAAGCTACTCCATCCAGCTGTATCTCTAACAACAGACGAAAAACTAAAAGCGCTGAACATACTTCCTCTGAATAGGCAATTGGAATTCAACAAGGCATCATTTATGTTTACAATCTTGACAGATACTATGCCATGTTATATCAATGCCCTTTTTACAAGATCGAACAGCTTTTCTGGCTCGACGAAATTCCTTCTTCCCTACCCACGCATTGATCTATACAAAACAAGCCTAGCTTACTCTGGACCATATGTCTGGAACTCACTTCCACCAATCTACAAAACATGAATACTTTAAAACCTTTCAAGGAACATTTGCATAAACATTTTATGTCTCAGTAGTTAAATTCATTCATTTATGCCCGTCGCTCCCGGTGGAGCATAGGCCATCAACGACTCTTCGCCATCGCACTCTGTTCTGGGCTGTTCTGGTCATTCCAGTCCAGTTGGTCCCTTGTTGTTTCAAACTCCGCCTCAGTGTCTCGTCTCCAGCTGTTGCGAGGCCGGCCTCTCTTTCTCTTTCCCTGCGGGTTCCAGGTCAGGGCTTGGCGTGTGGTGCTGGATGCTGGCTTCCTGAGGGTGTGTCCGATCCAGCCCCACTTCCTTCGCAGTATCTGCTTGGCCACTGGTTCCTGTCCGCACGCTCCCACAGATCTTCGTTTCGGACCTTGTCCTGCTTTCGGATTTTGTAGATGTGCCTCAGACAGGTGTTGAAGAATGTCTGAATCTTTTGTTGCATCGTCTGTGTTGTTCCCCACGTCTCGCATCCGTAGAGCAGAACTGATTTCACCCTTGGAGTTGAAGTGCGGAGTTTGGTTCTTATGCTGATTCCTCCAGATGCCCAGATGTTCTTGAGCATGACGAAAGCTGCTCTTGCCTTGCCGATTCTGGCTGTGACGTCTCGGTCCGTGCCTCCCTGTTGGTCAACCACGCTTCCCAGGTAGACGAAAGACTCCACCTCCCTGATGGGCTCTCCATCGACTGTGACTGGTGTGTTGGCAGTGGTGTTGATTTTCATCAGCTCGGTCTTCTTCCTGTTAATCTTTAGCCCTGTCCCGGCTGACAATGATTAGCGTCCATTCGCTAAGTCTTCTGTGAACCATACTTTGGATAAATCGTCTCAACGTAAAACCTACTCCGTTAAAATCGCTCATCCCACTCCCACTCTGTCTACCATCCCTTTTCCCCTCCCCCTACCTACCATTCTCTCTTCCCACCCTCCTCTGACCTCTCTCTCTCTGTAGTTTTTGTTTGTTTGTTTGCTTGTAAGTTTCCTTTTGTTTTAACCATCCCCCATCTCATTAGTGCTTTTATGAGCAGTTTGCTTATCATTGTAGAATTAGATTATCATGTTGCTATGTTGAATTGTCTGTATGAATGATATGTGCTGAAATAATGTATGCATGACAAGGACAGATTGTAAGACTAGCTTTGGCCTAAAATCTTCATCCTTGGGTATTAAAGATCAATCAATCAATCAATCAATCTCTCGCGCTCTCTCTCTCTCTCTCTCTCTCTCTCTCTCTCTCTCTCTCTCTCTCTCTCTCTCTCTCTCACAATTGGAAGACATGACTTGACTTTAGGGCGTAGTAAGCCTCACAGCTTTTTAGTGCCCTAGTCTTTCTTGTTTTCTTTAGGTTTTTTTTTCCAGTATGGATAAGACAAGACAAAATTCTTTATCTACAAGGATAATAGATAAGCAATTGACAAAATTGGGAAATTTAACAAGGCATTTATGTTTACAATCTTGACAGATACTATGCCATGTTATATCAACGCCCTTTTTACACGATCGAACAGCTTTTCTGGCTCGACGAAATTCCTTCTTCCCTACCCACGCATTGATCTATACAAAACAAGCCTAGCTTACTCAGGACCATATGTCTGGAACTCACTTCCACCGAATTATACTTTAAAACTTTTCAAGGAACATTTGCATAAACATTTTATGTATCAGTGGTTTAATTATTCGATTTCAATATTTAGTGTCCTTCGCAAAGTCTTCTGCGAACCATACTTTGAATAAATCGTCTCAACATAAAACCTACTCTGTTAAAATCGCTCACCCCCACTCCCACTCTGTCTACCATCCCTTTTCTCCTCCCCTACCTACCATTCTCTCATCCCCACCTTCCTCTGACCTCTCTCTCTGTAGTTTTGTTTGTTTGTAAGTTTCCTTCTGTTTTACCATCCCCCATCTCATTAGTGCTTTTATGAATAGTTTGTTTATCATTGTAGAATTAGATTGCTAATGCTATACAATTGTCAGTATGAATGATATGTGTTGAAATAATGTATGCATGACAAGGACAGATTGTAAGACTAGGCTTTGGCTTAAAATCTTAAAATCCTTGTGTTTTAAAGATCAATCAATCAATCAATCTGAGCTCTCTCTCTCTCTTTTGCCCTTCCCTGCACTCCTTCGCTCCTGCGTCTCCCTCCACCCCCACCCCCCACCCCCACCCTCTTTCATTTACTTTTTCTTTTATTTTTAAAAAAAATCATTATTTCATATCTAATTTTTGTTTTAGCCACTTTTTGCATGCTTCTTTTATTGCCTCATCTTATTTTGCATTTTTGAGCCAACTCAGGGCAAGGACTGGATGTAAAAAAAGCACATCAGTGCTTATCTATTATCCTCGTAAATTAAGAATTTTGTCTTGTCTTGTCTTCTCTCTCTATCTCTCTCTCTCTCTTTCTCTCTCTCTCTCTCTCTCTCTCTCTCTCTCTCTCTCTCTCTCTCTCTCTCTCTTTTCTCTCTCTGTGTCTCAGATCTGGATTCTTGAATGATTTTCATCCATTCCTTTATTGACTTGTATGTGAATTATGCTTCAACTGTCTGGGACATGACAAGTGACAATACTTAACCACTATCGAGTCTGTCAGACATGTTCTGAAATAAGTCCGTAACAAATACTTCAAACTAACAGTTTCAGATTATGTAGCTATGGTTATCCTACCGTTTCACTTAAAACTAACATATATATAGAAAGCCATTTTATTTTCAAATTTGGGATGTGAAAAAAGCACCCCAAGTGCTTATAGATTTACTATCATCCTCATAAAGACTCTCTCTCTCTCTCTCTCTCTCTCTCTCTCTCTCTCTCTCTACTCTCTCTCTCTCTCTCTCTCTCAGTGTCTGTCTGTCTGTTTCACTCACTGAGTCAAGATTCTCTCTCTCTCTCTCTCTCTCTCTCTCTCTCTCTCCTCTCTCTCTCTCTCTCTCTCTCTCTCTCTCTCTGACTACTGAGTGTTTCTCTGAGTCTCTCTCTCTTCCTCCCTCCCTCCCTCTCTCCTCTCTCTCTCTCTCTCTCTCTCTCTCTCTCTCCTCTCTCTCTCTCTCTCTCTCTCTCTCTCTCTCTCTGTCTTGGAGACACTCCAACAACCCGTTATTGTTCAACATTATTCAGTGCTGCTAGTGATAAACCAATTAAACTTCATTTTGGTGTTGACGAAAGAGTGCTCAAGGCAGTTCTTTTGAAACTGCCAGTTCTTAGTGATACAAACTACACAATAGCAGAGGTTCTTTCACAAACGGACAGATTGAAAAGATAATATCCACCTGTATGAATAATTTCCTGACATGCGACTGTGTTGATGTCTCATTTTTAGGAACCATTTTGGGCACAAACTTCGTTCAAAAATACATATTGTAATAAATGTTTTATTTCACAAAGCAAATGCATCATGCATCGCATCAAACCATCAAATGACCTGGATTTTTTGCATGAGTAAGTTGATTAATTTGGTCACATTTATTATGTTACCCAATATCACGGATGTTAAAAAATTTATGGAAATTGATATCCCGATAAGGACATCAGCTCTGCTGGATCAAGCATGTGGAGGTTTAAAGCTTGATTCTCAGCAGGCCTACCATAAAGTTAACTCAGCTGTGGATCTTTCTTTGTCAGGAATCCATTCAGTCGGCTGTCAGCTTCCAAGAAGTCGGTCATCTCTCATGCAGTAAGTGTTTGTCACCATGTGTACAGGCAGGATGGTGTTACCTTAGTGACTGTGTGCGCAGTCTGTGCATTGTCACCCAGTATACAGTGTGTGTATTGTCACCATGTGTAAAGTCTGTATTGTCACCATGTGTACAGTCTGTGTATTGTCACCATGGCTATGGTCTGTACTGTCACCATGTGTACAGTCTGTGTATTGTCACAGGGTTCGTACGCTCTTTGACATTCCTTGAAACTCCTTGAATTCTGACAGGGAATTTCAAGACCTTGAAAACCTTTGAAAATCAATAAAATGTGGTTCTGTTGACAAAACCTTGAAAACCCTTGAAAATCAAGCAAACGGCTCCAAAAATCTATAATGTGGCAAAAAGAAATGGCAGTTTGATTTTCTGCGTTCAGGTTAATGAAACATTATTTTAAATTTTACAAATTTTTACAAACATCGTTGCGATGCTGGATCGTCTGCGATTTTACTAAGGGAGATAATTTGTAACTTCATCAAAATTGGTCCTTTACGACAATCCAGGATTGCAACGATGTTTGTAAAAATGTGTATTGTCGCCATGTGTACAGTTTGTGTATTGTCACCATGTGTACAGTCTGTGTATTGTCACAATGTGTACAGTCTGTGTATTGTCATCGTGTGTACAGTTTGTGTATTGTCAACATGTGTACAGTCTGTGTATTGTCACCGTTGGTACAGTCTGTATATTGTCACCATGTGTACAGTCTGTATATTGTCACAATGGTGTACAGTGTGTATATTGTCACCATGTGCAGTCTGTGTATTGTCACCATGTGTACAGTCTGTGTATTGTCACCATGTGTACAGTCTTGTGTATTGTCACCATGTGTACACTCTGTATATTGTCACCATATGTACAGTCTGTATATTGTCACCATGTGCACAGTCTGTGTATTGTCACCGTTGGTACAGTCTGTCTATTTTCACCATGTGTACAATCTGTGTATTGTCACCATGTGTACAGTCTGTGTATTGTCACCATGTGTACAGTCTGTGTATTGTCACCATTGGTACAGTCTGTCTATTGTCACCATGTGTACAATCTGTGTATTGTCACCATGTGTACAGTCTGTGTATTGTCACCATGTGTACAGGCTGTATATTGTCACCATGTGTACAATCTGTGTATTGTCACAGTGTGTACAGTCTGTATATTGTCACCATGTGTACAATCTGTATTGTCACCATGGGTACAGTCTGTGTATTGTCACGGTTGGTACAGTCTGTCTATTGTCACCATGGGTACTGTCTACAGGTGTATTGTCACTCTGTTCAGTCTGTGTGTTGTCACCATGGGTACAGTCTGTGTATTGTCACCATGGGTACAGTCTGTGTATTATCACAATGGGTACAGTCTGTGTATTGTCACCATGGGTATAGTCTGTGTATTGTCACCATGGGTACAGTCTGTATTGTCACCATGGGTACAGTCTGTGTATTGTCACCATGGGTACAGTCTGTGTATTGTCACCATGTGTACAGGCTGTATATTGTCACCATGTGTACAATCTGTGTATTGTCACAGTGTGTACAGTCTGTATATTGTCACCATGTGTACAATCTGTATTGTCACCATGGGTACAGTCTGTGTATTTTCACGGTTGGTACAGTCTGTCTATTGTCACCATGGGTACTGTCTACAGGTGTATTGTCACTCTGTGTTCAGTCTGTGTATTGTCACCATGGATACAGTGTGTATTGTCACCATGTGTACAGTCTGTGTATTGTCACCATGGGTACAGTCTGTGTATTGTCACCATGGATACAGTCTGTGTGTTGTCACCATGGGTACAGTCTGTGTATTGTCACCATGGATACAGTCTGTGTGTTGTCACCATGGGTACAGTCTGTGTATTGTCACCATGTGTACAGTCTGTGTATTGTCACCATGGGCATAGTCTGTGTATTGTCACCATGGGCACAGTCTGTGTATTGTCACAATGTGTACAGTCTGTGTAGTGTCACCATAGGCACAGTTTGTGTATTGTCACCATGGATACAGTCTGTGTATTGTCACCATGGGTACAGTCTGTGTATTGTCACCATGTGTACAATCTGTGTATTGTCACAGTGTGTACAGTCTGTATATTGTCACCATGTGTACAATCTGTGTATTTTCACCATGGGTACAGTCTGTGTAGTGTCACCATGGGCACAGTCTGTGTATTGTCACCATGGGCACAGTCTGTGTAGTGTCGCCATGGGTACAGTTTGTGTATTGTCACCGTGTGTACAGTCTGTGTATGGCCATGTGTGCATTGCCGTCATTGTGACCATGTGTACAACTTGGAATATTTATTGATTTAATCAGACTTTTGCATCACCTACAAGCATGTTGTGTCATTAAAATGTAATTCATTGTTAGAATTCATTGGGGCGGTTCTAATTGAAATTATCAGTGTTTGCTATAGAATCAGATCATCATTATATAGTGGCTTGTTGAATCCATTTTGGTCATAATAACACAATGATAATGCTCTGCGTAAAATGTCTTGTTGGTATCTCTTTTGCAGGTAGAGAGGGAATTTCAGAAAGAAGTGAAAAAGCTGGATGAGTAAGTACATTTAAGTATGCACAGTGTTGTAAGGTGATTTTTCACTTATTGTTTTGCTTTATTCATTCCCAGAGTTCCTTAACTACTCTTTTTTCTCCCACAGATATTATTTTTTCACAAATGTATACACGTTAGTCATGCTTTGTTCACACACGTAATGGCCTTAGTAGTGTTGTTTGGCAAGCTGGTGTACACTGAAATGCAATGTGAAGGTTGCCCATAGAAACACTGGCTCTATCTTTCAGTGTTAGAATCATGTGTTGGCTGAAAGTTCATGAAATGTATGATACATACTTATGCCAGCTGTTTCCTTCATTAACACAGTTTAGTATCATGCTTAATAAAGAAAGAAAAAGGAAAGAATAAAGAAAGAAATCAAGAGCACGTAAACATGAGGCTGAAACTGTCTGAATTGATTTCTTGGAACTTGAATATGAAAACATTTGATAAAAAGCAGTGTGCCAACATCAGTCATACAGTGACACGTGGCCACTGACTGCCATGGAACACACACACTCCTCTCTATAAATGTCACTGACTGCCATGGAACACACACACTCCTCTGTATAAATGTCACTGACTGCCATGGAACACACACACTCCTGTATAAATGTCACTGACTGCCATGGAACACACACACTCCTCTGTATAAATGTCACTGACTGCCATGGAACACACACACACACACTCCTCTGTATAAATGTCACTGACTGCCATGGAACACACACACTCCTCTGTATAAATGTCACTGACTGGCATGGAACACACACACTCCTCTGTATAAATGTCACTGACTGCCATGGAACACACACACTCCTCTGTATAAATGTCACTGACTGCCATGGAACACACACACTCCTCTCTATAAACATCACAGCACTATCACTGACTGCCATGGAACACACACACTCCTCTGTATAAATGTCACTGACTGCCATGGAACACACACACTCCTCACTATAAATGTCACTGACTGTTGATGGAACACACACACTCCTCTGTATAAATGTCACTGACTGCCATGGAACACACACACTCCTCTGTATAAATGTCACTGACTGCCATGGAACACACACACTCCTCTCTATAAACATCACAGCACTATCTATCACTGACTGCCATGGAACACACACACTCCTCTCTATAAACATCACAGCACTATCTATCACTGATTGTTGATGGAACACATACACTCCTCACTATAAACATCACAGCACTATCTTTCACTGACTGTTGATGGAACACACACACTCCTCTCTATAAACATCACAGCACTATCACTGATTGTTGATGGAACACACACACTCCTCTCTATAAACATCACAGCACTATCTATCACTGACTGCCATGGAACACACACACTCCTCACTATAAACATCACAGCACTATCTATCACTGACTGCCCTATCTATCACTGACTGCCATGGAACACACACACTCCTCTCTATAAACATCACAGCACTATCTATCACTGACTGCCATGGAACACACACACTCCTCACTATAAATGTCACTGACTGTTGATGGAACACACACACTCCTCACTATAAACATCACAGCACTACCACTGATTGTTGATGGAACACACACTCTCCTCACTATAAACATCACAGCACTATCTATCACTGACTGTTGATGGAACACACACACTCCTCACTATAAACATCACAGCACTATCTATCACTGATTGTTGATGGAACACACACTCTCCTCACTATAAACATCACAGCACTATCTATCACTGACTGTTGATGGAACACACACTCTCCTCGCTATAAACATCACAGCACTATCTATCACCGACTGTTGATGGAACACACACACTCCTCACTATAAACATCACAGCACTATCTATCACTGATTGTTGATGGAACACACACTCTCCTCACTATAAACATCACAGCACTATCTATCACTGACTGTTGATGGAACACACACTCTCCTCACTATAAACATCACAGCACTATCACTGATTGTTGATGGAACACACACTCCTCACTATAAACATCACAGCACTATCACTGACTGCCATGGAACACATACACTCCTCACTATAAACATCACAGCACTATCTATCACTGACTGTTGATGGAACACACACACTCCTCACTATAACATCACAGCACTATCACTGACTGTTGATGGAACCACACACACTCTTACTATAAACATCACAGCACTACCACTGATTATTGATGGAACACACACATTCCTCACTATAAACATCACAGCACTATCACTGATTGTTGATGGAACACACACACTCCTCACTATAAACATCACAGCACTGTCACTGACTGTTGATGGAACACACACACTCCTCTCTATAAACATCACAGCACTATCACTGATTGTTGATGGAACACACACACTCCTCTCTATAAACATCACAGCACTATCTATCACTGACTGTTGATGGAACACACACACTCCTCACTATAAACATCACAGCACTATCTATCACTGATTGTTGATGGAACACACACACTCCTCACTATAAACATCACAGCACTATCACTGATTGTTGATGGAACACACACACTCCTCTCTATAAACATCACAGCACTATCACTGATTGTTGATGGAACACACACACTCCTTTCTATAAACATCACAGCACTATCACTGATTGTTGATGGAACACACACACTCCTCACTATAAACATCACAGCACTATCACTGACTGGTGATGGAACACACACACTCCTCACTATAAACATCACAGCACTATCTATCACTGACTGCCAGTGGAACACACACACACAGTTAGGTTGAAACTGCCACAGTAAGGGCCACATTACAGAAATTGTTTGTGGACTAAAACAATCTGAAAATAACTACAGACCTCTTTCTAATATTCCTTTTAGTACACTTTCCTTTTACCCAACCTCCAGTTTTCATTAAAAAAAATTGTACACTTATTTATTACATAAGAGAAGGTATTTTCACAAAATATGGTGTCCGCACAAGAATTTTTTTCTTCATAAATTTGACACTTTGATAAAGAAATGATTTTGAATTTTAGTTTTCAATAACATTACAAAGAAAGAAAGTGGCAAAATATTAAGATTTTACAAATAGTAGCATGTGGAAGAAAAATAGTACCTCTTTCAACATAGATCCCCAAACCAACCGCTGATACCTCTACCTCCCATTTTGGCTGTTAGCTGCAAATATTGTGAAGTGACCAGTGATTATTTCATGGTGGAAGGTCTCAAATTTCCATTCTGCTACTTCTAGATCTTTCAGATGCCTTTGATACAATGACCACAACATTTTTCTCTCTTGTCTTGAATGGAAAGTACCACCCTTCACTGGTTTCACTCCTATCTCTCAGAAAGAAAGCAAACCGTGGTCACTAACAGACGCCCACCTTCTAAGTCAGCTTTAGACATTGGTGGATCTCGAGGATGTATGCTTGACCCTGTGCTGTTCATACAGTCTACAACTTTAACATTGTTGACTCATGCTCAATTGGACATGAATTGTACGCAGAGCATATGCAGCTGAACGATTGTGCCTGGTCTTCAGACTGTGACTGCCTTGTTCAGTCTCTTCAGGACTGTGATCCTGAAGTGAAGTCATGGATGTCCAGCGACCATCAAAAATGGAATGTTGATAAGATGATAAGGGGTTTCTCACCAACGTCCTCCGATTCTACTTCTGTGCCATCTGCCATCTCCCATGAAGACACAGCTGTTTCTTTCTGCAATCATGTGTGTGACCCTGGCTTTCACTTTGATCAGAATTTCTCAGTGAATCAACACATCAGAAGATGTCACTTATCAGACCACATACAGTGAATTCAGGCGCTTCACCTCCATTCACTGGTACTTTACACCAGAGGCAAATAAGACAGCCATTACAGTATGTAATTCTGCATCTTGCTGGCTATCCACAGAAAATCGTTACTCTCCAATAACATTCTGCCCTCTAAAGTCATCTTTAAAACAGGCAAGTTTCAGCACTGCACACCTCTCTGTACAAAGCTCCATTGGCTTGCAGTTAAATAAAGAATAAAAAGACAGAACCTCCTGCTGACCACAGAACCTTCCCACGCCTAAGTCCAGTAGAGGCAGTCATGGGGAAGAGCATGAAGTCCTGCTGACCACAGAACCTTCCCCACGCCAAAGTCCAGTAGAGGCAGTCATGGGGGAAGAGCATGAAGTCCTGCTGACCACAGAACCTTCCCCACGCCAAAGTCCAGTCATGGGGGAAGAGCATTGCTGACCACAGAACCTTCCCCACACCAAAGTCCAGTAGAGGCAGTCATGGGGGAAGAGCATGAAGTCCTGCTGACCACAGAACCTTCCCCACGCCAAAGTCCAGTCATGGAGGAAGAGCATTGCTGACCACAGAACCTTTCCCACACCAAAGTCCAGTAGAGGCAGTCATGGGGGAAGAGCATGAAGTCCTGACCACAGAACCTTCCCCACGCCAAAGTCCAGTCATGGAGGAAGAGCATTGCTGACCACAGAACCTTCCCCACACCAAAGTCCAGTAAAGGCAGTCATGGGGGAAGAGCATGAAGTCCTTCTAAACAAACCTGGAACACCCTGCCTGTGGCCATGCACCACAGTCTGTACTGTCATGCTTCAAAACGAATCTAAAAACATTTCTTTCCAGGCAGTCTTCCCTTCATACCCTCCTTGTTTGTATGTCTTTTAGCTGTAGTTGTACACTGTGTATGTGAGGGGTGGGGAGAAGAGCTTGATCGTGGGCAGGGGTATGTGTGGGTAAGGAGGAAGGGAGGGAGAGTGTGTGCGCATTTGTATGTGAGTAAAAAGAGAGAAGTTGTATACATGTGTGCTTTTTGTAAATATGAAGCATTTTGATAGTTCAGAAAAAGCTGCAAAAATATCTTGTTTGTATTTATTATCCCTCCTAACTAGTGAAAGTGCAGTTAATTCAGAACTCTTAAGAAAAACTGGTCTCATGGATTAATGATTTGTGTGCATGTGTGTGTGTGTGTGTGTGTGTGTGTGTGTGTGTGTGTTTTCAGGCTGGATGAAATAACCAAACGGATGTACAAAGATGGCAAACGATTGGTGGAGGCAAACACAGGTAAGGGGTTCCATTTATTGCAAAATTTTGCGTAATTATTGCGTTTTTCTGCCTTCCTACGCATTTTTTTCGCGGCCGTGCGTTTAGCGACGCAATTTTCCCAGGACCCTGTTCTCAACCGCAAGCCTATGTCAGAGGGGCAAAACACGGCACAGACCTACAGCAGACTGCTTGACACCGCCAATTAGTGATAGTGCGTGCACATTTTACTCTGTGGCACTCGCTGACTTTTTGCTAGATCAAGAATGTTCCAAAACGCCTCATCCTTTCTCCCCTCGAAATAAAATGGAATCTTTCCCGCGTCCTGCAGCGAGCTGCTCTGCACTTCAGCGGTGTTAAGGCGCGTGATTCAGAGCTGTTTTGACAGGAGTGAGTACAGTTTACTTTGTTACGCATTTTTTTCAGCGCTGACGCAATTTTTGCGGAGGCGTGCGTTTCTTGACGCAAAAACTAAAATGTCAGTGGAACCCCTGACAGGTAAATCAAATTTTAGTCCCTCCTTTGATTCTTTTGTTTGGTGACAGCCCTGATGTGGCCCTTTGCGGTCGGCTGGGCTATAAGCAACATTATCTTATCTTCTGTTTGGTGTAGGTACAGTAAGTAAAAAAAGAAAACTATTTCAGGTCTGTTCAAAGAAGTTTCTTCCACCTGTGTTCTGAAACAGTTTGTGCAAACTACGTATTGGGCACACTTTGTTCATGGTCCTTATCGCAGGATGAAGAAGTTCAGAGGTCAGTACCCACAGTTCATGCCATGCATTATCTCCTATGCTGACTACATACTGGACACACTTTGCTCATAGTCCTCACCACAGGATGAAGAAGTTCAGAGGTCAGTACCCACAGTTCATGCCATGCATTATCTCCCATGCTGACTACATACTGGGCACACTATGCTCATGGTCGTCAGCGTAGGATGAAGAAGTTCAGAGGTCAAACTCTCAGTGATTTCACAGCGTGGACATGTAGCATTCTTTCATTGTTCGTAGAGCTGGTAAGACCTTGTGATTGCTGTGCTCCATGCTAGTCACTGGAAGCTGTTTCAGCAGGACTGAACATCCACAAGCCATGGTGTGTTGCCATGCTGATCCTGACCCCCTGTTGGGGTGATGCCACTGAAGTGGCTGGAGATTGGAGACAGATAAAGGAAAAGGGCCAGAAAGAGACTGGTCTAGTGCTACGACATTCACACAGTATGAGACAGCCACTAAAGGAAAAATTACCAGAAAGAGACTGGTCTAGTGCTACGACATTCACACAGTATGAGACAGCCACTAAAGGAAAAAGGACCAGAAAGAGACTGGTCTAGTGCTGTGATATTCTCATTCCTTTCGCAGACAGATTGTTGACATTGAGCAGATTATGAGAAAACTGTCTGGACCACGCTGCGCAAAAAAAGCCACAAAAAAACAGAACATGTTGTTTTCCCAGGAAATGTGGAAATGAATGGGCATCACGCGTGGTTTTTCTACATCTTTACTGGCATCGAAACGGTTACTTGATGGCAAGCAGTGTTTTTGTCCATTGTCTCTTTTTAGACTTAATTCTTTTGGGCCGAGTTCACACATTACGCACTTCTTTGCTACACATCTTTTGTGTCATTTTTAGTGATTTTAATTTCTTGACTGCTGTTATAAGTATTCTGTACATACTGCATACTAAACAATTCTAGTATGTTCAGAGGCTGTAATATGTATCTCAGCCTTACCACTTACTGGAGAATTTGTCATCAAACTAAAGATGGGAGTGTCCCAACACACTTCACTCAGGTAATGAATTAATTACACATGTACAGGTGTGTACACATGATCAGTGAGACCCAACTGCAGCGTCCTGGAATCCTGTTGGCGTTTGAAGTCCTCCCCCACCCCTCCCCCTTCCCTATGTCATTCATGGTCGAAGGTCGGCTACAGTCCAGTGGCAGGGTGACCACAGGCCATGTAGTGCACACACACTCAGAGCGGGCATTTCTGATGTTGGTTTGCCAGGGAGTTCGGCCAGTGGACAGTTGACTGACATGTCCTGTTGACCTTTACCTGGAATGGATGGGTGAGGAGAAGGCCTGATGTGTGGTGACCTCAGAGGTGGGGGCTGTTGCCAGCATTTACTTCACTCACTTGCCGCATGGAGGGTGGAGTAATGAATGTACACTGGCTTTTGTCTCGGTGCTGTCAACAGAGGGTTATTGCACTTACAATGTGTAGTCATAACGTTCGCTTGGTGCGCTTTGACTGAAGAGTGCTAACTCTCACTAACTCTTGCACATGAAAACATGCTTGTCTGAAGAATCATCAACAACTGGTTGATATGTGGGAACAATAGTGGGTGCTACAGGCCCAGAAATATCAACAACCAAAAAAGACAGAGAGAGGGAGAGAGAGAACGAATTAATGCCAAAGGCTGCCGAGGAATTAGGTTGGAAAGAAATTTGTTTTGGCAGGACTATTGCTACTGTAGTCAGCAGACATCCCTCTATCCCGCTTTTACAACAATTTGGAAGCTACCCCCACCCCATTCCCTCCCCTTGAGCACAAATTTAGAACTTGTGTACACACTTGTTGTAGAAAGTTCAGGCAAACTGTAGTTGAACAGTACAGCTATAGTTTTAGGGTAAACAGGTCTGGGCCTGGCCTGTTTTTCACTGTCTCTGAGTTGTTCACACAGCAGAGTGATCAACATAGAAATTCAGCTTTGCTCAAACAGATAGTAATATCAGAGGGCAATAATTCTCTGGCAGTCAGTGGTTTGCAAATAGGTACAGCTCCAAGTGATACTACATTGCTGAAGTGCTGTGTACAGCACTGAGTGACGTTGAATAGTCGTAGGTGTGTACAACATTCAGTGAGCTTACAGATGTATAAGTGTGTAGAGCACTGACTGCTGTTACAGATGTATAGGTGTTTAGAGAGCTGGAATAGCTCAGTTGGTAGAGCGCCGGACTCGTAATCTTGGTGATCCTGGGGTTGCGGGTTCGAGCCTCCGCCGGGGCGTTTCGGTACAGGGGGATTTTTCCCTCGGAGTTAACATTGGTTCTGACTCCATTTCCCATACAGTCCTTCGAATGAGACTATAAACCGAGGTTCCGTGTGTGAACGCACGCATAACATCTTGCACACACGTAAAATCCCATCACCAACTTTCGGAAGAGTAGGCCAGTTTGGCCGTTGGTATGGATGACACGTTACACATAGCATGCACCCTGCGTGAGAAATGGAAAGAATGAAGGAAGTAAGGAAAATGAGCGATCGATATTGAACGATACTGACTGGATGACACGGGAAACGACTGAATGAAGCGCCGGCTGGCAGCTCTTCAGTCGGCACTACCCTGGTAGGCAGCCCGTTGTGTAAACGAGTGTTGATTGTAAAGCGCTTAGAGCTTGGTCTCTAGCCGAGAATAGGCACTATATAAGTATTCATTATTATTATTATTATTATTAGAGCACTGAGTGTTGTTACAGATGTGTAGGTGTGTACAACGTTCAGTGAGCTTACAGATGTGTAGGTGTGTAGGGCACTGAGTGGTGTTACAGATGTGTAGGTGTGTAGAGTACTGAGTGGTGTTACAGATGTGTAGGTGTGTAGAGTACTGAGTGGTGTTACAGATGTGAAGATGTGTAGAGCACTGAGTGGTGTTACAGATGCGTAGGTGTGTAGAGCTGTGTGGGTGTGATTGAGTAATGACAAAGCTGTGTGGCTGTGTACAGCACTGAGTAATGACAAAGCTGTGTGGCTGTGTACAGCACTGAGTAATGACAAAGCTGTGTGGCTGTGTACAGCGCTGAGTAATGGCAAAGCTGTGTGGCTGTGTACAGCACTGAGTAATGACAAAGCTGTATGGCTGTGTACAGCACTGAGTAATGACAAAGCTGTGTGGCTGTGTACAGCACTGAGTAATGACAAAGCTGTGTGGCTGTGTACAGCGCTGAGTAATGACAAAGCTGTGTGGCTGTGTACAGCGCTGAGTAATGGCAAAGCTGTGTGGCTGTGTACAGCACTGAGTAATGACAAAGCTGTGTGGCTGTGTACAGCGCTGAGTAATGACAAAGCTGTGTGGCTGTGTACAGCACTGAGTAATGACAAAGCTGTGTGGTTGTGTACAACACTGAATAATGACAAAGCTGTGTGGCTGTGTACAGCACTGAGTAATGGCAAAGCTGTGTGGCTGTGTACAGCACTTGAGTAATGACAAAGCTGCATGGCTGTGTACAGCACTGAGTAATGACAAAGCTGTGTGGCTGTGTACAGCAATGAGTAATGACAAAGCTGCATGGCTGTGTACAGCACTGAGTAATGACAAAGCTGTGTGGCTGTGTACAGCACTGAGTAATGACAAAGCTGTGTGGCTGTGTACAGCAACGAGTAATGACAAAGCTGTGTGGCTGTGTACAGCACTTGAGTAATGACAAAGCTGCATGGCCTTGTACAACACTGAATAATGACAAAGCTGAGTGGCTGTGTACAGCAATGAGTAATGACAAAGCTGTGTGGTTGTGTACAGTGCTGGGTAATGACAAAGCTGTGTGGCTGTGTACAGCACTGAGTAATGACAAAGCTGTGTGGTTGTGTACAGCACTGAGTAATGACAAAGCTGTGTGGTTGTGTACAGCGCTGGGTAATGACAAAGCTGTGTGGCTGTGTACAGCACTGAGTAATGACAAAGCTGTGTGGCTGTGTACAGCACAGAGTAATGACAAAGCTGTGTGGTTGTGTACAGCGCTGGGTAATGACAAAGCTGTGTGGCTGTGTACAGCACTGAGTAATGACAAAGCTGTGTGGCTGTGTACAGCACTGAGTAATGACAAAGCTGTGTGGCTGTGTACAGCACTGAGTAATGACAAAGCTGCGTGGCTGTGTACAGCACTGACAACGCTGTGTGGCCTTGGACAGCACTGAGTAATGACAAAAGCTGTGTACAGCACTGAGTAATGAGAAAGCTGTGTACAGCACTGAGTAATGACAAAGCTGTGTACAGCACTGAGTAATGACAAAGCTGTGTACAGCACTGAGTAATGACAAAGCTGTGTGACTGTGCACAGCACTGAGTAATGACAAAGCTGTGTGACTGTGCACAGCACTGAGTAATGACAAAGCTGTGTGGCTGTGTACAGCGCTGAGTAATGACAAAGCTGTGTGACTGTGCACAGCACTGAGTAATGACAAAGCTGTGTGACTGTGCACAGCACTGAGTAATGACAAAGCTGCGTTTCTGTGCACAGCACTGAGTAATGACAAAGCTGTGTGGCTGTGTACAGCACTGAGTAATGACAAAGCTGTGTGGCTGTGTACAGCACTGAGTAATGACAAAGCTGTGTGGCTGTGTATAGCACTTAATAATGACAAAGCTGCGTTTCTGTGTATAGTACTGACAAAGCTGTGTGGCTGTGTACAGCACTGAGTAATGACAAAGCTGCGTGGCTGTGTACAGCACTGAGTAATGATAAAGCTGAGTGGCTTTGTACAGCACTGAGTAATGACAAAGCTGAGTGGCTTTGTACAGCACTGAGTAATGACAAAGCTGTGTGGCTGTGTACAGCACTGAGTAATGACAAAGCTGTATGGCTGTGTACAGCGTTGAGTAATGACAAAGCTGTGTGGCTGTGTACAGCACTGAGTAATGACAAAGTTGTGTGGCTGTGTACAGCACTGAGCAATGACAAAGTTGTGTGGCTGTGTACAGCACTGAGTAATGACAAAGTTGTGTGGCTGTGTACAGCACTGAGCAATGACAAAGTTGTGTACAACACTAACAAAGCTGTGTACAGCGCTGAGTAATGACAAAGCTGCGTGGCTGTGTACAGCACTGAGTAATGACAAAGCTGTGTGGCTGTGTACAGCACTGAGTAATGACAAAGCTGTGTGGCTGTGTACAGCACTGAGTAATGACAAAGCTGTGTGGCTGTGTACAGCACTAAGCAATGACAAAGTTGTATACAACACTGAGAAAGCTGTGTCCAGCACTGTGTGGCTGTGTACAGCGCTGACAAAGCTGTGTGGCTGTGTACAGCACTGACAAAGCTGTGTGGCTGTGTACAGCGCTGACAAAGCTGTGTGGCTGTGTACAGCGCTGACAAAGCTGTGTGGCTGTGTACAGCGCTGACAAAGCTGTGTGGCTGTGTACAGCGCTGACAAAGCTGTGTGGCTGTGTACAGAGCTGACAAAGCTGTGTGGCTGTGTACAGCACTGACAAAGCTGTGTGGCTGTGTACAGCACTGACAAAGCTGTGTGGCTGTGTACAGCACTGACAAAGCTGTGTGGCTGTGTACAGCGCTGACAAAGCTGTGTGGCTGTGTACAGCGCTGACAAAGCTTTTTGGCTGTATACAGCTCTGACAAAGCTGTGTGGCTGTGTACAGCACTGACAAAGCTTTTTGGCTGTATACAGCGCTGACCAAGACGGAGCGTCGGCTGACCCAGGAGCTGCTGGGTACGGTGCTGTTCCAGTCGGAGCAGGAGCTCCACTGGCAGATGGAGGAGTGGGACCAGGCCCTGGCCAAACTGGACACACACATGCAGGACGTGGTCAGTCACCTGGACATAGGGGAGGGAGGGGGAGGGGGAGGCAGAGAGGGGTGGGACCAGGCCCTGGCCAAACTGGACACACACAATGCAGGACGTGGTCAGTCACCTGGACATAGGGGAGGGAGGGGGAGGCAGAGAGAGGAGTGGGACCAGGCCCTGGCCAAACTGGACACACACATGCAGAACGTGGTCAGTCACCTGGATATGGGGAAGGGAGGGGGAGGCAGATGGAGGAGTGGGACCAGGCCCTGGCCAAACTGGACACACACGTGCAGGACATGGTCAGTCAGCTGGACGTGGGGGAGGGAGGGGGAGGCAGAGGGGGGGTAGGACCAGGCCCTGGCCAAACTGGACACACACATGTAGGACGTGGTCAGTCAGCTGGACGTGGGGGAGGCAGAGGGGGGTGGGACCAGGCTAGGGGAGGGAGGGGGAGGCAGAGAGGGGTGGGACCAGGCCCTGGCCAAACTGGACACACACAAGCTAGTCTAGGCTGATGTTGGAACTTTACTATAGCGATCGTTCACTTCGTCACCATTTTATGAAATTTACAGGATGAATACTTCGTTAAATGCTTTTTTAATTAAGAGGATGACACACGCTGTCCGAGTTTGTTTTCATAATGAAAATAAGAAAACAAAACTGGACTCTATGATGTTGCGAATGTTGCAAAAGTGCGAAGGTGCGTAGTAATCGCTCATGCGTTGACCCCGGCTAACCTGAATTCAGCGAATCAGACATCGAGAAACACAAGCTAGCACGAACTAAGCAGACGACAGTTCATACGATGCTCGTATGATGGATAAATTGCAATAATTTACTCAGTAAGGTATTTAACACTTGTAATTATCAGTGTATGTGTGTGTATTTGTTTCTGTTTCTGTGAGAACACGCTGCACCATCCAGACAGACTGGCGTTGGCAGCGGGATGCTGGCATGCACAGTGGTAGTGGCCATTCTACTGACGAGCAGGGGCGTTGGGCTAGGTTGAACAATAAACGCGTACTGGCGTGGCATTCCGTTGACGTCATGAACTAACCCATGTGAAATGGAAGAGTCCTAAACTGGAACGACCCACATGGCTTACTTTTCGTTTAACGTACGTTTTGAGACAATGGCTTGGCAATTAGATAGCAAGCACAGCGTTGTTTTCTTTTTGTGTGTGTGCCTTCGATGGAAAGAATCGGTTTTTTTTTAAAGTCCCCATTCTGTGAATTGTGTTGCAAGTAGCCAGAGTGGACGATCAAAGCTTATTATCAAGCTGGTTCCAGTCTCCAACACCAAGTAGTGTGTGTGTGTGTGTGTGTGTGTGTGTGTGTGTGAGTGTGTGTGTGTGTGTGTGTGTGTGTGTGTGTGTGTGCGTGTGTGAGAGAGAGAGAGAGAGAGAGAGAGAGAGAGAGAGTTTTAATGCCCTGGCCACTCGTTTTTATGCTGAAAGATTTCTTTTGTTGAACTTTTCAAGGTTTTATTATAAGTGCATTTTAACTGTGCATGTACAATGTAGATTATGGGGATGCAAAATGTCAGGGGAGCAGGAGGGGGGGGGGGGGGAGGGGGGGGGGGGGGGGGGGGGGGGGAGAAGTGCTCAGATGTGCGAGGGTGTGTGTTGCACACACCATGTATACTTTTTGAAACAGTGTATACTGCCTACAATGTAAGCACATATTAAATTGTTTTAATAGCATAATTTTATTACGTGTGTGTGTGTTGTGTGTGTGTGTGTGTGTGTGTGTGTGTGTGTGTGTGTGTGTGTGCGTGTGTGTGTGTGCATGCGCGCGCGTGCGTGCATGCGTGCGTGTGTGTGTGTGTGTGTGTGTGTGTGTGTGTGTGTGTGTTGTGTGTGTATATGTCTGTGTGTGTCTGTGTGTGAACACACACTCTCTCTCTCTCTTCCTCTCTCTCTCTCCTCTCTCTCTCTCTCCTTCTTCTCTCTCTCTCTCTCTCTCTCTCTCTCTCTCTCTCTCTCTCTCTTTCGATGTGTATGTATGTGTGTTGAGATGGGCAGAGTAGGACCAATAGGATATTACAGAAGTATGCTCATTATCATAATGCAAATATAATTTTCCTACTTCAGACTCTGTATACTTAACCCGAGGGCAACCAGGTTCAAGTCGCCCCAAACACATCTACAAAAGATGAACCCCAGCACAACGGCGAACGACTTTTCCGTGTCAAAGAGCCGGAATGTTCCGAGGAATTTCAAGGACGCCTGCCTGTCATCCCTGAAGAAAAAACTACAGCAGGACACAACAACGTGTCGCCATGGACTACAATGTGTGCACCTGTTGCTGAGGAGTCAAGCATGCAAGCAACAGATCATACAGAAACTATTATACTTCAGGATCATGCATGTTGTTTGAGTGTTTCACCAGAAATATTGAATGTGAACTGGAATCTATGCGTTTTCTGTCAAACTGACAAAGAGGAAAAGTGATTGATCCATCACATGGAAGCAAATTTAGTAAGAAGTCAGGTGTAGCGACAGGATATAAAAATACAGTCGAAAACATTTTCAAACTTCACGCACTTGGCAGACTGACCCTTCCAATCAGAAAACAGCTTCTGATATGCTTACTACATGTGAAGCAAACAAAGCTGTGTGGCACAGAACTTGTCGAAATAAAATAGATAACCAAAAGGTAGAACGTGCAATGAAGGCAGCTCAGAAACGTGAACATAAACAGGAGCATTACAAAAGTCCAGTTAAAACTCGAAAGATGTCGGGGCAGAGTCTTGAAAGAACACAAAGCTGTTTTTTCTGTGGAGAAGATGATCGATCAGGACAGTTGTCGCTCATTTTCTGTTGATAAAACGATACGTGAGTATGCAGAGATTCTGCAAGACAGAGTACTTCTCGGAAAACTTTCAGAAGGGGGCATGCATACACTGGATGCTAAGTACCATTCCAAATGTAAGCTTGCTTTACACAACCGCTACAGACTGCATCTAAGGAAACAGAGTAGTAGCAATGCTCCCACTGACCGGATTCTTGAAGCTACAGTTCTCAGTGAACTTGTTTTCTTCATTGAAGAAGAGAGAAACAATTCAGATCTTTCATTTTTCAAATTGTCCGAACTCTGCAAAATGTATGACAACAGAATGCTTGATCTGGATCCAGTATATGATAGAAAGGTCAATCCAACCAGACTGAAAGAAAGACTTCTTAGTCAAATTCCAGATCTGCAAGCACAGAGGCAGGGAAAGGAAGTTGTTCTGCTCTTTGATGCTGACATGAGCAACATAGTCAGTGCTGCCACTCAAGCTGATGATAATGCTGTGCACATTGCACGAGCTGAACAAATTGTGCGCAGAGACATTCTCTCAAAAGAATACAGTTTTGATGGCACATTTACTTCAGAGGCAGCAGAAACTGTAGTTCCACCTAGTCTTCGTGCTTTTATTGGCATGGCTATGCATGGAGGTCAGTTTGAAGCTGAAAGTGCCCACAATGGTGCAAAATTAAAATCCGTTTTGTCTGTCTCAGAGCTAATGATGTTCAATACAAAAAAGAAAGATGTTGGAAACAAGATTCACTCTTCTTCAAAACAATATCACCCCAAACCACGAGAAACACCACTGGCTATCTACATTAGCCTGATGATATACTTCCGGACAAGGCAGAGGGAAACAATCGATAAACTGTCTGAACTGGGTCTGTGTATCTCCTACAGCAGAACGATGGAAATTGTCACTCAGCTTGGTAACTCTGTGTCTTCAAGGTTTGAGGAGGAGCAGTGTGTGTGTCCACCAAAGCTGAATGAAGGACTCTTCACTGTTGGGGCTGTGGATAATCTTGACCACAACACATCGTCTCTGTGGTCCAAAGACTCTTTTCACGGCACTGCCATCTCTCTTGTGCAGCTTCCAACAGTCAACAATCCTGGCAAACCAAGAGAAACACCTCTGATCATTCCCAGAGCAAGCAAAAAGGTCACCTTGCTGCCTGCAGAATACACTGATCTCCCAGAAGCTAGCCTCACCAGAGACTGTTATGCACCGGAAACCGTTGGTGATCCGAAGGCTCAGTCTGATGCCCTTATGACTTCTATGGCAAAGGAAAACGAGTGGTTATCAAATGTTTGAAGCTTTGGTAAGTAAAGACAGTCTTGATGCGGAAGACTTCATTTCATGGGCTGCGTTTCATGCTAGCACACAGCAAGTGGAAAGACCTGTCTCCAAAATAGCTCTGCTGCCACTTTTCACAGAGAAAGCACAGTCAGCTGTCATGATACTTCACGCCATGAACCTCATCAGGGTAGCCATACAGAGACTAAATCAATATGGGTTTTGAAATGTTATCGTAATTTAGGATATTTTCATAGATGCTTAATACATTTAGAATAGTATATAATAGCCATCAAAACATTTCCGATCGCATGTGTCATTTTCTAAGTCAAAAGACGACACCAAAAGCTGCTTTGTGTACCAAATTTGACGAAATCATACCAAACAGAACAATAGTTTCGACATCAAAATAAATTGCATAAAATTCCAATGATGCACAAAATGTTGCGTAGTATATACTTTAAAAGATTACATGTTATTACCATATTGCACAAATGGTTCCTATACACCATTTATAGCATGTCACAATTACATAGTGTACTATTTGTTGTAAAAACTCGGATTGTTTTCTCATAACTTAGGATATTTCAATACAAGCTTAATAAGTTTTGAGCAGTATACATTTAACCTTCAAAACGTAGTCCGATCACGTGTGTCATCCTCTTAATCGAAAGAGGGCATCAAAAGCTACGTGTGTGCCAAATTTCATGAAATGGTAACGATCTGAACGATGATTCCCACATCAGCCTAGACTATGCAGGACGTGGTCAGTCAGCTGGACGTGGGGGAGGGAGGGGGAGGCAGAGAGGGGGGTGGGACCAGGCTAGGGGAGGGAGGGGGAGGCAGAGAGAGGGGTGGACCAGGCCCTGGCCAAACTGGACACGCACATGCAGGACGTGGTCAGTCAGCTGGACATGGGGGAGGGAGGGGGAGGCAGAGAGGGGTGGGACCAGGCCCTGGCCAAACTGGACACGCACATGCAGACGTGGTCAGTCAGCTGGACATGGGGGAGGAGGGGAGGCAGAGAGGGTGGGACCAGGCCCTGGCCAAACTGGACACGCACATGCAGGACGTGGTCAGTCACTGGACGTGGGGGAGGGAGGGGGAGGCAGAGAGGAGGGTGGGACCAGGCCCTGGCCAAACTGGACACGCACATGCAGGACGTGGTCAGTCACTTGGAGGTGGGGGGTGTAGAGAGGGGGGTGGGAGGGGGCTGTGTGGACTTGCAGAGGGAAGGTGGGTGTGAGACGTATGGTCAGTCGGCTCACCTGTGCAGGACACTGGGGGGCGCTGTGGACACACAGGCAGGGGAGGTGGGTGTGAGACGTATGGTCAGTCGGCTCACCTGTGCAGGACACTGGGGGGCGCTGTGGACACACAGGCAGGGAGGTGGGTGTGAGACGTCTGGTCAGTCGGCTCACCTGTGCAGGACACTGGGGGGCGCTGTGGTCACACAGGCAGGGGAGGTGGGTGTGAGACATCTAATCAGCTTACCATTGGAGGATAGCATCCTGAGGAAGGGAAGGGAGAGGGAGGGAGGGTTGTGAGTGGACAGACCAAGGGCAGGGCAAAGGTCAGGGTGGTGCAGGTGGTGGGTCAGTCCCTCCTTGTGGATGGACACCTGGGGGACTGTGAGTGTACAGACCAAGGACAGGGCAAAGGTCGGGGTGGTGGGTCAGTGCCTTTGTGGATGGACACCTGGGGGACTGTGAGCGTACAGGCTTAGGGAAGGGCAAAGGTCGGGGTGGTGGGTCAGTCCCTTTGTGGATGGACACCTGGGGGACTGTGAGCATACAGGCTTAGGACAGGGCAAAGGTCGGGGTGGTGGGTCAGTCCCTTTGTGGATGGACACCTGGGGGACTGTGAGCATACAGGCTTAGGACAGGGCAAAGGTCGGGGTGGTGGGTCAGTCCCTTTGTGGATGGACACCTGGGGGACTGTGAGCATACAGGCTTAGGACAGGGCAAAGAGCAGGGTGGTGGGTTAGTCCCTCCTTTGTGGATGGACACCTGGGGGACTGTGAGTGTACAGGCTTAGGGCAGGGCAAAGGTCGGGTGGTGGGTCAGTCCCTTTGTGGATGGACACCTGGGGGACTGTGAGCGTACAGGCTTAGGGCAGGGCAAAGGTCGGGATGGTGGGTCAGTCCCTTTGTGGATGGACACCTGGGGGACTGTGAGTGTACAGGCTTAGGGAAGGGCAAAGGTCGGGATGGTGGGTCAGTGCCTTTGTGGATGGACACCTGGGGGACTGTGAGCGTACAGGCATAGGGAAGGGCAAAGGTCGGGATGGTGGGTCAGTGCCTTTGTGGATGGACACCTGGGGGACTGTGAGCGTACAGGCTTAGGGCAGGGCAAAGGTCGGGATGGTGGGTCAGTCCCTTTGTGGATGGACACCTGGGGGACTGTGAGCGTACAGGCTTAGGGCAGGGCAAAGGTCGGGATGGTGGGTCAGTCCCTTTGTGGATGGACACCTGGGGGACTGTGAGCGTACAGGCTTAGGGCAGGGCAAAGGTCGGGATGGTGGGTCAGTCCCTTTGTGGATGGACACCTAGGGGACTGTGAGTGTACAGGCTTAGGGCAGGAGGGAGGCAGGGATGGGAGGAAATGGATGCCACACGTCATTTTTAGCCATGTCGGTCAGTTCTTGTGGTTTTTTGACCATGGTAGTATGTGCGCCTGCATGCTTGGGTGCATGTACGTATATGAATCTTTACTGATTCTTTCATAACTTTACAGAGTGCAGTGGTATATCAGACAGGGATAGATCCACAGGGTCAGTGGTGTGACTGATAGTACCTTCATTGTTACAGAGTGCCATGGTATATCAGACAGGGATAGATCCACAGGGTCAGTGGTGTGACTGATAGTACCTTCATTGTTACAGAATGCTGTGGTATATCAGACAGGGATAGATCCACAGGGTCAGTGGTGTGACTGATAGTACCTTCATTGTTACAGAATGCTGTGGTATATCAGACAGAGATAGATCCACAGGGTCAGTGGTGTGACTAATTGTACCTTCATTGTTACAGAATGCTGTGGTATATCAGACAGGGATAGATCCACAGGGTCAGTGGTGTGACTGATAGTACCTTCATTGTTACAGAATGCTGTGGTACATCAAACAGGGATAGATCCACAGGGTCAGTGGTGTGACTGATAGTACCCTCATTGTTGCAGAATGCTGTGGTACATCAGACAGAGATAGATCCACAGGGTCAGTGGTGTGACTGATAGTACCTTCATTGTTACAGAATGCTGTGGTATATCAGACAGGGATAGATCCAAAGGGTCAGGGTGTGACTGATAGTACCTTCATTATTTGTTACAGAATGCTGTGGTATATCAGACAGGGATAGATCCACAGGGTCAATGGTGTGACTGATAGTACCTTCATTGTTACAGAATGCTGTGGTATATCAGACAGGGATAGATCCACAGGGTCAGTGGTGTGACTGATAGTACCGTCATTGTTACAGAATGCTGTGGTATATCAGACAGGGATAGATCCACAGGGTCAGTGGTGTGACTGATAGTACCTTCATTGTTACAGAATGCTGTGGTATATCAGACAGGGATAGATCCACAGGGTCCGTGGTGTGACTGATACCTTCATTGTATGTTACAGAATGCTGTGGTATATCAGACAGGGATAGATCCACAGGTCAGTGGTGTGACTGATAGTACCTTCATTGTTACAGAATACTGTGGTATATCAGACAGGGATAGATCCACAGGGTCAGTGGTGTGACTGATAGTACCTTCATTGTTCCAGAATGCTGTGGTATATCAGACATGGATAGATCCACAAGGTCAGGGTATGACTGATAGTACCTTCATTGTTACAGAATGCTGTGGTACATCAGACAGGGATAGATCCACAGGGTCAGGGTGTGACTGATAGTACCTTCATTGTTACAGAATGCTGTGGTATATTAGACAGGGATAGATCCACAGGGTCAGTGGTGTGACTGATAGTACCTTCATTGTTACAGAATGCTGTGGTACATCAGACAGAGATAGATCCACAGGGTCAGTGGTGTGACTGATAGTACCTTCATTGTATGTTACAGAATGCTGTGGTATATCAGACAGGGATAGATCCAAAGGGTCAGGGTGTGACTGATAGTACCTTCATTGTTTGTTACAGAATGCTGTGGTATATCAGACAGGGATAGATCCACAGGGTCAATGGTGTGACTGATAGTACCTTCATTGTTACAGAATGCTGTGGTATATCAGACAGGGATAGATCCACAGGGTCAGTGGTGTGACTGATACCTTCATTGTTTGTTACAGAATGCTGTGGTATATCAGACAGGGATAGATCCACCGGGTCAGTGGTGTGACTGATAGTACCTTCATTGTTACAGAATGCTGTGGTATATCAGACAGGGATAGATCCACAGGGTCAGTGGTATGACTGATAGTACCTTCATTGTTACAGAATGCTGTGGTATATCAGACAGGGATAGATCCACAGGGTCAGTGGTGTGACTGATACCTTCATTGTTACAGAATGCTGTGGTATATCAGACAGGGATAGATCCACAGGGTCAGGGTGTGACTGATAGTACCTTCATTGTTACAGAATGCTGTGGTACATCAGACAGGGATAGATCCACAGGGTCAATGGTGTGACTGATAGTACCTTCATTGTTACAGAATACTGTGGTATATCAGACAGGGATAGATCCACCGGGTCAGTGGTGTGACTGATAGTACCTTCATTGTTACAGAATGCTGTGGTATATCAGACAGGGATAGATCCACAGGGTCAGTGGTGTGACTGATACCTTCATTGTTACAGAATGCTGTGGTATATCAGATAGGGATAGATCCACAGGGTCAGTGGTGTGACTGATAGTACCTTCATTGTATGTTACAGAATGCTGTGGTATATCAGACAGGGATAGATCCACAGGGTCAGGGTGTGACTGATAGTACCTTCATTGTTACAGAATGCTGTGGTACATCAGACAGGGATAGATCCACAGGGTCAATGGTGTGACTGATAGTACCTTCATTGTTACAGAATACTGTGGTATATCAGACAGGGATAGATCCACAGGGTCAGGGTGTGACTGATAGTACCTTCATTGTTACAGAATGCTGTGGTATATCAGACAGGGATAGATCCAAAGGGTCAGGGTGCGACTGATAGTACCTTCATTGTTGCAGAATGCTGTGGTATATCAGACAGGGATAGATCCACAGGGTCAATGGTGTGACTGATACCTTCATTGTTACAGAATACTGTGGTATATCAGACAGGGATAGATCCACAGGGTCAGTGGTGTGACTGATAGTACCGTCATTGTTACAGAATGCTGTGGTATATCAGACAGGGATAGATCCACAGGGTCGATAGTGTGACTGATAGTACATTCATTGTTACAGAATGCTGTGGTATATCAGACAGAGATAGATCCACAGGGTCAGTGGTGTGGCTGATAGTACCTTCATTGTTACAGAGTGCAGTGGTATATCAGATGGGATAGATCCAAAGGGTCAGGGTGTGACTGATAGTACCTTCATTGTTACAGAATACTGTGGTATATCAGACAGAGATAGATCCACAGGGTCAGTGGTGTGACTGATAGTACCTTCATTGTTTGTTACAGAATGCTGTGGTATATCAGACAGAGATAGATCCACAGGGTCAGTGGTGTGACTGATACCTTCATTGTTACAGAATGCTGTGGTATATCAGACAGGGATAGATCCAAAGGGTCAGGGTTTGACTGATAGTACCTTCATTATTTGTTACAGAATGCTGTGGTATATCAGACAGGGATAGATCCACAGGGTCAATGGTGTGACTGATAGTACCTTCATTGTTACAGAATGCTGTGGTATATCAGACAGGATAGATCCACAGGGTCAGTGGTGTGACTGATAGTACCTTCATTGTTACAGAATGCTGTGATATATCAGACAGGGATAGATCCACAGGGTCAGTGGTGTGACTGATAGTACCTTCATTGTTACAGAATGCTGTGGTATATCAGACAGGGATAGATCCACAGGGTCAGTGGTGTGACTGATAGTACCTTCATTGTTACAGAATGCTGTGGTATATCAGACAGGGATAGATCCACAGGGTCAGTGGTGTGACTGATACCTTCATTGTTACAGAATGCTGTGGTACATCAGACAGGGATAGATCCACCGGGTCAGTGGTGTGACTGATAGTACCTTCATTGTTACAGAATGCTGTGGTATATCAGACAGAGATAGATCCACAGGGTCATGTCAGTGGTGTGACTGATAGTACCTTCATTGTTACAGAATGCTGTGGTATATCAGACAGGGATAGATCCACAGGGTCGATGGTGTGACTGATAGTACCGACATGTTTGTTACAGAATGCTGTGGTATATCAGACAGAGATAGATCCACAGGGTCAGTTGTGTAACTGATACATTCATTGTTTCTTACAGAATGCTGTGGTAATCAGAGATAGATCCACAGGGTCAGTGGTGTAACTGATACATTCATTGTTTGTTACAGAATGCTGTGGTGCAAAAGGCAGTGATCGATCCAGTCAGAAAGTGAGTCCTTTATGCTTTGCCTTGGTTGTCAAGTGTGGAGTCAGCTAACAAGCAAGTTTGTTTTGTTGTTTTTTTCTGTGTGTCGGGATGTTGAAATGTTTGTCAGGGGGTGAATCAGAGAGAAGGAGACAGAAAGGACAGAGAAAAAGTATGCTGTGACAATGGAGCAGCTAGGTGATGCACATTGCTGACTACTTCTTCTTCTTCTGTGTACGCAGGCTGATACTCCTGCAGACACCCCCTGTATAGAAAGGCAAGGATTAATGCCTTCTACCCAACAAAAGGAGTGGAGTGTTGTGTGTATGACCTTTTCTTATCCCGCCATTAAGGCAGCCATACTCCATCTTCATGGAAGTTGCTGACTACTGTTGTTGGGAGGTCATTGTCTGGCTGGACCAGACATCACAGGTGTTCTTTTCCTGACATCAGCTGTCAGTACTTTGCTCTGGTCTCCCCAGGTAGTGTCATAGTATGTCAGTACTTTGGTCTGGTCTCCCCAGGTAGTGTCATAGTATGTCAGTACTTTGGTCTGGTCTCCCCAGGTAGTGTCATAGTATGTCAGTACTTTGGTCTGGTCTCCCCAGGTAGTGTCATAGTATGTCAGTACTTTGGTCTGGTCTCCCCAGGTAACGTCGCAGTATGTCAGTACTTTGGTCTGGTCTCCCCAGGTAACGTCGCAGTATGTCAGTACTTTGGTCTGGTCTCCCCAGGTAGTGTCATAGTATGTCAGTACTTTGGTCTGGTCTCCCCAGGTAACGTCGCAGTATGTCAGTACTTTGGTCTGGTCTCCCCAGGTAGTGTCATAGTATGTCAGTACTTTGGTCTGGTCTCCCCAGGTAACGTCGCAGTGTGTCAGTACTTTGGTCTGGTCTCCCCAGGTAACGTCGCAGTATGTCAGTACTTTGGTCTGGTCTCCCCAGGTAGTGTCATAGTATGTCAGTGCTTTGCTCTGGCTGGTCTCCCCAGTTAGTGTCATAGTATGTCAGTGCTTTGGTCTGGTCTCCCCAGGTAGTGTCATAGTATGTCAGTACTTTGGTCTGGTCTCCCCAGGTAGTGTCATAGTATGTCAGTACTTTGGTCTGGTCTCCCCAGGTAACGTCGCAGTATGTCAGTACTTTGGTCTGGTCTCCCCAGGTAGTGTCATAGTATGTCAGTACTTTGGTCTGGTCTCCCCAGGTAGTGTCATAGTATGTCAGTACTTTGGTCTGGTCTCCCCAGGTAGTGTCGCAGTATGTCAGTACTTTGGTCTGGTCTCCCCAGGTAGTGTCGCAGTATGTCAGTACTTTGGTCTGGTCTCCCCAGGTAGTGTCATAGTATGTCAGTACTTTGGTCTGGTCTCCCCAGGTAGTGTCATAGTATGTCAGTACTTTGGTCTTGTCTCCCCAGGTAACGTCGCAGTATGTCAGTACTTTGGTCTGGTCTCCCCAGGTAGTGTCGCAGTATGTCAGTACTTTGGTCTGGTCTCCCCAGGTAGTGTCATAGTATGTCAGTGCTTTGGTCTGGTCTCCCCAGGTAGCATCCTTTTGCTCCACTTCTCTGTGGCATTATGTCAGTACTTTGGTCTGGTCTCCCAGGTAGCATCCTTTTGCTTCACTTCTCTGTGGCATTATGTCAGTACTTTGGTCTGGTCTCCCAGGTAGCATCCTTTTGCTCCACTTCTCTGTGGCATTATGTCAGTACTTTGGTCTGGTCTCCCCAGGTAGCATCCTTTTGCTCCACTTCTCTGTGGCATTATGTCAGTACTTTGGTCTGGTCTCCCCAGGTAGCGTCGCAGTATGTCAGTACTTTGGTCTGGTCTCCCCAGGTAGTGTCATAGTATGTCAGTACTTTGGTCTGGTCTCCCAGGTAGTGTCATAGTATGTCAGTGCTTTGGTCTGGTCTCCCCAGGTAGTGTCATAGTATGTCAGTACTTTGGTCTGGTCTCCCCAGGTAGTGTCATAGTATGTCAGTGCTTTGGTCTGGTCTCCCCAGGTAGTGTCATAGTATGTCAGTACTTTGGTCTGGTCTCCCCAGGTAGTGTCATAGTATGTCAGTGCTTTGGTCTGGTCTCCCCAGGTAGTGTCATAGTATGTCAGTACTTTGGTCTGGTCTCCCAGGTAGCATCGCAGTATGTCAGTACTTTGGTCTGGTCTCCCCAGGTAACGTCGCAGTATGTCAGTACTTTGGTCTGGTCTCCCCAGGTAGTGTCATAGTATGTCAGTACTTTGGTCTGGTCTCCCCAGGTAGTGTCATAGTATGTCAGTACTTTGGTCTGGTCTCCCCAGGTAACGTCACAGTATGTCAGTACTTTGGTCTGGTCTCCCCAGGTAACGTCGCAGTATGTCAGTACTTTGGTCTGGTTCCCCAGGTAGTGTCATAGTATGTCAGTACTTTGGTCTGGTCTCCCCAGGTAGTGTCATAGTATGTCAGTACTTTGGTCTGGTCTCCCCAGGTAACGTCGCAGTATGTCAGTACTTTGGTCTGGTCTCCCCAGGTAGTGTCATAGTATGTCAGTACTTTGGTCTGGTCTCCCCAGGTAGTGTCATAGTATGTCAGTACTTTGGTCTGGTCTCCCCAGGTAGTGTCATAGTATGTCAGTACTTTGGTCTGGTCTCCCCAGGTATTGTCATAGTATGTCAGTACTTTGGTCTGGTCTCCCCAGGTAACGTCGCAGTATGTCAGTACTTTGGTCTGGTCTCCCCAGGTAGCGTCCTTTTGCTCCACTTCTCTGTGGCATTATGTCAGTACTTTGGTCTGGTCTCCCCAGGTCCTTTTGCTCCACTTCTTTGTGGCATTATGTCAGTACTTTGGTCTGGTCTCCCCAGGTAGCGTTCTTTTGCTCCACTTCTCTGTGGCATTATGTCAGTACTTTGGTCTGGTCTCCCCAGGTAGCATCCTTTTGCTCCACTTCTCTGTGGCAATATGTCAGTACTTTGGTCTGGTCTCCCCAGGTAGCGTTCTTTTGTTCCACTTCTCTGTGGCAATATCGCCAGGTAGCGTTCTTTTGCTCCACTTATCTGTGGCAATATTTCCAGGTATCGTTCTTTTGCTCCACTTCTCTGTGGCAATATTTCCAGGTAGCGTCCTTTTGCTCCACTTCTCTGTAGCAGTATCGCCGCAAATCGGAACCTGGGTAGGTCATCATTGTTATGGTGAAGAGTATTGAATGTAGGTCATTGTTATGGTGAAGAGTATTGAATGTATCTAATGAACAGACATTAGGTCATTATTGTTATGGTGAAGAGTAGTGAATGTATCTAATGAACAGACATTAGGTCATTATTGTTATGGTGAAGAGTATTGAATGTATCTAATCAACAGACATTAGGTCATTATTGTTATGGTGAAGAGAAGTGAATGTATCTAATGAACAGACATTAGGTCATTATTGTTATGGTGAAGAGTAGTGAATGTATCTAATCAACAGACATTAGGTCATTATTGTTATGGTGAAGAGTAGTGAATGTATCTAATGAACAGACATTAGGTCATTATTGTTATGGTGAAGAGTAGTGAATGTATCTAATCAACAGACATTTGCAAACAACAAAGGCATGCATACACAGTAAATAAGCGTGAACAAACAGCAACACACAAACGCATCCCACCATCAAATGACCACACCACATCTCTATGACGTAGCCCTGCATCCCACCATCAAATGACCACACCACATCTCTATGACGTAGCCCAGCATCCCACCATCAAATGACCACACCACATCTCTATGACGTAGCCCAGCATCCCACCATCAAATGACCACACCACATCTCTATGACGTAGCCCTGCATCCCACCATCAAATGACCACACCACATCTCTATGACGTAGCCCTGCATCCCACCATCAAATGACCGCACCACATCTCTATGACGCAGCCCAGCATCCCACCATCAAATGACCACACCACGTCTCTATGATGCAGCCCAGCATCCCACCATCAAATGACCACACCACGTCTCTGTGACGTAGTCCTGCATCCTACCATCAGATGACAGCACCACATCTAACTCTTCTGCTACATTGTCCAGCATTCTCTTTCCCTCTGTCCACCTGTCATCCACTTCCAAAACACAATGATTGATAATAAATTAACCTACAGATGAAAACCTGTAACCAGTATATCCACATCACCATTCCAAACAACACTAGCATAATAGCATTTAATCAGAAGAGAAAAGTTCTCTGGTTTGATTCCAAAGAGAGCAGAGGGGCAGGGTTTCTAGTTAATGTGTGAGCTTGGTCCAAAGGAAAAGGGGCTGATGGGCAAAGAACCATTGATGATGAATGTTAGTTCAGCAGACAAAGCTGCAAACTGCTTTGCTTTTGGCATAGATTGCTATGACTTTCTTGACCATACTATACCCCTATGTTTTGTGACAAAACGCTACACCCAAAAATGAAAATTGAAAAAAAAAAACCCTTCATGGATGTAGCGGTACCGTGTTGGTGTTTCAGGTTGAACACCATTTTCCCCAACATCCAGGCAGCAGTGAAACGCAGAGAGCAGTCTTTACAGGTGATGAGTAGTGACACACAGAGCAGGCTTTACAGGTGATGAGTAGAGAGGGAGATGGGAGCAGTCTTTACAGGTGATGAGTAGTGACACACAGAGCAGTCTTTACAGGTGATGAGTAGAGAGGGAGATGGGAGCAGTCTTTACAGGTGATGAGTAGTGACACACAGAGCAGTCTTTACAGGTGATGAGTAGAGAGGGAGATGGAAGCAGTCTTTACAGGTGATGAGTAGTGAAACGCAGAGAGCAGTCTTTACAGGTGATGAGTAGAGAGGGAGATGGGAGCAGTCTTTACAGGTGATGAGTAGTGAAACGCAGAGAGCAGTCTTTACAGGTGATGAGTAGTGAAACACAGAGAGCAGTCTTTACAGGTGATGAGTAGTGAAACACAGAGAGCAGTCTTTACAGGTGATGAGTGGTGAAACAGAGAGCAGTCTTAACAGGTGATGAGTAGTGAAACGCAGGGAGCAGTCTTTACAGGTGATGAGTAGTGAAACACAGAGAGCAGTCTTTACAGGTGATGAGTAGTGAAACGCAGAGAGCAGTCTTTACAGGTGATGAGTAGTGACACGCAGAGAGCAGTCTTTACAGGTGATAAGTAGAGAGAGAGATGGGAGCAGTCTTTACAGGTGATGAGTAGTGAAACACAGAGAGCAGTCTTTACAGGTGATGAGTAGTGACACACAGAGCAGTCTTTACAGATGATGAGTAGAGAGGGAGATGGGAGCAGTCTTTACAGGTGATGAGTAGTGAAACACAGAGAGCAGTCTTTCCAGGTGATGAGTAGTGACACGCAGAGAGCAGTCTTTACAGGTGATGAGTAGTGAAACGCACAGAGCAGTCTTTACAGGTGATGAGTAGTGACACGCAGAGAGCAGTCTTTACAGGTGATGAGTAGTGACACAGAGAGCAGTGTTTACAGGTGATGAGTAGTGACACAGAGAGCAGTCTTTACACGTGATGAGTAGTGAAACGCAGAGAGCAGTCTTTACAGGTGATGAGTAGTGACACAGAGAGAGCAGTCTTTACAGGTGATGAGTAGTGAAACGCACAGAGCAGTCTTTACAGGTGATGAGTAGTGACACAGAGAGCAGTCTTTACAGGTGATGAGTAGAGAAACACAGAGAGCAGTCTTTACAGGTGATGAGTAGTGAAACACAGAGAGCAGTCTTTACAGGTGATGAGTAGAGAAACACAGGGAGCAGTCTTTACGGGTGATGAGTAGTGACACGCAGAGAGCAGTCTTTACAGGTGATGAGTAGTGAAACGCAGAGAGCAGTCTTTACAGGTGATGAGTAGTGAAATGCATGGAGCAGTCTTTACAGGTGATGAGTAGTGACACACAGGGAGCAGTCTTTACAGGTGATGAGTAGTGACACGCAGGGAGTAGTCTTTACAGGTGATGAGTAGTGAAACGCAGAGAGCAGTCTTTACAGGTGATGAGTAGTGACACGCATGGAGCAATCTTTACAGGTGATGAGTAGTGAAACACAGAGAGCAGTGTTTACAGGTGATGAGTAGTGAAACACAGAGAGCAGTCTTTACAGGTGATGAGTAGTGACACGCAGAGAGCAGTCTTTACAGGTGATGAGTAGAGAGGGAGATGGGAGCAGTCTTTACAGGTGATGAGTAGTGAAACACAATGAGCAGTCTTTACAGGTGATGAGTAGTGAAACACAGAGAGCAGTCTTTACAGGTGATGAGTAGAGAAACACAGAGAGCAGTCTTTACAGGTGATAAGTAGTGAAACACAGAGAGCAGTCTTTACAGGTGATGAGTAGTGAAACACAGAGAGCAGTCTTTACAGGTGATAAGTAGTTAAACACAGAGAGCAGTCTTTACAGGTGATGAGTTGTGAAACACAGAGAGCAGTCTTTACAGGTGATGAGTAGTGACACGCAGAGAGCAGTCTTTACAGGTGATGAGTAGAGAGGGAGATGGGAGCAGTCTTTACAGGTGATGAGTAGTGAAACACAGTGAGCAGTCTTTACAGGTGATGAGTAGTGAAACACAGAGAGCAGTCTTTACAGGTGATGAGTAGAGAAACACAGAGAGCAGTCTTTACAGGTGATGAGTAGAGAAACACAGAGAGCAGTCTTTACAGGTGATAAGTAGTGAAACACAGAGAGCAGTCTTTACAGGTGATGAGTAGAGAAACACAGAGAGCAGTCTTTACAGGTGATGAGTAGTTAAACACAGAGAGCAGTCTTTACAGGTGATGAGTAGTGAAACACAGAGAGCAGTCTTTACAGGTGATGAGTAGTGACACGCAGAGAGCAGTCTTTACAGGTGATGAGTAGTGAAACACAGAGAGCAGTCTTTACAGGTGATGAGTAGTGAAACACAGGGAGCAGTCTTTACAGGTGATGAGTAGTGAAACACAGAGAGCAGTGTTTACAGGTGATGAGTAGTGACACGCAGAGAGCAGTCTTTTGCAGGTGATGAGTAGAGAGGGAGATGGGAGCAGTCTTTACAGGTGATGAGTAGTGAAACGCACAGAGCAGTCTTTACAGGTGATGAGTAGTGACACGCAGAGAGCAGTCTTTACAGGTGATGAGTAGACAAACACAGAGAGCAGTCTTTACAGGTGATGAGTAGTGAAATGCAGAGAGCAGTCTTTACAGGTGATGAGTAGTGAAACACAGAGAGCAGTCTTTACAGGTGATGAGTAGTGAAACTCAGAGAGCAGTCTTCACAGGTGATCAATAGTTAAACACAGGGAGCAGTCTTTACAGGTGATGAGTAGTGAAACGCAGAGAGCAGTCTTTACAGGTGAATAGTAGTGAAACGCAGAGAGCAGTCTTTACAGGTGATGAGTAGTGAAACACAGGGAGCAGTCTTTACAGGTGAAGAGTAGTGAAACAAAGGGAGCAATCTTTACAAGTGATGAGTAGTGAAACACAGAGAGCAGTCTTTACAGGTGATGAGTAGTGACACGCAGAGAGCAGTCTTTACAGATGATGAGTAGTGAAACACAGGGAGCAGCCTTTACAAGTGATGAGTAGTGAAACATAGAGAGCAGTCTTTACAGATGATGAGTAGTGAAACGCAGGGAGCAGTCTTTACAGGTGATGAGTAGTGAAACACGCAGAGCAGTCTTTACAGGTGATGAGTAGTGAAACACAGGGAGCAGTCTTTACAGGTGATGAGTAGTGAAACACAGAGAGCAGTCTTTACAGGTGATGAGTAGTGAAACGCAGAGAGCAGTCTTTACAGGTGATGAGTAGTGACACGCAGAGAGCAGTCTTTACAGGTGACGAGTAGTGAAACACACAGTGCAGTCTTTACAGGTGATGAGTAGTGAAACACAGAGAGCAGTCTTTACAGGTGATGAGTAGTGAAACGCACAGAGCAGTCTTTACAGGTGATGAGTAGTGAAACGCAGAGAGCATTCTTTACAGGTGATGAGTAGTGAAACACAGAGAGCAGTCTTTGCAGGTGATGAGTAGTGAAACACAGAGAGCAGTCTTTACAGGTGATGAGTAGTGAAACACAGGGAGCAGTCTTTACAGGTGATGAGTAGTGAAACACAGAGAGCAGTGTTTACAGGTGATGAGTAGTGACACGCAGAGAGCAGTCTTTACAGGTGATGAGTAGAGAGGGAGATGGGAGCAGTCTTTACAGGTGATGAGTAGTGAAACAGAAAGAGCAGTCTTTACAGGTGATGAGTAGTGAAACACAGAGAGCAGTCTTTACAGGTGATGAGTAGTGAAACACAGGGAGCAGTCTTTACAGGTGATGAGTAGTGAAACACAGAGAGCAGTCTTTACAGGTGATGAGTAGTGAAACAGAAAGAGCAGTCTTTACAGGTGATGAGTAGTGAAACACAGAGAGCAGTCTTTACAGGTGATGAGTAGTGAAACACAGGGAGCAGTCTTTACAGGTGATGAGTAGTGAAACACAGAGAGCAGTCTTTACAGGTGATGAGTAGTGAAACGCAGAGAGCAGTCTTTACAGGTGATGAGTAGTGAAACACAGAGAGCAGTCTTTACAGGTGATGAGTAGAGAAACACAGGGAGCAGTCTTTACAGGTGATGAGTAGTGACACGCAGAGAGCAGTCTTTACAGGTGATGAGTAGTGAAACACAGAGAGCAGTCTTTACAGGTGATGAGTAGTGAAATGCATGGAGCAGTCTTTACAGGTGATGAGTAGTGACACACAGGGAGCAGTCTTTACAGGTGATGAGTAGTGACACGCAGGGAGTAGTCTTTACAGGTGATGAGTAGTGAAACGCAGAGAGCAGTCTTTACAGGTGATGAGTAGTGACACGCATGGAGCAGTGTTTACAGGTGATGAGTAGTGAAACAGAGAGCAGTGTTTACAGGTGATGAGTAGTGAAACGCAAAGAGCAGTCTTTACAGGTGATGAGTAGTGACACGCATGGAGCAGTCTTTACAGGTGATGAGTAGTGAAACAGAGAGCAGTGTTTAGAGGTGATGAGTAGTGAAACGCAAAGAGCAGTCTTTACAGGTGATGAGTAGTGAAACCCAGGGAGCAGTCTTTACAGGTGATGAGTAGTGACACGCAGGGAGCAGTCTTTACAGGTGATGAGTAGTGAAACGCAGAGAGCAGTCTTTACAGGTGACGAGTAGTGACAGGCATGGAGCAGTCTTTACAGGTGATGAGTAGTGAAACACAGAGAGCAGTGTTTACAGGTGATGAGTAGTGAAACGCAGAGAGCAGTCTTTACAGGTGATGAGTAGTGAAACCCAGGGAGCAGTCTTTACAGGTGATGAGTAGTGAAACACAGAGAGCAGTCTTTACAGGTGATGAGTAGTGAAACGCAGAGAGCAGTCTTTACAGATGATGAGTAGTGAAACGCAGGGAGCAGTCTTTACAGGTGATGAGTAGTGAAACACAGAGAGCAGTCTTTACAGGTGATGAGTAGTGAAACGCAGAGAGCAGTCTTTACAGGTGATGAGTAGTGAAACACAGGGAGCAGTCTTTACAGGTGATGAATAGTGAAACGCAGAGAGCAGTCTTTACAGGTGATGAGTAGTGACACGCAGAGAGCAGTCTTTACAGGTGATGAGTAGTGAAACGCAGAGAGCAGTCTTTACAGGTGGTGAGTAGTGAAATACAGGGAGCAGTCTTTACAGGTGATGAGTAGTGAAAAGCAGAGAGCAGTCTTTACAGGTGATGAGTAGTGAAACACAGAGATTAGTCTTTACAGGTGATGAGTAGTGAAATGCAGGGAGCAGTCTTTACAGGTGATGAGTAGTGAAACGCAGAGAGCAGTCTTTACAGGTGATGAGTAGTGAAACGCAGAGAGCAGTCTTTACAGGTGATGAGTAGTGAAACACAGGGAGCAGTCTTTACAGGTGATGAGTAGTGAAACGCAGAGAGCAGTCTTTACAGGTGATGAGTAGTGAAACGCAGAGAGCAGTCTTTACAGGTGATCAGTATTGAAGCACAGGGAGCAGTCTTTACAGGTGATGAGTAGTGAAACGCAGAGAGCAGTCTTTACAGGTGATGAGTAGTGAAACACAGGGAGCAGTCTTTACAGGTGATGAGTAGTGAAACCCAGAGAGCAGTCTTTACAGGTGATGAGTAGTGAAACACAGAGAGCAGTCTTTACAGGTGATGAGTAGTGAAACGCAGAGAGCAGTCTTTACAGGTGATAAGTAGTGAAACGCAGAGAGCAGTCTTTACAGATGATGAGTAGTGAAACGCAGAGAGCAGTCTTTACAGGTAATGAGTAGTGAAACGCAGAGAGCAGTCTTTACAGGTGATGAGTAGTGAAACGCAGAGAGCAGTCTTTACAGGTGATGAGTAGAGAGGGAGATGGGAGCAGTCTCCAGGTCTGTTGGGTGTGAGGCAGGGAGGAATGGGGTGGGGGGTGGGGAGTGCGAGGGGAAGTAGGTAGAGTGTGCAGGTCTGGGAGAGAGGGAGGGTTGGGGGGCAGACCATGCATGTTGCATGCAGATTGTCCTGGCTGACTGCTTGGTGTGAGCAGCCCCATGCCAGAGCGGCAGTGATGGTGGCGCCATGACCTGGCTGAAGTGTCAGGTCTGTGGTTGTGGCCGTCATTCTTTCTGCCAGCACTGATCTTCCACTGTGCTCAACTATTTCTCATCTGGAGATAGCACCTCGGACAGTCAGTTTACCATGATGTCATCATCTCCGTGATGTAATAGATTCAGTGGTGTAACAGTACTTCTATGTAAAATTTACCATGATGTAATAGATTCAGTAATGTAACAGTACTTTGATGTAAAATTTACTATTATGTAATAGATTCAGTGATGTAACAGTGACTTTGATCTAAAGCTTACCATGATGTAATAGATTCAGTGGTGCAACAGTGACTTTGATGTAAAGCTTACCATGATGTAATAGATTCAGTGATGCAACAGTGACTTTGATGTAAAGCTTACCATGATGTAATAGATTCAGTGATGTAACAGTGACTTTGATGTAAAGCTTACCATGATGTAATAGATTCAGTGATGCAACAGTGACTTTGATGTAAAGCTTACCATGATGTAATAGATTCAGTGATGCAACGGTGATTTTGATGTAAAGCTTACCATGATGTAATACTTGCTGTGGTGTAATGGTGACCATGATGTAAGTGTTGCCATAGTAACTGGCTGACGCTGTGCTGCAGGAGCTGCAGAAATGTCACAGTAAAGTCAGCAAATACCAGGAGCGCGACCGCACCGGACCCAACATCGTCAAGCTGGACGCTGTGAGTATTGTAACTGACCGCTAGATACGTTAAACAGTTGGTCCAGCATTGGCAGACTGGACATTGTATTGAAACTGACCGCTATATACATTAAACAATTGGTCCAACATTGGTAGACTCGACGTTGTATTGTAACTGACCACTAGATACGTTAAACAATTGGTCCAACATTGGTAGACTGGACGTTGTATTGTAACTGACCACTAGATAATTTAACAATTGGTCCAACATTGGCAGACTGGACGTTGTATTATAACTGACCACTAGATACGTTATACACTGACTCCAACATTGTCAGACTGTGTGATGTCAGTGTTTACACTGACCCCAGCATTATCAGACTGTATGATGTCAGTATTTACACCGAACCCAACATTGTTAGACTGTATGATGTCAGTGTTTACACTGAACCCAACATTGTCAGACTGTATGATGTCAGTATTTGCACTGAACTCAACATTGTCAGACTGTATGATGTCAGTGTTTACACTGAACCCAACATTGTTAGAATGTATGATGTCAGTGTTTACACTGAACCCAACATTGTCAGACTGTATAATGTCCGTGTTTACACTGAACCCAACATTGTCAGACTGTATGATGTCAGTATTTACACTGAACTCAACATTGTCAGACTGAAATGATGTCAGTGTTTACATTGAACCCAACATTGTTAGAATGTATGATGTCAGTGTTTACACTGAACCCAACATTATCAGACTTTATAATGTCCGTGTTTACACTGAACCCAACATTGTCAGACTGTATGATGTCAGTATTTACATTGAACCCAACATTGTCAGACTGTATGATAGTGTTTACATTGAACCCAACATTGTCAGACTGTATGATGTCAGTGTTTGCATTGAACCCAACATTGTTAGAATGTATGATGTCAGTGTTTACACTGAACCCAACATTGTCAGACTGTATGATGTCAGTATTTACACTGAACCCAACATTGTCACACTGTATGATGTCAATGTTTACACTGAACCCAACATTGTCACACTGTATGATGTCAGCATGGGTGAAACTTCTTCAGTCTGAGGACGGAATCCATGTTATGAAATTATTCGAGACGGAATTTCCGTTTTTCGTAAATCTGAAAAAAAAAAAAATTCAAAGTCTCTAAAATTGCGCAAATTACGTATCGAGTGCGTCTTACCATAAAACGGAAGTGCCGAATCGGAAGTGCTCTTTATTTTAGGGAACAAAGATAAAGCACCATTTGCCGAAATCTAGATTTTGAGTTTGGAGTTCGTTGGAAACTGTGAGAATGTCCTATCTTAAAGAAGGTGATTCAGTTGAGGAGATCGATGCTGGCAACACTAATAAGTGGCGACGGCTTGGCTGAACAAAATAGATGATGAGAAACGACAACATCGTGTTTGGTGTTTGAAAACGAACAAACCTGGTGTAGCGTTTTGCCGCGTGTGCAACTCAGACCTCAAGTATGGATCCAGTGGAAAATCTCGGCTAGCAAAGCATGCCAGAAGTCCGGACCATATTAAAAGCATGAAGGTGAGAATTTCAGTAAAATCTTTTTCAGCAGCCCTCCATGCCCCCCTTCCCCCCTAGTGACGCATGCACACACACACAAAGATGGATGTAAGGCAGAGAGAGAGAGAGACATAATAGTATGAAAAAAAATATTTAAAGAAAGAAAAAAAAAACATAAAAGAAAAATAAATATGAGGGTTAGTTTTCTGGAAAAAGGATGGGGAAAACTACTAAAGGTTCTATTTCTTCCGTGTAATAAAATGGGTTAGTTTTGGAAGTACAGTGGAAACCCTCTATTAAGACCTTAGAAAATGCACAGATTTGTGATCTTAACATGAAACATGGATTTTTTTCTTTTAAAAGAAGGTAGGTAATGTAACGGACTGTTTGATGGAACCGTCACAGAATTTAGAATCACTTTAGAGAGGAAGTCTTATTAGGGAAGGTTTAAATAGAGAGGTTTCACTGTACTGTATTTCACACACACACACACACACACACACACACACACACACACACACAAAACCCCACTTCATGTATGGGAAACTGTCATATAAGCAATAAATATGTGTTTCAAACAAGGCCTCGGTTCCAAATTTCCTTTCACCAGAGGCCACGAAAACTGTCTGAATTTTTCAAAAAATCACTTTCGGCCGGGGGGCTTCGCCCCCCTGGGCCCCCCACCAGGGCTGCTGGCCCTGGACCCCGCCAGGGGCCTAGGCAGCCCCTGGACCCCAACCTTTCAGTTTTTCAATTTTTTTTCCAGTGACACCCATGTGTCAGTGTTTACACTGAACCCAACATTGCCAGACTGTATGATGTTTGTATTTACACTGAACACTGAATCCAAACTGTCAAATTGTATGGTGTCATTATTTATATTATATGAAACAGACGCAGACTAAAGACATGCCAAAATAAAGCCAAACTGCACACAGAAAACCAATGAGAATCAAAGTCATGCATATTCCAATGCGAAACACCAAGCAGGCTAGTAGATTTTCAACAAATATCTCTTCTACAGATGTCATAAATGATATTATTATTGATAGCGCATTTCCTCTGCTAGAGACTAAACTCAAAGCACTTTATAATCCACGCTCGTTTACACAACGGGCTGCATACCAAGGTAGAGCCGACTGGAGAGCTATCTGCTGGCACGTCATTCAATAGTTTCCCAGTGTCATTCACTCAAGATCATGCTCTCAGTTTTCTTCCTTCCTTCTTTCCATTTCTCATGCAGGGTGCATGCTGTGTGTAACGTGTCATCCATACCGATGCCCAAACTGTCATCTTCCAGAACTTGGTGATGAGATGTGTGCAAGATGTTATGCGTGTGTTCACACACAGAACCTCGGTTCATAGTCTCATTTGAAGGACATTTGGGGTGAAATGGAATGGGAACCAATGTTAACTGCGAGGAAGACGATCCCCCTATACCGAAACAGTCCTGCAGAGATCTGAACCAACAACCCATGGATCAACATGATTACGAGTCCATTGCTCTACCAGCTGAGCAATAGGGGCTTCCAACAGACATGATATGCCCCACAATTTACCTTCCAGGTGGCTGTAGGAACAGCCATAAGTACAATCTGTGTTTAGTTGTTTTGGGGGAGGGGAGGGGAGGACTTGTCTGGGCAGCATTGTCACAGTGTGTGTGAACATTGCCATGGTACAGCAGGTTCATCACTGTCAGGCTGTATGCTGGATGAACATAGTGTACCCTAGGCCTGGGTGAGTTTGTTGTAGGTCTGTGTCCTGTCCTGATTGCCCTCCCTGTTTACCTAAACCATTGTGCTGCAGACGACAACACCACTGGTAGACAGAGAACAACAACTCTGTAAAATACGTCCATACCTGAAAGAGTCTTTACCATGTTCCCAAGTGGCCCTAAAGAAGAACCAGTCTTGTGCCGTTTGCATACAGGCCACACCTTTTACACCCATTCTTATCTTTTAAAGGTGAAGATACTCTGTGGTGCACTCCATGTCATGCACCACTCACAATGAAACATGTTTGTTTTAGAGTGTTGGGATTTGCATGATGTGAGGCATAAGCATTTTACAGCAGACTCCATGAAAACCTTTGTTCAGAGATGTCCCACCTGATGTGATGTTTGAATTTCTGAAAGAGATTAACATGTTTATCTGATCTGAGATTTTACAGAAGAAAGATTTTTTAACAAAATTTACAGTGTGCTTTTATAAGGTGTATTTAAAGGGTTGTGTGAATTGGTCTTTATCTTCTTTTTTTTTCACAACTTGTGAGTTGACTTCAACGCAGTGACAGCCCTGATATGGCCCTTTGCAGTTGGCTGGGTTATAAGCAACATTACCATTACCTTGCCACCATTGGTGCAGTTTGGTCAAGGGAGGTAAGCCTGTGTGTGTGGTGCGTGTGCTGTGCAGGGGAAGAAGGCGTTGGTGCAGGCCCAGAACGAGTTCAGCAGCCAGAACGCGGCGCTGACGGAGGACATGCCCAAGCTGTATGAAAGTCGCTTGCAGTACTTCCAGCCCTCCCTGGAAGCGCTGATCAAAGCACAGGTAGCTCACCCAGACCTGTAGTACTTTCACCTCTCCCTGGAAGCGCTGATCAAAGCACAGGTAGCTCACTTCAGGCCTGCAGTATTTCCAGCCCTCCCTCATAGCACAGTAGCTCACTTCAGGCCTGTAGTACTTTCAGCCCTCCCTGGAAGCGCTGATCAAAGCACAGGTAGCTTACCTCAGGCCTGCAGTACTTTCACCTCTCCCTGGAAGATCATAGCACAGGTAGCTCACCTCAGGCCTGCAGTACTTTCACCTCTCCCAGGAAGATCATAGCACAGGTAGCTCACCTCAGGCCTGTAGTACTTTCAGCCCTCCCTGGAAGATCATGCACAGGTAGCTCACCTCAGGCCTGCAGTACTTTCACCTCTCCCTGGAAGATCATAGCACAGGTAGCTCACCTCAGGCCTGTAGTACTTTCAGCTGTCCCTGGAAGATCATAGCACAGGTAGCTCACCTCAGGCCTGCAATACTTTCAGCCCTCCCTGGAAGATCATAGCACAGGTAGTTCACTTCAGGCCTGCAGTACTTTCAGCCCTCCCTCATAGCACAGGTAGCTCACTTCAGGCCTGTAGTACTTCCAGCCCTCCCTCATAGCACAGGTGGCTCACTTCAGGCCTGTAGTACTTTCAGCCCTCCCTGGAAGATCATAGCACAGGTAGCTCACTTCAGGCCTGTAGTACTTTCAGCCCTCCCTGGAAGATCATAGCACAGGTAGCTCACTTCAGGCCTGCAGTACTTCCAGCCCTCCCTCATAGTACAGGTAGCTCACTTCAGGCCTGCAGTATTTCCAACCCTCCCTCATAGCACAGGTAGCTCACCTCAGGCCTGTAGTACTTTCAGCCCTCCCTGGAAGATCATAGCACAGGTAGCTCACTTCAGGCCTGTAGTACTTTCAGCCCTCCCTGGAAGATCATAGCACAGGTAGCTCACTTCAGGCCTGTAGTACTTTCAGCCCTCCCTCATAGCACAGGTAGCTCACTTCAGGCCTGTAGTACTTTCAGCCCTCCCTCATAGCACAGGTAGCTCACCTCAGGCCTGTAGTACTTTCAGCCCTCCCTCATAGCACAGGTAGCTCACGTCAGGCCTGCAGTACTTCAGCCCTCCTTGGAAGATCATAGCACAGGTAGCTCACCTCAGGCCTGTAGTACTTTCAGCTGTCCCTGGAAGATCATAGCACAGGTAGCTCACCTCAGCCTGCAATACTTTCAGCCCTCCCTGAAGATCATAGCACAGGTAGTTCACTTCAGGCCTGCAGTACTTTCAGCCCTCCCTCATAGCACAGGTAGCTCACTTCAGGCCTGTAGTACTTCCAGCCCTCCCTCATAGCACAGGTGGCTCACTTCAGGCCTGTAGTACTTTCAGCCCTCCCTGGAAGATCATAGCACAGGTAGCTCACTTCAGGCCTGTAGTACTTTCAGCCCTCCCTGGAAGATCATAGCACAGGTAGCTCACTTCAGGCCTGCAGTACTTCCAGCCCTCCCTCATAGCACAGGTAGCTCACTTCAGGCCTGCAGTATTTCCAACCCTCCCTCATAGCACAGGTAGCTCACCTCAGGCCTGTAGTACTTTCAGCCCTCCCTGGAAGATCATAGCACAGGTAGCTCACTTCAGGCCTGTAGTACTTTCAGCCCTCCCTGGAAGATCATAGCACAGGTAGCTCACTTCAGGCCTGTAGTACTTTCAGCCCTCCCTCATAGCACAGGTAGCTCACTTCAGGCTGTAGTACTTTCAGCCCTCCCTCATAGCACAGGTAGCTCACCTCAGCCTGTAGTACTTTCAGCCCTCCCTCATAGCACAGGTAGCTCACGTCAGGCCTGCAGTACTTTCAGCCCTCCTTGGAAGATCATAGCACAGGTAGCTTATGTCAGGCCTGCAGTACTTTCAGCTGTCCCTGGAAGATCATAGCACAGGTAGCTCACCTCAGGCCTGCAGTACTTCCAGCTGTCCCTGGAAGATCATAGCACAGGTAGCTCACCTCAGGCCTGCAGTACTTTCAGCCCTCCCTCATAGCACAGGTAGCTCACTTCAGGCCTGTAGTACTTTCAGCCCTCCCTGGAAGATCATAGCACAGGTAGCTCACTTCAGGCCTGTAGTACTTTCAGCCCTCCCTCATAGCACAGGTAGCTCACCTCAGGCCTGTAGTACTTTCAGCCCTCCCTGGAAGATCATAGCACAGGTAGCTCACTTCAGGCCTGTAGTACTTTCAGCCCTCCCTGGAAGATCATAGCACAGGTAGCTCACTTCAGGCCTGTAGTACTTTCAGCCCTCCCTGGAAGATCATAGCACAGGTAGCTCACTTCAGGCCTGTAGTACTTTCAGCCCTCCCTGGAAGATCATAGCACAGGTAGCTCACTTCAGGCCTGTAGTACTTTCAGCCCTCCCTCATAGCACAGGTAGCTCACCTCAAGCCTGTAGTACTTTCAGCCCTCCCTGGAAGATCATAGCACAGGTAGCTCACTTCAGGCCTACAGTACTTTCAGCCCTCCCTGGAAGATCAAAGCACAGGTAGCTCACTTCAGGCCTGTAGTACTTTCAGCCCTCCCTGGAAGATCAAAGCACAGGTAGCTCACCTCAGGCCTGTAGTACTTTCAGCCCTCCCTGGAAGATCAAAGCACAGGTAGCTCACCTCAGGCCTGTAGTACTTTCAGCCCTCCCTGGAAGATCAAAGCACAGGTAGCTCACTTCAGGCCTGTAGTACTTTCAGCCCTCCCTGGAAGATCAAAGCACAGGTAGCTCACTTCAGGCCTGCAGTACTTCCAGCCCTCCCTCATAGCACAGGTAGCTCACTTCAGGCCTGTAGTACTTTCAGCCCTCCCTGGAAGATCAAAGCACAGGTAGCTCACTTCAGGCCTGTAGTACTTTCAGCCCTCCCTGGAAGATCAAAGCACAGGTAGCTCACTTCAGGCAGCCTTGTCTAGTGGTCTCACTTAGTGGGACGGTGAGGAGGAGCTCTTCGTGTGCTGATCAGTGATGAAGATAGTGATGAACAGAGAGATCAGTCAGTGATGAAGATAGTGATGAACAGAGAGATCAGTCAGTGATGAAGATAGTGATGAACAGAGAGATCAGTCAGTGATGAAGATAGTGATGAACAGAGAGATCAGTCAGTGATGAAGATAGTGATGAACAGAGAGATCAGTCAGTGATGAAGATAGTGATGAACTGAGAGATCAGTCAGTGATGAAGATAGTGATGAACAGAGAGATCAGTCAGTGATGAAGATAGTGATGAACTGAGAGATCAGTCAGTGATGAAGATAGTGATGAACAGAGAGATCGTCTTACTGCTTTGAATTTTCTGTTGACAGTAGTGTGTAACATTCAACTTCATGTTTACATATGCACATGCATATTTTTATGCTGTGTACTCTCTCTCTCTCACTCTCTCTTTCTCTCTCTCTTTCTCTGTCTCTCACGTTTGTCTGTCTGTCTGTCTCTCTCTGTCTCTCTCTCTTTCTACAAATGAAGGTGGCAAAGGAATAGCTTTCAGTGAAGAGCAGAGAGTTCCAGGACACGATGAAAACAGTTGAAATATCTCTATCATACATTGTGAAGGGTGAAATTCTTCTGGATTATACCGAAAATCCAGATCAGAAAAATGTTGAAAACTTTTGGATCAGCGAGAATGTGTTTTTCTTGTCTCCAGATTGCAAGATTTTATTTGGATGTTTTCCGGTAGCTAGATAATTAATTTTGGAAAATGTTATTTTTAGTTCAATTTAAATGTGCTGTACATAAAGACATGTATTCAAATACAGAAGAAATGTCCAGGAAAGAAACTTGTTGACGAGTTTAACGACCATCTTATTTATTTTGGATGTAAAACATTTAGAAGACAGTTGCTGTTATCGAAACATTTCAGGCAGGAAGGTATGAAATAGTTTGAAATTTGGTAAAGCAACTTATCATCAAACCAGAAACAGGTAAGACATTTAATCCATGCAGAGAATTAAAAATTGAAGAATGATTAACTTGAAAGAACAAGAAGATTTTAAAAGCCAACAACAAGTCAATGAAAGCCATATGAAAAATGGCTGAAAATGTGTATGGCAAAGGCATCCCTTTTGCTGCTGTAGTCAACATTGACTTTTTCTCCCCCAGACCATCGCATACCCTTCACCGGTCCCAAGTTCAGGAAAAGAAAACAAAATATTCATGTGAAGGAGGGTGATTTTATAAACAATAGACAAAAAAAGACTACATCAATGTTGAAAAAAAATCCTGAGAAATTAAAAAAGAAAAAAAAAATCCTAAGACAAAGCAAAAGAACACTATTTTTGCAGGGTATAAATGAATCACATATATGTGTGCATACAAAGGGCTATTTTCTTTCATCTTAGCTAAGGGTCATAGGTTTTTTTTATGCCATTTATTTTCTTACTTTCTGTTTCTTTTTCTGTCAAATTTATCAACTGTGTGAAAGCTGGAGGGAGGGATATGCAGGCAGGTGCATCGCTGGTTTATTTGTTTTGAAAATATCAGTGTTGATTTATTCTGTATTTTTGCTTCAGAATTCTCCAGTATCGGCTCTGAAAAGAATCTCTCTCTCTCTCCTCTCTCCTCTCTCTCTCTCTCTCTCTCTCTCTCTCTCTCTCTCTGTACTGGATGTTCACTGTGCGTGTGTACAGACTGAATCTTCATTATTGTAATGCTTGTCTCTGTGTGTACTGGATGTTGTGAGCATCTCTGTTTGTCTTGTGTACTAGATCTGTTAACTGTGCTGTGCATGTCTGTGTGTGGACTTGATGTTTACTGCGGTGTGTCTGTCAATAAGGGATGTTCACTATGGATGTGTCCAGCAGTGTGTCTGTCAGTAAGGGATGTTCACTATGGATGTGTCCAGCAGTGTGTCTGTCAGTAAGGGATGTTCACTATGGATGTGTCCAGCAGTGTGTCTGTCTGTCAGTAAGGGATGTTCACTATGGATGTGTCCAGCAGTGTGTCTGTCTGTCGGTAAGGGATGTTCACTATGGATGTGTCCAGCAGTGTGTCTGTCTGTCGGTAAGGGATGTTCACTATGGATGTGTCCAGCGGTCTGTCTGTCTGTCATTAAGGGATGTTCACTATGGATGTGTCCAGCAGTGTGTCTGTCTGTCAATAAGGGATGTTCACTATGGATGTGTCCATCAGTGTGTCTGTCAATAAGGGATGTTCACTATGGATGTGTCCAGCAGTGTGTCTGTCTGTCAATAAGGGATGTTCACTATGGATGTGTCCATCAGTGTGTCTGTCAATAAGGGATGTTCACTATGGATGTGTCCAGCGGTGTGTCTGTCTGTCAATAAGGGATGTTCACTATGGATGTGTCCATCAGTGTGTCGTCGGTAAGGGATGTTCACTATGGATGTGTCCAGCAGTGTGTCTGTCTGTCGGTAAGGGATGTTCACTATGGATGTGTCCAGCAGTGTTTCTGTCTGTCGGTAAGGGATGTTCACTATGGATGTGTCCAGCAGTGTGTCTGTCTGTCGGTAAGGGATGTTCACTATGGATGTGTCCAGCAGTGTGTCTGTCTGTCGGTAAGGGATGTTCACTATGATGTGTCCAGCGGTGTGTCTGTCTGTCAATAAGGGATGTTCACTATGGATGTGTCCAGCAGTGTGTCTCTCTGTCAATAAGGGATGTTCACTATGGATGTGTCCAGCAGTGTGTCTGTCTGTCAATGAGGGATGTTCACTATGGATGTGTCCAGCAGTGTGTCTGTCTGTCAGTAAGGGATGTTCACTATGGATGTGTCCATCAGTGTGTCTGTCAGTAAGGGATGTTCACTATGAATGTGTCCAGCGGTGTGTCTGTCTGTCAATAAGGATGTTCACCATGGATGTTTTCAGCAGTGTATCTGTCAGTAAGGGATGTTCACTATGGATGTTTTCAGCAGTGTGTCTGTCTGTCAATAAGGGATGTTCACTATGGATGTGTCCAGCAGTGTGTCTGTCTGTCAATAAGGGATGTTCACTATGGATGTGTCCAGCAGTGTGTCTGTCTGTCAGTAAGGGATGTTCACAATGGATGTGTCCAGCAGTGTGTCTGTCTGTCAATAAGGGATTTCACTATGGATGTGTCCAGCAGTGTGTCTGTCGGTAAGGGATGTTCACTATGGATGTGTCCATCAGTGTGTCTGTCGGTAAGGGATGTTCACTATGGATGTGTCCAGCAGTGTGTCTGTCTGTCAATAAGGGATGTTCACTATGGATGTCCAGCAGTGTGTCTGTCGGTAAGGGATGTTCACTATGGATGTGTCCAGCAGTGTGTCTGTCAGTAAGGGATGTTCACTATGGATGTGTCCAGCAGTGTGTCTGTCAATAAGGGATGTTCACTATGGATGTGTCCAGCAGTGTGTCTGTCTGTCAATAAGGGATGTTCACTATGGATGTGTCCAGCAGTGTGTCTGTCAGTAAGGGATGTTCACTATGGATGTGTCCAGCAGTGTGTCTGTCAGTAAGGGATGTTCACTATGGATGTGTCCATCAGTGTGTCTGTCGGTAAGGATGTTCACTATGGATGTGTCCAGCGGTGTGTCTGTCTGTCAATAAGGGATGTTCACTATGGATGTGTCCATCAGTGTGTCTGTCAATAAGGGATGTTCACTATGGATGTGTCCAGCGGTGTGTCTGTCTGTCAATAAGGGATGTTCACTATGGATGTGTCCAGCAGTGTGTCTGTCTGTCAGTAAGGGATGTTCACTATGGATGTGTCCAGCAGTGTGTCTGTCTGTCAATAAGGGATGTTCACTATGGATGTGTCCAGCAGTGTGTCTGTCTGTCGGTAAGGGATGTTCACTATGGATGTGTCCAGCAGTGTGTCTGTCTGTCAATAAGGGATGTTCACTATGGATGTGTCCAGCAGTGTGTCTGTCTGTCAATAAGGGATGTTCACTATGGATGTGTCCAGCAGTGTGTCTGTCTGTCAGTAAGGGATGTTCACTATGGATGTGTCCAGCAGTGTGTCTGTCTGTCAGTAAGAGATGTTCACTATGGATGTGTCCAGCAGTGTGTCTGTCTGTCAATAAGGGATGTTCACTATGGATGTGTCCAGCAGTGTGTCTGCTGTCAGTAAGGGATGTTCACTATGGATGTGTCCAGCAGTGTGTCTGTCGGTAAGGGGATGTTCACTATGGATGTGTCCAGCGGTGTGTCTGTCTGTCAATAAGGGATGTTCACTATGGATGTGTCCAGCAGTGTGTCTGTCTGTCAGTAAGGGATGTTCACTATGGATGTGTCCAGCAGTGTGTCTGTCTGTCAGTAAGGGATGTTCACTATGGATGTGTCCAGCAGTGTGTCTGTCAATAAGGGATGTTCACTATGGATGTGTCCATCAGTCTGTCTGTCAATAAGGGATGTTCACTATGGATGTGTCCCAGCAGTGTGTCTGTCGTAAGGGATGTTCACTATGGATGTGTCCAGCAGTGTGTCTGTCTGTCAGTAAGGGATGTTCACTATGGATGTGTCCAGCAGTGTGTCTGTCTGTCAGTAAGGGATGTTCACTATGGATGTGTCCAGCAGTGTGTCTGTCTGTCTGTGTGTCACCACATGACTTGCGACCTGTGACAGGTGCAGTACACGACAGAGGCGTTCAAGGTGTACGGTGAGCTGTCCAACACCCTCAATGGTCAGAGGACTCCTCCAACCAGAGTACGCTGCCTGCATCCAGCAGTCCCTGGCCGACATCAAGGCTCTCTCCATCACCGTCGACTGACCCACCCCCCACCCCCTCCCCCACACACACATCAGCAGTCCCTGGCCGACATCAAGGCCCTCTCCATCACTGTCGACTGACCCCCCTCTCCACCTTCTCCCCCACCCTCCTCCCCCACAGTCCAGCAGTCCCTGTCCGATATCAAGGCCCTCTCCATCACCGTCGACTGACCCACCCCCTCCCCCACACACACAATCAGCAGTCCCTGGCCGACATCAAGGCCCTCTCCATCACTGTCGACTGACCCCCCTCTCCACCCCCCTCCCCACCCTCCTCCCCCACAGTCCAGCAGTCCCTGTCCGACATCAAGGCCCTCTCCATCACCGTCGACTGACCCCTTCCCCCACCCCCCTCCCCCACCCCCCTCCCCCACGCACACATCCAGCAATTCCTGGCCGACATACAGGCCCTCTCCATCACCATCGACTGACCCACCTCCCACCCCCCCTCCCCCACCCCCCTCCCACACGCACACATCCAGCAGTCCCTGGCCGACATCAAGGCCCTCTCCATCACCGTCGACTGACCCACCTCCCACACCCCTCCCACACGCACACATCCAGCAGTCCCTGGCAGACATCAAGGCCCTCTCCATCACCGACGACTGACCCACCTCCCACCCCCTTCCCCCACCCCCCCTACCCCCACACACACATCCAGCAGTCCCTGTTCGACATACAGGCCCTCTCCATCACCGTCGACTGACCCACCACCCCCCCCCCCTCCCCCCACCCCCCTCCTCCACACACACATCCAGCATTCCCTGGCCGACATCAAGGCCCTCTCCATCACCGTCGACTGACCCACCCCCACCCCCCTCCCCCACACACACATCCAGCAGTCCCTGGCCGACATCAAGGCCCTCTCCATCACCGTCGACTGACCCACCCCCACCCCCCCTCTCCCGCCCCACTCCCCCACACACACATCCAGCAGTCCCTGGCCGACATACAGGCCCTCTCCATCACCGTCGACTGACCCACCCCCCACCCCCCTCCCCCCACACCCCTCCCCCCACACACATCCAGCAGTCCCTGGCCGACATGAGGGCAGTCTCCATCACCGTCGACTGACCCCCCCCCCTCCCCCACACACATCAGCAGTCCCTGGCCGACATACAGGCCCTCTCCATCACCGTCGACTGACCCACCCCTCCCCCCCCCCCCTCCCCCACACACACATCCAGCAGTCCCTGGCCAACATACAGGCCCTCTCCATCACCGTCGACTGACCCCCCCCTCCCCCCCCCCCTCCCCCACACACACATCCAGCAGTCCCTGGTCGACATACAGGCCCTCTCCATCACTGTCGACTGACCCCCCCCCCCCCCCCCCCCCCTCCCCCTCCCCCCCACACACATCAAAGTCCCTGGCCGACATACAGCCCTCCCATCACCGTCGACTGACCCACCCCCCACCCCCTCCCCCACCCCCCCTCCCCCCCACACACACATCAGCAGTCCCTGGCCGACATACAGGCCCTCTCCATCACCGTCGACTGACCCACCCCCTCCCCCCCACCCCCCCTCCTCCCACACACACATCAGCAGTCCCTGGCCGACATACAGGCCCTCTCCATCACCGTCGACTGACCCACCCCCCACCCCCCTCCCCCCCCCCTCCCCCACACACATCCAGCAGTCCCGGCCGACATCAGGCCTCTCCATCACCGTCGACTGACCCACCCCCCACCCCCTCCCCCACCCCCCTCCCCCCCCACACACACATCCAGCAGTCCCTGGCCGACATACAGGCCCTCTCCATCACCGTCGACTGACCCACCCCCCACCCCCTCCCCCACACACACAATCAGCAGTCCCTGGCCGACATACAGGCCCTCAGCTCCATCACCGTCGACTGACCCCCCCCCCCCCCCCCCCCCCCTTCCCCCACACACATCCAGCAGTCCCTGGCCGACATCAAGGCCCTCTCCATCACCGTCGACTGACTATGCAGGATAGAACCAGAAATTTGAGGCCAAAGTAGGACTTTTGAAAAGAAAATTTGACAATGATGATGACAACCATATTCCATCCCACACCCCATGTCGCAAGATTTGTGCACGTTTTTGACGATGATTTCCTTACAGTGGAAACATGGACAATAACATGATTTTCAAGAACTGAGAGAAGAAGGAGTACTCGAAGATTCAGAAGCGAAAGAGGCCAACTTCTTATACATTAAAATACACAGTGCCTGGTCTGAAACGAATTCCAGCCTCCTAAAAGACACTGCTCTAGAACTGGATGGGTCAGAGAAACCCATGGATGAAGAAGTGAGAGAGGAACTGGCAGACACCAGGAGTAGCCGATTCACAAACTCGGCTCAGAGCTGCAGAAAAGAAGTTGGATGTTAGGGCCAACCCAGCAGACAGTCCTAAACCTGTGTGAACAGTGACACGGGTAACTGTCCTGAACCTGTGTGAACAGTGACACAGGGGTAACTGTCCTAAACCTGTGTGAACAGTGACTCAGGGGTAACTGTCCTGAACCTGTGTGAACAGTGACACAGGGTAACTGTCCTAAACCTGTGTGAACAGTGACACAGGGGTAACTGTCCTGAACCTGTGTGAACAGTGACACAGGGGTAACTGTCCTAAACCTTAGCTTTATTTTGGCGTGTGGGAGACATTGGCCTCTTCTCAGCATCACAGGACAAGATCGTGTTTGTTTTATCTCCACCAGGGGTTGTCCAGTGCTGGCAGTGTGTGCATTGTCATGTGGCAATGGCTGATTGTCTGAGGTGTTCTCCACCATGGATTGTCCTGTGTTGGCAGTGTGTGTATTGTTATGTGGCAATGGCTGATTGTCTGAGGTGTTTTATCTCCACCATGGATTGTCCAGTGCTGGCATTGTGTGTATTGTTATGTGGCAATGGCTGATTGTCTGAGGTGTTCTCCACCATGGATTGTCCTGTGTTGGCAGTGTGTGTATTGTTATGTGGCAATGGCTGATTGTCTGAGGGAAAGCCATATGCTCTAGAGAAGAAACCATCTTGACGCCTTAAGTTTTCCCAAACAACTTTTTTTTGCATGGTGGTCAAGTGTGTGTGTGTGTGTGGGGGGGGGGGGGGGGTGGGGGGGGGGGCATGCACGCACAAAGGAGGCTTGCAGAACGACGTGGGTTTTTGCATGCATAATGTATCGTGTCTTTTTTGTATGAAATTGTTAGGAATGAAATGGTTTTGAGGGACTTGTCCAGACTATTTTGTTGCTTTGTCTCCAGTTTGCAGCAAGTGCTTGAAAGGAAGACGTGCATGCATGTATCCCCCTCACTTGTATCTGCTGTGGACATTTCAGTTGATCTTGCGTGTTGCATACATGTATCCCCCACACTTGTATCTGCTGTGGACATTTTCAGTTGATCTTGCATGTTTTGACATGAAAGGAAGAGGTGCATGCATGTATCCCCCACTTGTATCTGCTGTGTTAACATTTTCAGTTGATCTTGCGTGTTGCATGCATGTATCCCCCACACTTGTATCTGCTGTGGACATTTTCAGTTGATCTTGCATGTTTTGACATGAAAGGAAGAGGTGCATGCATGTATCCCCCACACTTGTATCTGCTGTGGACATTTTCAGTTGATCTTGCATGTTTTGACTTTCTGTGATATCGGGATATTGTCAGATGGCCTCGAGCACCTTTTTTTTTCATCTTTTAGGTTTGACAGTGATGCAGTCCCTGCATGGGTGAATGTTTGGCAGCAAGTGACGGCAGGTTAGCTGTGACAGTGGAGTGAAAAGTGAAGTGGGTTGGAGGTAGCCTGGATGTGTGTGGTGTCTCCGATGCCAAGAACGATGGGATGAGGAGGGAGATGGTTGGAATTAGCTTTGATGTGATGTGTCTGCGATGCCAAGAACGATGGGATGAGGAGGGAGATGGTTGGAATCAGCTTTGATGTGATGTGTCTGCGATGCCAAGGACGATGGGATGAGGAGGGAGATGGTTGGAATCAGCTTTGATGTGATGTGTCTGCGATGCCAAGGACGATGGGATGAGGAGGGAGATGGTTGGAATCAGCTTTGATGTGATGTGTCTGCGATGCCAAGGACGATGGGATGAGGAGGGAGATGGTTGGAATCGGCTTTGATGTGATGTGTCTGCGATGCCAAGGACGATGGGATGAGGAGGGAGATGGTTGGAATCAGCTTTGATGTGATGTGTCTGCGATGCCAAGCACGATGGGATGAGGAGGGAGATGGTTGGAATCAGCTTTGATGTGATGTGTCTGCGATGCCAAGGACGATGGGATGAGGAGGGAGATGGTTGGAATCAGCTTTGATGTGATGTGTCTGCGATGCCAAGGACGATGGGACGAGGAGGGAGATGGTTGGAATCAGCTTTGATGTGATGTGTCTGCGATGCCAAGGACGATGGGAGGAGGAGGGAGATTGTTGGAATCAGCTTTGATGTGATGTGTCTGCGATGCCAAGGACGATGGGAGGAGGAGGGAGATGGTTGGAATCAGCTTTGATGTGATGTGTCTGCGATGCCAAGGACGATGGGAGGAGGAGGGAGATGGTTGGAATCAGCTTTGATGTGATGTGTCTGCGATGCCAAGCACGATGGGATGAGGAGGGAGATGGTTGGAATCAGCTTTGATGTGATGTGTCTGCGATGCCAAGGACGATGGGATGAGGAGGGAGATGGTGGGAATCCTTGTTGTTGTGTCTGTGAGGTATGGGATCCTGAAATGAGGAGTCAGATGGGTTAGGTTCAGCATAGGTGTGTCAGGTTCAGCATAGGCGTGTCTGATGTGACAGAGAGATGGATCACTGGCTAACTGCATGAGGAGTCAGATGGGTTAGGTTCAGCATAGGTGTGTCTGATGTGACAGAGAGATGGATCACTGGCTAACTGCATGAGGAGTCAGATGGGTTAGGTTCAGCATACTTGTGTCTGATGTGACAGAGAGATGGATCACTGGCTAACTGCATGAGGAGTCAGATGGGTTGGGTTCAGCATAGGTGTGTCTGATGTGACAGAGAGATGGATCACTGGCTAACTGCATTTGCTGGGGGCTGAATTGGCTTTTTTCCTTCAGTCTTCTGAATTATTTATAAGCCAGATTGATGTTTTATGTGGTGTGTGTGTGTGTTTATCAGCAATAGTGTGTCTTGCTGCAAGTGAAGCAGTTTGTTGGTGAAGATGTTTTTCTTACTGCCTTGATCATGATGTTGATGGTGGTGGTAATGTAACTGCAATGCCATGTATTTCAGTCCGCAATAGAGGTTTTGTCTGCACATTTATACTTCTGTGAGTGTATGTATGTTTGTGTGTGTATGTCTGTGTGTGTGTGTGTGTGTGTGTGTGTGTGTGTGTGTGAGTGAACATGCATGTGTACATGTGTGTTTGTGAATATGTGCTGTTTTGTGTGCGCGTGTGTGTGTGTGTGTGTGGATGTGTGTGTGTGTGTGTGAGTGAGTGAGGGAACATGCATGTGTACATGTGTTTGTTTGTGAATATGTTTTGTGTGCGCGGGTGTGTGTGTGTGTATGGATGTTTGTGTGTGTGTGTGTGTGTGTGTGCATAGCTTGTGCAGGAAAGACAGTCATTCCACTTCCAAAGTATTGTTTCACTCATGGATGAATTTTAAGCCGATAATAAAGTGACTTTATTATGTCATCGTTCTTCTGGTGCTTTTGGTTGTGTGTGTGTGTGTGTGTGTGCTCATGCATATTATGTGATTGCAAACCAAGCAGCTTCAAACTCACTCAAACCCCTGGAATGAAAACAGGAATCTGATGTGTTATTGGTATAGACCGAGTCGGGCTCAGCTTCACTACTGGGGTTCTGAGGTGCCCATCTGTGCTGGAGTCACTGTCGTTTGTTCAGTCTGCTCTCTTGACCTGAACATCATCACATGGGGTGAGCCGATTCTCATAAAGAGGAGCCTACTGTACATCCACAAAAACCCACAGACAATCACACACACACACACACAAACACACACCTCCCAGTTCCAGAATCAATTACAAATTTAAATCAAGGTTCAGATGCAGGATAGAACCAGAAATTTGAGGCCCAAGTAGGACTTTTGAAAAGAAAATTTGACAATGATGATAACCATATTCCATCCCACACCCCATGTCGCAAGATTTGTGCACGTTTTTGACGATGATTTCCTTACAGTGGAAACATGGACAATAACATGATTTTCAAGAACTGAGAGAAGAAGGAGTACTCGAAGATTCAGAAGCGAAAGAGGCCAACTTCTTATACATTAAAATACACAGTGCCTGGTCTGAAACGAATTCCAGCCTCCTAAAAGACACTGCTCTAGAACTGGATGGGTCAGAGAAACCCATGGATAAAGAAGTGAGAGAGGAACTGGCAGACACCAGGAGTAGCCGATTCACAAACTCGGCTCAGAGCTGCAGAAAAGAAGTTGGATGTTCGGGCCAACCCAGCAGACGGTCCAAAACCTGTGTGAACAGTAACATGGGGTAACTGTCCTGAACCTGTGTGTACAGTGACACAGGAGTAACTGTCCTAAACCTGTGTGAACAGTGACTCAGGGTAACTGTCCTGAACCTGTGTGAAAGTGACACAGGGTAACTGTCCTAAACCTGTGTGAACAGTGACAACAGGGGTAACTGTCCTAAACCTGTGTGAACAGTGACACAGGGGTAACCTGTCCTAAACCTGTGTGAACAGTGACACAGGGGTAAACTGTCCTGAACCTGTGTGAACAGTGACACAGGGGTAACTGTCCTAAACCTGTGTGAACAGTGACACAGGGGTAACTGTCCTAAACCTGTGTGAACAGTGACACAGGGTAACTGTCCTGAACCTGTGTGAACAGTGACACAGGGGTAACTGTGTGAACAGTGACACAGGGGTAACGGTCCTGAACCTGTGTGAACAGTGACACAGGGTAACGGTCCTGAACCTGTGTGAACAGTGACACAGGGTAACTGTCCTAAACCTGTGTGAACAGTGACACAGGGGTAACTGTCCTAAACCTGTGTGAACAGTGACACAGGGTAACTGTCCTGAACCGTGTGAACAGTGACACTGGGGTAACTGTCCTGAACCTGTGTGAACAGTGACACAGGGGTAACTGTCCTGAACCTGTGTGAACAGTGACACAGGGGTAACTGTGTGAACAGTGACACGGGGTAACTATCCTAAACCTCTGTGAACAGTGACACAGGGTAACTGTCCTAAACCTCTGAACAGTGACACAGGGTAAATGTCCTAAACCTGTGTGTACAGTGAACACAGGGGTAAATGTCCTGAACCTGTGTGAACAGTGACACAGGGGTAAATGTCCTAAACCTGTGTGAACAGTGACACAGGGGTAACTGTGTGAACAGTGACACAGGGGTAACGGTCCTGAAACCTGTGTGAACAGTGACACAGGGGTAACGATCCTAAAACCTGTGTGAACAGTGGACACAGGGTAACTGTCCTAAACCTGTGTGAACAGTGACACAGGGGTAACGGTCCTAAACCTGTGTGAACAGTGACACAGGGGTAAATGTCCTGAACCTGTGTGAACAGTGACACAGGGGTAACGTGTGAACCTGTGTGAACATGACACAGGGGTAACGTGTGAACCTGTGTGAACAGTGACACAGGGGTAACGGTCCTGAACCTGTGTGAACAGTGACACAGGGTAACGATCCTGAACCTGTGTAAACAGTGACACAGGGTAATTGTCCTAAACCTGTGTGAACAGTGACACAGTGGTAACGTCCTAAACCTGTGTGAACAGTGACACAGGGTAACTGTCCTGAACCTGTGTGAACAGTGACACGGGGTAACTGTCCTGAACCTGTGTGAACAGTGACACAGGGGTAACTGTCCTGAACCTGTGTGAACAGTGACACAGGGTAACTGTGTGAACCTGTGGGAACAGTGACAACGGGTAACTATCCTAAAACTGTGTGAACAGTGACACAGGGGCAACTGTCCTGAACCTGTGTGAACAGTGACACAGGGGTAAACTGTGTGAACCTGTTTGAACAGTGACACAGGGGTAACAGTCCTGAACCTGTGTGAACAGTGACACAGGGTAACTGTCCTAAACCTGTGTGAACAGTGACACGTGGGTAACTGTCCTAAACCTGTTTGAACAGTGACACAGGGTAACTGTCTTTAAACCTGTGTGAACAGTGACATGGGTAACTATCCTAAACCTGTGTGAACAGTGACACAGGGGTAACTGTCCTGAACCTGTGTGAACAGTGACACAGGGGTAACTGTCCTGAACCTGTGTGAACAGTGACACAGGAGTAACTGTCCCTGAACCTGTGTGAACAGTGACACGGGGGTAACTGTGTGAACCTGTGTGAAGTGACACAGGGGTAACTGTCCTGAACCTGTGTGAACAGTGACACAGGGGTAACTGTCCTGAACCTGTTGAACAGTGACACGGGGGTAACTGTGTGAACCTGTGTGAACAGTGACACAGTGGTAACTGTCCAAACCTGTGTGAACAGTGACACAGGGGTAACTGTCCTAAACCTGTGTGAACATGACACTGGGGTAACTGTCCTGAACCTGTGTGAACAGTGCCCACAGGGTAACTGTCCTAAACCCAGGTCTTTGGCTACATGTCATTCTTTACTTTCTTGTATACCCAGGTCTAATGACTTTGTGTCATTCTTTACTTTCCTGTATACCCAGGTCTTTTGATTTGTATTTTTCTTTGTCACTGTGGGCAAGAATATTTTTACTTTCTTAAATCTTTTCTTTTTATGTGTTGAATAATGCAGGGTTTTGGGGTTTTAAAAAAAATCATTTTATCATCACAGTAAAGTGAAGTTCACTCCTGTGATACAACTATAAAAAATATAAGCAATACAATAATGTGTGTGTGTGTGTGTGTGTGGTGTGTGTGTGTGTGTGTGTGTGTGTGCAAGCAAGAGTAAGAGAAAGTGTGTGCCTTTGAATAACATCCATTTGAATTTTGTGTATGTGTACTGTATGTGTGTATGTAAAACTGTTCCTTTGAACGACATTGGTGTGTGTGTACTGTGTGTGTAATGAAAAACTGTCCCTTTGAATAACAAGTTTAAATTCAGTGTAGGTCTTGTATGTATGTAAAAACTGTCTCTTTAAATTGTGTTATGCAAAACTCTTTTTCAATTGTAGGGTAAAACTGCCCTCTTTGAATAACATTACTTTAAATTCAGAGTAGGTGTCCGTGTGTATTTTTTTTTCTTTCTTTCTGCGTACGCAGGCTGATACTCCTGCGGACACTCCCTGTATAGCCAGGCAGTGGAGTTTTGTGTGTATGACCTTTTCTACCCCGCCATTAAGGCAGCCATACTCCATCTTCGGGAAGGTGCAGGGCTATGTGTCACGTGTCATCCATACCAACGGCCAAACTGGCCTTCTCTTCCGAAAGTTGGTGATGGGATTTTACGTGTGTGCAAGATGTTGTGCGTGCGTTCACACACAGAACCTCGGTTATAGTCTCATTCGAAGGACTGTGTGGGGAATGGAGTCAGAACCAATGTTAACTCCGAGGGAAAAATCCCCCTATACCGAAATTCGAACCCGCAACCCCAGGATCACGAGTCCGGCGCTCTACCAACTGAGCTATTCCGGCCCCCTGTCGTGTGTATGTAAAACTGTCTCTTTGAATTGTTGGTAAAACTGTCTCGTTGAATAATATAACTTTGAATTTAGTGTGGGTGCACTGTCCTTGTAAGTCAGGACAAAGTTGAAAATTTTATTCCGAGTTAAAATTTTTCCATCAGTAGGAATTATTTCTCCAAAATTGTGCAGTTAGAATTTAACCTTTGCTCCCGTGGTAAAACACTTGCAGGCATGTAGCTCCGAGCTAAAGCTACTTCTGTTTCAGGTTCATCTAGCACATGTGTAGGTAAGAGACCCATGGTACAGACATGGAAAATGCCTTTGAGAATGCGCTTCCTAACTTGCTCTTACATCCCGAGTATGATCGACATTTCATTAATGTAGCAGAATGCTCTTACATCCAGTATGATCGACATTTCATTAATGTAGCAGAATGCTCTTACATCCAGTATGATCGACCCTTTCATTAATGTAGCAGAATGCGTATTGAACCTTGCACCCCCACACGTTATCATCATATTTAGCCTTACATCCCCATATATCTTCATCTTCCTGCCTTGCACTTTTCACATCTTCATCTTTCAGCCTCACACTCAAACATCATCTTTCCAGCCTTACACTCAAACATCATCATCTTTCAGCCTCACACTCACACATCTTCATCTTTCAGCCTTAAAACTCACACATCTCCATCTTTCAGCCTTGCACTTACACATCTTCATCTTTCAGCCTCACACTCACACATCTTCATCTTTCAGCCTTACACTCACACATCTTCATCTTTCAGCCTTACACTCACACATCTTCATCTTTCAGCCTTACACTCACACATCTTCATCTTTCAGCCTTACACTCACACATCTCCATCTTTCAGCCTTACACTCACACATCTTCAGCCTTACACTCACACATTTTCATCTTTCAGCCTACACTCACACATCTTTCAGCCTTACACTCACACATTTTCATTTTCTGCCTTACATTCACACATCTTTCAGCCATACACTCACACATTTTCATCTTTCAGCCTTACACTCACCTTCATCTTTCAGCCTTACACTCACCTTCATCTTTCAGCCTTACACTCACATATCTCCATCTTTCAGCCTTACACTCACACATCTTCACTTTCAGCCTTACACTCACACATCTTCATCTTCAGCCTTATATATGTTACCGTCAATCCGTGAAATCAGGCAATGTGTGTAGCGAGATTCACAGCCGATTCAAATATAGAGAAATTCTCGATGTCAGGGTTAGGGAAATTAGTTAGGGTTAGGGGTTAGGTTTGGGTTAGGGTTAGTTCTAATAAACTCTAACCCTAACCCAAACCCTATACCTAACCCTAACTTTGACTCGAGAGGGTTCCCTATATGTCATGCTTATTACACACATTGCTGATTTCACGGATTGACGGTAACATATACACTCACACATCTTCATCTTTCAGTCTTACACTCACACATTTTCATCTTTCAGCCTGTGGTCGGCTGGGCTATAAGCAACATTATCTTATCTTATCTTTCAGCCTTACACTCACACATCTTCATCTTTCAGCCTACACTCACACATCTTCATCTTTCAGCCTTACACTCACACATCTTCATCTTTCAGCCTTATACTCATCTTCATCTTTCAGCCTTACACTCTCACATCTTCATCTTTCAGCCTTACACTCTCACATCTTCATCTTTCAGCCTTACACTCACACATCTTCATCTTTCAGCCTTTCACTCTCACATCTTCATCTTCAGCCTTACACTCACACATCATCATCTCTCAGCCTTACACTCACACATCTTCATCTTTCAGCCTTATACTCATCTTCATCTTTCAGCCTTACACTCTCACATCTCATCTTTCAGCCTTATACTCATCTTCATCTTCAGCCTTACAACTCCACATCTTCATCTTCAGCCTTTCACTCTCACATCTTCATCTTTCAGCCTTACACTCACACATCTTCATCTTTCAGCCTTACACTCTCACATCTTCATCTTTCAGCCTTACACTCACACATCTTCATCTTTCAGCATTACACTCTCACATCTTCATCTTTCAGCCTATACACTCACACATCTTCATCTTTCAGCCTTACACTCACACATCTTCATCTTTCAGCCTTACACTCTCACATCTTCATCTTTCAGCCTTACACTCACACATCATCATCTTTCAGTCTTACACTCGCACATCTTCATCTTTCAGCCTTACACTCACACATCTTCATCTTTCAGTCTTACACTCACACATCATCATCTTTCAGCCTTACACTCTCACATCTTCATCTTTCAGCCTTACACTCACACATCATCATCTTTCAGCCTTACACTCACACATCTTCATCTTTCAGCCTTACACTCACACATCATCATCTTTCAGCCTTACACTCTCACATCTTCATCTTTCAGCCTTACACTCACACATCATCATCTTTCAGCCTTACCACTCATACATCATCTTTCAGCCTACACTCATACAACATCTTTCAGCCTTACACTCACACACAACAAACTGACAATGCACACAGTGAAATGTACATCCATAAATCATTAGCTGACTTATCCATCCAAATTCTGTTTTATTATTTTTAAAAGAGAAATTCAAAAATATAATGAAATAAAAAGGGGGAGCAGGGAAGGGACAGATTGAATCAACATGTTATTCCAGTAAAAATGCCACCTGAACGCTAACAAGTATCATTTCATTCATGCATAAGGTTCATCACAAAAACGGCGCTAAACGGATGCATACTTGCTTTGTGTGGCCAACTGCATTTCAGTCGCTACACTTGGGGCTATGCAGCACTACAGACCTGAGCACACTGTTACATGGCTCCAAAGTTCCTTGCAGTGTGTCACCGGTTAAAAAAATCATTACAAATGCATGGTCATTCCCGTGTGCTGCACAAATCTGAAATCTGGTTTGGGAGTGTTGGCCAGCCATGGAAACACTCGCTCACAGGGTTAGGGACACAGCTATAGCACTGACAACACACAGGCTGAGTGACACAGCTATAACACCGACATACACAGGATTGAGGAACACAGCTATGATAACACTGACACACATAGGGTTGAGGGACACAGCTATGATAACACTGACACACACAGGGCTGAGGGACACAGCTATGATAACACTGACATACAGAGGGTTGAGGGACACAGCTATGAAAAACACTGATACACACAAGGCTGAGTGACACAGCTATGATAACACTGACACACACAGGGTTGAGGACACAGCTATGATAACACTGACACACACAGGGTTGAGGGACACAGCTATGATAACACTGACACACACAGGGTTGAGGACACAGCTATGATAACACTGACACACACAGGGTTGAGGACACAGCTATGATAACACTGACACACACAGGGTTGAGGGACACAGCTATAACAACACTGACACACACAGGGTTGAGGGACACAGCTATAACACTGACACACACAGGTTGAGGGACACAGCTATAACACTGACACACACAGGGTTGAGGGACACAGCTATAACACTGACACACACAGGGTTGAAGGAGACACAGTCCAGCTACAACACCTAGAGGTTGGGTGGACACAGGGGGTTGCTGAGGTCAAACTCAAAGTAGCAGAAACGGCATGTTTTTAATGCTTCAACAGTCAGAGCGGGGTGGGGAGGGAGGGGGCAAACAGAGACTGAATTACCCATCCGACCACAAACAACGCACCAGGACTGGTAGGAATGACAAGAACCAAACTATCCACGACCCCCATCCGCCTGTGACCCACACCCCCCAACAAGGAGGTTAACAAACATGTAAAACATGAAGGTAAGTGATGGTACAAGGTTTTGCCATGATAGGCATTGAACAAACCACCATCAAACACACACAGAGTTCTTCTGGCTATGTGTGTGTGTGTGTGTGTG